>OZ022243.1:19541497-19946497 GCA_963978895.1 Erpobdella octoculata | reverse complement strand
ATTTATGTTCTACTGTAACCGCGTGATTTTTCGACTTCTTGGCTATATTTGTGGATAGAAAAATGAAGTAACTACAATATCGTGCTGTTGTGATTACGATCTCAACTCTAAGCAAGGATTTTCTATGTTTGCTCAAAGTAGTCAAATTTAAGTTTAGAACAGGATTTAAAAACAAAGAGTGCAAGCTAAATTAGAAAGGGACGGGTACACATTGTTTTATAATAAGCTACACTTTTTTACGAAAAAATGACTCAGATGAAGATTCTAATAAAACCCTTTCAATTATATTAAGATATATTGTTGCTTTGATGAAGTGTCTTGAGCTCTAAGCCTACGGTAAAAAATTAGACAATTTGAAAATATGGCACTTCATTAAGGAAAATAATAAATTATAAACAGCACATTAGGTTAATAGTCAATTATAAAATAAAGGTTTTCACGCTAATAAATCTTCCACGATAGCCAACAAACCACAAAAATACTAATCGTCTTTTGTGAAGGCAAAAATTAGCTAAAAACTCATCTTTACTAAAAGAATTTGTCACATCTTTTTCAAATGCCAAGAAAGATGTGTTAGAGAGACGCTGTGAGTGAATGCATAAATTTGCGATAAGGTGACAGTAAACGAGTAAGTGTTGAAAAGCTTATTTTCACAAGCAGCTGTGGAAGCGCCAAATATCAAAGCAGAAGCTTAAGATGGTACAGAACAGGAAATGCTTCCTTATATGGAAATATCATTTAATGCCATCACAGCAATGTCATTAATAAAAGAAGACGATGTAATTTTATTTTATCTTGCTCTTTTGAGTGAGATTGAATAAAATTTTCTCCTACATGACGTTTTGCATGCAAATCACTTAACTTGTCTTAAAGAAGGATCAGCTCACTAAATGGACAAAGAACTCTCTTTGATAACCAATGTGGATCAGAGGGACAGAGTGACATTAATGAGTTGAAGCTCGATAACCAAAACATAAATTTAGTTCACTTAAAACATTGACCAGGATTTTAAACAGAGTTGTTTGAGTTGCTGAGACACATCTTGAAAGTGAGAACTGCAACCTGACAGAAGAATTTTCTGTAATTGAACCTAAAATTTTACATCAAACAGTTTAACAAAAAATATGTGACAACAAATTACAGCATCCATTTTTATTACTTTTTGTAAGGTCTGGATATGCGCTTGAGTGGTTGTTCTGGTATATCTTCGGCCGCCATAAATTTGTTTGCTTCCAAAAATTCTGTGAACACTTTTTCATTCTTCATGCTATTCAAGTTCTCAGCAATAGTTTTAATCACATCAATTCCTTTTGCAAGGTCAAGAGATTTGGACTGAATTGAACTAACAAAATATTTACGGTACCAACATGTCTGTATAAATAATCCTTATAGGAAAATAGTACAAAAGAGGTTTAGCGGAAGCATTGAATTAGCCGGTTTCAGAGTGGATAAAAGGAGATGTGTGATTTGTGGAAAGCTTCTAAATTTCAGAGTGGATATTTTTTTCTAAATAGCCTGTTTCCTACACTTTTAATTCACTTAGAGTTTCAATAAACTCAGGTAGCACTCAATAATGACATTTACTGTTGCCAAATGACCATTCCATCTGTGCAATTGTTGCTCTTTGTGTCAGTTTGTACAATCCATTGCATATGTCAAAAAACTGGCATACTTCTTGCACTTTTTCTATTGCATGTACGTACATGCACAACCAACAAGCGAAATTGATGATTAAAACAATGACCATATGGAGGTTTTATTCAACTTTTGTTGAAGTTTTGCTTGCACACTTCCCTGTGACCCTGACATAACATTTGCTCCATCATAGTATTGGCTAATAATATTTTTTTTCGTAAGATTTAGTTTTTTAAAGATGACAAGATTGTCTCAGCTATGAAATCAGCATCAAAATTGGGAAAGTCAACCAGCTCCAGTAATCTTTCTTGTGCCACTTCCTTTTTCACATAGCGAACAGCAATGCAGAAGTGCTTGATATTGTTACACACTTTTACTTAACTTGACTTTTCTGTCTGTCTGTCTGTCTGTCGTCAAATTTTGCAATCGGTTTTAAACTAACTTCCCGATGAGCTAGAGACTTAAAAATTTAAACATACTTTTGAACTGATTAACAATGCATTCTATCAAATTTTCGAATCGATTGGACAAAATTTAATTAAATAATTATTTGTGATATTTTCGTCGAACTAATTATTGTCTATGCTAATATGCTCGTTGTTTATTTGACATATATAATTTTCGGATCGATTGGACAACATCAACGTCCAGAGGATCACTTGAATAGTGTAAAAATATAAAAGTGTGTTTTTAAAAAACTTTGTTTTTTGCTTCACTTGTTTTTATCTCTGGTACCATCACATTTGATGGTAAATGTTCCAGTGTTTGATTACTGAATTTAATGTACAATTTTTTCCTAATCATCAGATCCATGTCTTCAATAATGTTTTTTGAATTTCAGGACTAGTGTATTTGGCATTATCTGGGATAGTTGGAAGTATTTCTTTTAACTGTCGGTCTTTTTCAACTGCATACTAAAACAAATTTAAAAATTTGCCAGATGAAAAACGATTCTGTACATAACCTTTTTCATTATCTGCTCTAAATGACATTTTATTTAAGACTAAAAATTTCATCATTTCAAAAATACTACCACGTAGTATCTGTTTTTTCTATCAGTACAGTTTAAGTAACTAAGAGTTACAATAACAAATGGGAAAAATTGACATATCTTATGTTGAATGACCGGTTGACTAAGTTTAAATTAATTCAACCGACCTTACAGTTATTTGTCATATAAACAGATATATCTATTTTTAAATCTTTTTGAACTTCACCGCCAGCGTTGTTTCCTTAAAAATGAAAATTAACATACTTCCCGTCATCCAATCAAATCAAGCTGAAATTTGAAACATAGGCTCGCTTTTTAATCCTTCATATCAACTTCGCCTTTCTGTTTGTCTGAGTGAACAGAAACCTTTTTCCCGTCATCCAATCGATGTGGAATTAGATCCATAGATTTGTGAGGACCAAACATTAATTTTGAGATGGTCACGGTAAAAAAAATGTTTAATCCTTTATTTGAACGCTCAACTTAAAAAATCTATGCATCATTACGTCATCGTTTATTTCATTGAAAGACAACTAATTTTTAATTCCACTTTTAACCATTTCACGTATTCCTGTCAATCTGAAGTTTTTGACTTTGATTTGATAATTAATATATATTAGGATTTTTATTTATAATGGAATATTATTTTTATACCAATTTTATTTAAATTATTGATTATCAGATTTTCTTTTCATGATTGCAGATGTTATTTTTACACTAAAAATATTTTTTATATGGAATAAAGTATTTTAAATACTATTATTTAGAATACTTTATTTCATTTTTACATATATTATAGACTTATATCTTCATAAAAAATAATTGCAATAAATTGGTATCTTTCAATTTCAAATATATGAAGGATTTTTAATAAACAAAGTTTTTTACGGTTCACTTGTTATGACAATGCATTTCTATTAAGTTTTAAAAACTTTCTAAAAAAATTTACTTAAAAATTAAAAAAAATCTATGTTTTGAAACAACAACAAATCAAACCTAAGTATATATAAATATAAGTTTATAAATTTAAAAAAAAATGCATTAAATGAAAAGCATGCAAATCCTAAAATATAAAAAATTTGGGAAAGAACTTTGTGATTACGGTTTTTTGTATCTAATTAGTACAGTAACCGAGAACGTAGAAACAACTGGTATAAAAACAATCTTTGTGTTAATAGATGCAGGATGATGTCTTGAAATCGAATGACCTGTACAACTTTAACAAGTAAAAACATTTGTTGAATTTTAAAGATTAATCATAGTTATCATAGCCTAGCAGCACACTAGCTCATATACGTATATATAGCATAAACCCACGTTATGACCAATTTTGAACAGTAAAATTATTTATTTAGCAAAGTCATTTTGTTGAGATTTTGGGATTTGAGAATTCCACATCCACCACCTCTATAATTTTATCTCCTAGTCAAATCTAGCTGCTGATAGTATAAGAGCTTCAAAGTAAAAATTTCTCATGCATTTTAGTGAGCTTGTGAATATTTTGATCGGCATTACAAATTTTTTTTAATCAAACTGTCGCACCCTGAATTTGCTATAGATTATTTATAATTATTTCCATGCACAAGATGCTTACAACAAATTAAAAACAGACTTTTGGGATGTCGAAAACACAAACGAAGTACGTATTGCAGTTGGAAAAAACGTGATTTATTTATTCTAATTTATTTCCATTAAACGTCTAATAAAAGTTGTTACGGTCATTGTTATATGAAAAATAAGATGATAAACCTCCTCAGCATCTTCTTGTTTAACATAAACTTTGCTGATTGAATTATAGTGTGAATGTTGCCATATTACTATATATATATATATATATATATATATATATATATATATATATATATATATATATATATATATATATATATATATATATATATATATATATATATATATATATATATATATATATATATATATAGAGAGAGAGAGAGAGAGAGAGAGAGAGAGAGAGAGAGAGAAAGAGAAAGAGAGAGAGAGAGAGAGAGAGAGAGAGAGAGAGAGATATCGTGACCGGAAACGGTAAAGTGACCGGGAACGGTAAAGTGACCGGGAACGGTAACGGTAAAGTGACCGGGAACGGTAACGGTAAAGTGACCGGGAACGGTAACGGTAAAGTGACCGGGAACGGTAACGGTAAAGTGACCGGGAACGGTAAAGTGACCGGGAAGGTAAAGCGGAAGAGAAAGCGGGGAAGGAAACGGGAGCAAGAGAGAAAATGGATGAAAAAACTCTGAAAACCCCGAGCAACGCCGTGTAACCCTGCTAGTATATATATATATATATATATATATATATATATATATATATATATATATATATATATATATATATATATATATATATATATATATATATATATATATATATATATAAGATAAGTATATATTATATATATATATATATATATATATATATATATATATATATAAGATAAGTATATATTATATATATATATATATATATATATATATATATATATATATATATATATATATATATATATATATATATATATATATATATATATATATATATATATATATATATACTAGCAGTGCCCGTAGCGGCTTCGCTCGCATGAAATTAGAGAGTTTGAACCGTCCATCCATAGTAGAGATCATTTTTTTAGGTCTCGGCTCGGCCCGTCGACAAATTAGCCAAGCCCGTTTTAAAAACCAAACTCCTGGCCCGGCACAGCCCGTCTGATTTAGGCCCGGCCCATTTTTACAGGCCTAGAAGTTCTATATACTTGATGAAAAACTTCGGCCCGTCCCACCTTGACCTCAGGTTTGGCCCGGCCAAACTGAAGACCCTAAAATCACTAAAATATCTATATACTTAGTGAAAAGCCTCGGCCCGTCCCACTTTGATTTAAGGTTTGGCCTGGCCCGTGTGAAGACTCTAAAATAACGGCTTGGCCCGGCCGATGATAAACTGGACTTAGCTACTTTTAACCGGCACAAAACATCAAAATACTAATTTTTACATTTGTAGTACTTACAGTTTGTGAGTAGCAGTTATTTTAAAATCAAATAACCCTTATTTCCACCCCACATTTGAGGTCCTGGAAAACAAATTTTCAAAAAATGCTAAAACACGTATTTCATTATTTTTGGAGTAGAAACTAAATACTAATTTTTACTTCTGTAGCATTAACAGTTTTTGAGTAGCAGCTACTTTAAAAACCAAATAACCCAAAAAATGATGAAACACGTATATCTTTTTTTTTGAGTAGATACTAAGTATTAATTTTTACATCTGTGGCAATTACAGTTGTTGAGTAGCAGTTACTTTAAAAACCAAATAACCCTATTTTCCACCCCACATTTGAAGTCCTGGAAACCAAATTTTCAATAAATTGTGAAACCCGTATATCATTAGTTTTAGAGTAGAAACTAAATACTAATTTTTACTTTTGTAATATTAACAGTTTTTGAGTAGAAGCTACTTTAAAAACCAAATAACCCAATTTTCCAACCCACATTTGAGGTCCGGGAAACCAAATTTGTAAAATATGGTGAAGCACGTATATCTTTATTTTTAGAAAAGAAACTAAATAATAATTTTTACATCTGTGGTATTTTCTGTTTTTGAGTAGCAGTTACTATAAAAGACAATTAGCCCTATTTTCCACCCCACATTTGAAGTCCCGGAAACCAAATTTTCAAAAAATGCTAAAACACGTGTTTCATTATTTTGGAGTAGAAACTAAATACTAATTTTTACTCCTGTAGCAGTAACAGTTTTTGAGTAGAAGCTACTTTAAAAACCAAATAACCCAATTTTCCAACCCACATTTGAGGCCCGGGAAACCGAATTTTCAAAAAATGGTGAAACACGTATCTTTTTATTTTTCAAAAAGAATCTATATACCAAATTTCAGAACAAATTTTTAGAAAAAAATTTTAGAAAAAAGTTTGTTTTCCAGTTTTTTCCCCTCAGGAGCAAAATTTTCAAAAATCCTTTCTTAGCGGATGTTTACGCTATAAAAGTAATATAAGTTCCAAATTTCACGTTCCTAGGATGAGGCGTTTGAACTCGGCATTGATTATCAGTCAGTCATCTGTCAGTCAGTCAGGACATGTTCTTTTATATATATAGATATATGTATAGATTTTTTAATGACTCTTTCAGTTACAAAATGTTATTTAGAACTTCATAACAAGCAGCAATTGCTGTCGCGAGTGGTGGATCCAAGGAAACCCTGGAGGACCGGGCCCTTAAAAGTGTTAACAAAAAATTTAAAGTTTAATTTTTCACATATCTTACAACGTCTTTTTATTTGTTTGTAGCCTAACATTTTATTTTGACTAAGCTCACCTCTTGACAGATATTTATAAACCAATTCAGTACAACATATATTTCAAATCATATCTCAAAAAGCATTTAGACCTCCACCGTAGAATATTGCTGATAACCGAGCTCCAAACGTCAAAACAATGCTCTTTGAATAAGGAATGACAAGAGTAAACCTGGCTTTCCCGTTCCCGGGCGCTCTTCCTTTCTCGTTCGCTCTTTCGCTCTCAGCTGTTTTTCCGTTTCCGCTTGCTTTCCCGTTTCCGCTCATTTTCCAATTTCCGTTTCCACTCATTTTCCAATTTCCGTCTCCGTTCGATCTCCCACTCCGCCCATTTTGTGACCGATTTCAATTTTGTACTATAACTTTCTCCAACAAGGTTGTGTAAAAATTTCATTGCGATCGATGAATGGTGTAGCAATGCATAAAGGACATACACACAGACAGTCATTTATATATATATATATATATATATATATATATATATATATATATATATATATATATATATATATATATATATATATATATATATATATATATATATAAACAAGTAAACCAAAATACAATTTTTTTTTAAAAACACTTTTATATTTTTACACTATTCAAGTGATCATTTGACATCCTCTGGACGTTGATGTTGTCCAATTGATCCGAAAATTATATATGTTACATAAACAACGAGCATATTAGCATGGACAATAAATAGTTCGACGAAAAAATCACAAATAATTATTTGATTAAATTTTGTCCAATCGATCCGAAAATTTGATAAAATGCATTGTTAATCAGTTCGAGGTATGTTTAAATTTTTAAATCTCTAGCTCATCAAGAAGTTAGTTTAAAATCGATTGCAAAATTTGACGGCAGACAGACAGACAGACAGACAGAGAAGTCAAGTTAAGTAAAAGTGTGTAATGACTGAATGTATGTATGTATGTATGTATGTTCTTTATGCATTGCTACACCATTCATCCGATCGTAATGAAATGTTCACTCTACCTTGAGAGTCAATGGGAAAAACCTATTGTGAAAAATAAATTGAGCGGAGCGGGAGAGGGAGAGCTAGCGGAAACATGAATTGAAAATGAGCGGAAACGGGAACGGAAAAGCAAGCGGGGATGGAAAAGCGACTGAGAACGAAAGAGCGAGTGGGAAAGGAAAAGCGACCGGGGACGGGAAGTCAAGCGATAGCGGGAAAGCGACTGGGATCGGGAAAGCGTCCGGGAACGGGAAAGCTACCGTGAGCGGTAAAGCGACCGGGAGAGAGAATGCGACCGGGAGAGATAAAGCGACCGGGAGAGAGAAAGCGACCGAGAGCGGGAAAGCGACCGGAAGCGGGAAAGCGACAGGGAGCGGGAGAGCGACCGGGAACGGGAGAGCAAGCGGGAATGGGAAAGCGACCGTGAGCGGGAGCGCAAGCGGGGAAGGAAGCGGGAGCGAGAGAGACAAACATTAGAGAAACCTCTACAAACCCCGGGCAACGCCAGGTACCCCGCTAGTATTTGGAAAAATTAAAAAAATTGGGCCCCATCCCAAATTTCTGGATCCGCCACTGGTTGTCACCAACTCAACTTAAAATCTTTTCTATTTAATTTTCATGAAGATCCGCCTTCTGTTACGGAAATGGTGACCAACGTCTTCTCTTTCTTTTACATACCCAACTTTATTATTTGTATTATTATTATTGTTATTGAACTGCTCAACCAACATCACTAGCAAGTTAAAACACGAACGAGCACGCAATAACATCACGGACACGTTAACACAAGCTCAGTGTTGAATATTCTCGCAGTGAGTAAGCTTCGTAATGCATAATAATAGCAATGATAATAATAACAACAATAATAATAGTTTTAATAAACATAACGGCCATAGCGTAACACGACAATAAGTATGTTAGTTGTTCGTTCTAATTCTATCGTTTCGAAGGCTCTCTTAACATTATGTGGGTGAGGGTCGCATACGCTCATTCATTGGATATGAATACTCTCTTTGTGCGTTTCAAAGCACACAAAAGCGTTTCATTATTCATAGAAGTATAGAAGTAACCACTTTTTTTTTTATTCCATCTCTAAAACTGTTGCCTTGACTTTATTTTATCGTTCTTTGTGTCTGCCCACGCCGGATGTTTTAGCTTGTTAAACAATTTAACGTTTTCACAAATAAGAACTAGTCCGAAACACAAACCAGGATAAATTTTATACGAAACTCGAAGAAGATCATCAAGCGACTTGTTTTTCTTATTTCGTTCAATAAATAACTCCGCCCTCTGAGACGTTTAACTGTTTATTCTAATGGCTACCTATATTAAAAACAACATTTTGAAAGGAATAAAAGTTTTTAAATAATCTTGATGGATAAACAATAACGTGATATCTTTCTCCTGGATTAAAATCTTCTCGTAGATCGCCTGCTTTGCGCTGTTGGAACAAATGAACCGCGTTGAAGAGATCGATCGACCTTATAAGAATTATTCGTGCGACAACTTGGAAGATGCTTTGAAACAAATGGAAGGCTTGATGGAAGGTCGAAACTTATTTATTTATTCATTCGTTCATTCATTCATTCATTCGTTCATTCATTCATTCATTCACTCATTCACTCACTCACACACTCACACTCACTCACTCACTCACTCACTCACTCACTCACTCACTCATTCATTTATTTATTTATTTAAGATAGCTTTATTTCTTAGTAAATTCCATGGTTGCGCAAGCAAGCAATTCCTTAACAACACATTGTAAATAATATTATTTATGATAGCTTTTAATCCCCGGCAAAACTTCGAATTGAAGCTACACTTAAATGAATAAAATATAATATATTTATATAATATAATATATATTTAATATATATATATATATATATATATATATATATATATATATATATATATATATATATATATATATATATATATATATATATATATATATATATATATATATATATATATAAATCGTGAACAAACAGAAAGACAGACAGACAAGAAAGCAAGTTAAGAAAAACGTGGTAAAATAGTAGTTATAAGAGATGACTTGCGACATTTTGGTTTAATTGACAAATTGGCATCCATAATACAAATAATTGTTTTCTTGTTAAGGCAATAAACATCACTTCACGCCTGTTCTTAAAGTTTTATTTTTATCCTTTATGGGCGTGGTGGTAGGCTCTCAGCAGTTTGGGAACGAGGAATCTGGGCCGTTCAGGCCGGATGTAGTGGATGGGGGTCGTCAGGTCGAGGAATCGATTCTTACGTTAACAAATAAAAAATCGGTGATAATTCGATGTTATTTTTGAATTTTAGTTGATCTTAACTTAGATGAGCAGGGGGCTGCTACGGGCGATTGGAGCAATGCGCTCCCCACCTGATCCGTTCTTTTCTAAATAACAAGTTCATCAGAAATAAACAGAATTAGAGAGCATCAATACGTTGTATGAACTTGTTTACTTAAAAACAGTTCCAGTAGCATATGTAGAAAAGAAAACGTTAATGATGGCCAAATGTAGATGCTCTCTAGACGGAAACTGTCAAGCGCGATACAGGAAGAAATGCACGTTATGGGCTGGGGACGAATGCACCGAAGTCTACAACGGCTCCTGTATAGAGGTGTGCACGGTATTGGGGACAGCGGGAATACCGCGGATTTTGCGGTACTCCGGCGGTAATGGGGACGAAAGAGGCGGGGATACCGCGGTAATGGGGATGACGTTACGGGGTTAGCGCGGGGATGGAAACAAACGTTGCGGGATTACCGCAGGGATGTGGACGAATTTTTGCGGGAGCACCGCAAAAATAAAATAAGTTTATTATAAAAAAATTAAATTAACTGAAAATGTATCAAGTCATACATATCATTGCTGATGTTTTTTAATCTTTGCAACGCGCTGGTTTTTTATCGCTGACATTGAGTTACCGAAGGTTTTAAAGCCATAGGTTGCATTATTTTTTAAACTTCAGAAGTCGTAGATAGAATATTTATTTAGATATGGAACAGAATCAGAAGGTGCACAAGTCGATTTGCTGAGTTTTTGGGGAAAATAACTCTAGAAAATGGCCAACTAGCAAGGAATATTTTGAGAACATTCTCTATGGGTGAGAGACCATTCTCTGAGAGAGCATTCTCCGAGGCATTCTCTATGGGGTACAGGTCAACTAGTCGCCGCCCAACTAGTCGCCGCCCAACTAGTCGCTGCCAACTAGTCGCTGGCCAACTAGTCGTCGGGCCAACTAGTCGCCGGGCCTACTAGTCGCCGCCCAACTAGTCGCCGGGCCAACTAGTCGCCGCCCAACTTGTCGCTGTCCAACTAGTCGCCGGGCTAACTAGTCGCCGGCCAACTAGTCGCTGGCCATCTAGTCGCCGCCAAATATTGCTCGAAGTTTTTATAAGTTTTTCTATCATTTTTTTCTCTCGCTCCCGTTTGCTTCCCCGCTTGCTCTTTCGCTCCCGGTCGCCTCCCGTTTGCACTCCTGTTTCCAGTCGCTTTCCCGTTCCCGGTCGCTTAAGAAAAGATAAAATAAGATAAGATAAGATAAGATAAGATAACGTTTATTATAGTGGTTTAAAAGATTTTACGCTTATAGACAGCCACTTCACCGTTTGCCCGCTCCCTCTTGCTCTCCTGTTCCGGTCGCTTGCCCGCTCCCGCTCGCTCTTCCGTTCCCGGTCGCTTTCGCTTTCCCGGTCGCTTTCGCTTTCTCGGTTGCTTTCGCTTTCCCGCTAGCTCTTTCGCTCCCGGTTGCTTATCCGTTCCCGCTTGTTTTTCCGTTTTTGTTCCCGCTCACTCACATTTGCTCTCCCGTTTCCGTTCGCTCTCCCACTCATTTCGTGAGCAATCTTAATTTTTTTCACAAAAACCTTCCTCTATTGACTCTCAAGATTGTGTAAAAATTCTCCTCATTTTGTACCTGATGTTAATTTTGTTCACACAAACCTTCCTTTTAATGACTTTGAATGTTGTGTGAAAATTTCATTTCGATCAGATGAATAGTGTAGCAATGTATAAAAAAAACATACACACACAACACACACAGCAAGTGGTGAATAGCTGTGTTCGCGACTAGTTGGCCCGGCGACTAGTTGGGCGGCGACTAGTTGGGCTAGCGAAAAGTTGGGCGGTGACTAGTTGGGCGGCGACTAGTTGGCAGCGACTAGTTGGCCTGCTCCGTTCTCTATGGGTGGATTAACTATTAATGATTGAAGAACTCAGCTAAGTGGAAAAACATTGATGGACTTTTATTTATTTATGGACTTAAATAAATCAATTGTAGTATTGAGTATTGAGTCATATTACGATGTTATTGTAATTCTATATATCAACACTTAAGTTATAGCTGGGTTGAAATGATGTACTGAACAAGTGAAGCAAAAAACAAAGTTTTTTTAAAAACACGCTTTTATATTTTTACACTATTCAAGTGATCATGTGACATCCTCTGGACGTTGATGTTGTCCAATCGATCCGAAAATTATATATGTTACATAAAAAACGAGCATATTAGCATAGACAATAAATAGTTTGACGAAAATTTTATAGAATGCATTGTTAATCAGTTCGTAGGTATGTTTAAATTTTTAAATCTCTAGCTCATCGGGAAGTTAGTTTAAAATCGATTTCAAAATTTGACTTGACGACAGACAGACAGAGAGAGAAGTCAAGTTAAGTAAAAGTGTGTAAAAATAATGTCTAATAGAGGATTCATTAAAAATGGGCATAAACAGTCGGGGATGGATGGGGATGGGGCTGAAAGTTTGAAAGACGGCGGGGATAGTTAGGGATGGCGATGATACATTGCGGGGATGGTTGGGGATGATACTGGCGGGGATGGTTGGGGATGGGGATGACATTCGTGGAGATGGTTGGGGATGGGGACGAAAAGTCGTCCCCGTGCACACCTCTAGTCCTGTACTGTACAGGACTAGAGGTGTGCACGGGCTGTACAGGCTGTACAACGATCCTAGAGCCATCAATGCCCACCAAGTGACACTGTCCTGTCATCAATGGCTCATGAAATTTTAGATATAAGTTCTGACAGTAAATATAGAATTCCATCATTCCATGAATATTATACAATATAGCACGGTGGTTTAAGTTGAGAATTTTATCCATAGGCACCCTAGGAGGCACCTAGAAAATTAGAAAGACGTCGCTAGTTGATGAGTAAATGTTAGCGATACTTTATCGCTGAATTAAATTAAATGCTAATTAATCTTTGTGATAATTAAATAAGTTTTCTAATTTGTAAAATTAACGCTTATTTGGCTTTTAGGTGATGCCTCATTACATATAATTTATAAATAAATCAAAAGCCTGGCGTAAATATAAGTTTCTTCATTAAACTTTAACAATAATCCAGCTAATAATTCATGCTAATACCAATCACATGATGATTTATAAGAATAAAATATGATAAAATAATTACAAATAATAAGGTGCACCGATAATGCAATGGACGGTTATCGGGAACAGCCACCAAATATCGGCCGATAACCGAATTTTGACTTTTAAAACTTGTTTATTCATTAATATGTGTAACACAGTCAAATAATAAATATAATCACGCTTTTTCTGCTATGCTTTACAAAGGCTGGCACTTACCAGTTAAACTGCAATTAAATTAAACTAATTAGAATGCACTTACAAATACAACATCATTTACTGAAATGTGACATTGACAAAAGTTTTTTTTATCAAATCACACAATTGCAGGTTATCCGCATATTTGTCCCATCTTTTCGGACCGCTTTTCAAGCACATTTTTACAATAAAAAGTCCATCCCATCCCAACCCAAACTAAACACACATATAATGTGTCAATCAAACATCACTCAGCTCATTCATTGTGTTTTTCCCAAGGAGTAAACCTCACTATTACTAATAAGTGCCTCTGTGGTCTAGTTTCTCTTGGCTTAGAAAAATTCCAAACTAAACTTTTATTCAAGCTCCCACCCATAATCTTAGTGAGACGTAGTTGAGACTATAACAAGCATGGATTGGATGTAAACGTAAATTGTTGATGTCACAATCGTTCCATGTCTGCATAATAAATAATTTCAACAAAACAAAAACAAACCTTTTTTGAAGTTTTTACGTGTGTAAGCAGGCTGAAAGTTACTGAGAGTTACTGAGAGTGACTGAGAGTGACTGAGAGTTACTGAGTATTTAGAGGTTTTCTATCGTTTCTCTCTCTCTCTCTCTCTCTCTCTCTCTCTCTCTCTCTCTCTCTCTCTCTCTCTCTCGTTCCGTTTCTTATCAGCTTGCTCTCCCGCTCGCTATCTTGCTCCTTCTTGCTCTCCCGCTTCTTCTCCCTATCTCGATTGCTTTCCCGCTCCCGCTCGCTCTCCACACTTAGGAACTCGTTTTTCAAATCCCAAGTTGTTTAAAACCTTCAAACTTTGTTACTTAAACTAAATTTGAATTTATTTACGCAATGATCATTAATGTTTGTACATAGGCACTTTTGACCTGAAATTTTTTTTTCATACAAAATTTTTAAAAAATTAAAAAATTAAAAACTATTCTTTTTTTCCTTTTTGAGATCTACCTTCCTGCCAAATTTGTCCAACGGTTTGGATTTGTATAGAAGACCAACAAACAGATATATAGATAGACTAGCGGTATTACCCGGCGTTTCCCGGGATTTTAAGAGGTTTTTTATTGTTTTTCTCTCTCTTGTTCTCTCCCTCTCCCCCCTTTCTCTCTCTCTCTCTCTCTTTATCTACTGTTTCAATCCCCGCTTGCTCACCTGCTTTTTCTCGCTCTCCCGCTCCTCTCCCTTTCCCGCTCGCTTTCCTAATTCCGCTCGTTCTTCCGCTCCCGCTTGCTTTTCCGCACCCTTTCTTTCTTCATCTCCCTCCTAAGTTTTTTGCCCATAAAACTTAAAATTGATTTGTAAAAGTTGCTTGAAAGCTTCTTTAAACTTTGTTACGTAAAACTAAATTTGAATTTGGCTACGTAATAACCTTTGAATTTTGATGCTCCTATATAGTAATTTTTGGCCTAGGAAGTTTTTTACTCATAAAAATGAAATATTAAGTCGATTTTTCAAAAAAATAGATATAAACTGTCTCCTTAATGAGTATCATGTTGTGTCAAAATTTCATAGCATTTGGTCCAGCCGTTCTCGAGTTTATTTTTTTATTTTTTATTTTATATTCCCATTTTTAAAGTGCATTTAAAATCCAAAAATAAAAGATTATACAAAGCACTCAGTCCAAAGTCAGCAAGCAAACAGTCAGAAATAAATAATAATAAATGGTAAGAAATTAATAGAAGTATAATTAGAGCTTAGTAAAACATTTACCCACTTATTTTATTTACAAGCCAGGTACACTGCTTTGCCCGAGGTTTTTAGAGGTTTTTCTATCGTTTTTCTCTCTCGCTCCCGTTTCCTTTCCCGCTTGCTCTCCCGCTCCCGGTTGCTTTCTCGTTCCCGCTTGCTCTCCCGTTCCCGGTCGCTTTCCAGCTCCCACTTGCTTTCCCTTTCCCACTCGCTCTTTTGTTCTCGGTCGCTTTCCGTTCCTGCATGTTTTCCCATTCCCACTCATTCTCCAGTTCCCATTTCCGCTCGCTCTCGAAAGCGACCGGGAGCGGGAAAACGACATGTCCTGACTGACTGATTGACATACATATAATCAACGCTGAGCTAAAACGCCTCATCCTAGGAACGTGAAATTTGGAATTTATATTATCTACTATATCTACCTATATATAGCGTAAGCACCCACTAAAAAAGGATTTTTTAAATTTAGCCAGAACATCAACCATTCGTTTGGCTGTGATTAGTCATAACATCAAAATCACAGATTTATTATCGCTTTTCTCGCATCAATTTTTCTATTACAAGTAGTATTGACAACATGATTCTCATGCAGCATGTCTTGTCTATCAGTAATATTTGTGCCATTACGAAATTGTATACGCGAAATTGTCCACGAAATTGTATACGCGACTTTTTTTCTACCCTATTTTGTCCTCTCGACATTTTGTTTGTGACATTAGCAGCAGCTAAAATCACATATAATATATTTCACGTATTTTAAAATCTTCGTATTATTGACTGACACGAAACTTTTAACTTCATAATGTGGTTATTTTTTATTAATAATAAATTTTCAGTTCTGTTATATGACCGAGCTGCTTCTAAAAAAACTGATGTTTATCACTCACTTAAGTTTTCAACATCGTATAACGTGGGAATTATTATTTATTTTTTTTAGAAACTCTTAAAACTTCCAGCAAGCGACGTAGGCAACTTTCTCTTGTTCACCCTGCGAACGGTTCTCAAAATTCAGAAAATGGAATTTCTGAAAATAACCTTTCAAGTCCGAACCACGATTTCAGCTCTAGCGAGTTATTTGAAAATAGAAAATCCCGACGAGACGTTGCGAGCGAAAATATTTTAGATCGATTCGTCTCTGGGCGTGAAGACTACTTTCAATCATTCAACAAACCTTCCATTTGCAATGGAACAGATCATGCTGATTCTATCGACAACCCTTCTTCCGTCCGGTCGAAATCTCCGTTCAACGACAACGTTTTCCACATATCCGCAAGCACAGGAAATGAAGATAAAGTAAGTAAAGTTTGTAATATAATGTTTTAAAAGTCTTCGTCGGTTAATTTCGAAGTTGTAAATAACTTTTAGTGATTTTACACAATAATTATAAAAAATAAAATTTTCGTTCCAAATCATTCGACAGTCGGTTTGTTTGATGCGGCCTGCAAATTGGTTGATTATATGCGTGAGTAAAGCAAGTTCATAATTGATGCTATTCAGAAGAGATGCAACTTTTCTTTGCGCTTGCTCGGCTGGGAGCGCCTTAGTTTTATCATCATCATCATCATCATCATAACTGACATCGACTATGTTCGAGTTTTCATTGTGAATTTGTTTATAACCTTTCACTGCTTTCTCTGTTGTGACTGAAATTGGAACTTCAGTGAATGAAGCACGTAAAAACTAAATAAGAACAAAGATAAGCGGAGCCTGCAGTAATATCAATGCCCCATTTAGTTCTTCTTCCGCTCTTTAAACTTGTTATTTCTCTGCGATAGTCGAACGCATGAGGTGCAATAGCAGATGATTCTGTTCTTTGTTTGCTGCTCATGCCTTCTCGTGATCATGTTTCGGATGAATTTTTTTTAAGATTTAACACGGCACGTGCTTTTCGTATTGTTTATGTAAAAATATCAATTTTCTCTGGTTGATATGCCGTCGTTGAATTCAGGTCCAAAAACTTGCGATCATATCAGATGAATAGCGACGGTAATCTATTTAGGAGTCACAGCACCAATTACTGGATACAAAATGAACTTATTCGCAAAAGAAATTTGTTAAAAAGTTGTGAAGTCCCTATGGAAGCTGGAAGTAGATGCTTCGAACCAGAAGGTCAACCGAGAAAATATGATAGACCAAATTTTATGTTCGGAGTTTCTGGAAATAACGACTTCATTCCTCGCTGCAGGAGTAGCGACAACTTGACCGTAAAGTCACAAATCGGACCACCCATATCGAGTGTCATATTCTCATCAGCAGTGAAATCATCTCTTGATCCATATCTCCTTCAAAACATCAACACGCGTTACAAAAACAGATGCGAAAGCGACCTGGGTCTGCAAGCCGAAAAAATTTTTACAAGGGGGCGCTCATTTCGTCGCCTCCACGAAAGAGAAGGACTGAGGGTTTGCCGAATTTTTAAAGATCCTAATTATTGATTATTTATACTTTCACGTATATATGTATATGCATGCGTATATGCAAGTATATGTGCATGCGTATATGCAAGTATATGTGCATGCGTATATGCAAGTATATGTGCATGCGTATATGCAGGTATATGTGCATGCGTATATGCAAGTATATGTGCATGCTTTTATGCAAGTATATGTGCATGCCAGTATATGTGTATGTCAATATATGTGCATGCATATATGCAAGTATATGTGCATGCGTATATGCAAGTATATGTGCATGCGTATATGCAAGTATATGTGCATGCGTGTATGCCAGTATATGTGCATGCGTATATGCAAGTATATGTGCATGCGTGTAAGCAAGTATATGTGCATGCGTATATGCAAGTATATGTGCATGCGTGTATGCCAGTATATGTGCATGCGTATATGCAAGTATATGTGCATGCGTGCATCTATACTAGTCTATACATGCAAGTTTGTGTGTGTGCATATTTGCAAGTATATGCTGTACATTGTATCTGTGGACATATATAAAAGTATGTATGTACGAATGCATCCATGGAATGGTGCATTTGTTCATGCACTATGCTAATAGGCGTATGCATTATATGCGTATATTTTTATACACTGAGCACGTATGTGCGTGTGCCTTATATGAATGAATTATGAAGATATATGGGTATGCGCTATGCAGTTTATGTTTTGCATAAATGTAATGTGAATATTTATGCAATATCAAGGGATGTGTATGCATATATGCACTATACGTGCATATTTATAAATTTATACACTTCGTACGTATATATTGGTGCCACACAACTCGACAGACATAAAATCCTTATACTTGGCAAAACAGCCCGGCCCGGCTTGACTTCAGGCGCGGTCCAACCCGTTTGAAACCCCTAAAAATCACGGCCCGGTCCGTGCAGTACTCTAATTTGTACGCATATACACTCTCACCTGTATACAAGAAACGTGTGCATTTATACATTACATTATTCAACATGATAATAACGATCCAAGAAATGTGATGACGGTTAGCTGTTTCTGCTAGTTATTCTATATCAGTACCAAATTTTCATTAGAACGTTCGAACTCATCACAAAAGCGAGATAAAGCCTATATATATATATTTGGGTAAAACACATCAACATCATTCGACATTTTTCATCCATTTGTTTCTACAAACAGTTGCACAAAACGTGCAAAACAAAAATCACCATGCGTGTATAATTGTATGCAAGTGTTTACGTGTGTGGGCATTTATACATTTTAATTATAATAACAACAACAATGATAATAATAATAATAATAATAATAATAGTAGTAGTAGTAATAGTAGTAATATATAAGTTGGCTTACCGTAGTGGAATGTCACTAGCTGTAACTTAGAGCCGCTGGGCTGCAACTACCTGTCAACTTATACTGGTATGGTACATAGCGTGAAGGCCGATAGTAGGATTTGGATGCACGCGCGTTCAACTTAACTGAGAAGCCTGAATACTGAATAACATCGTATACAGCTGCTCACGCATCAGCATATGACTGTAGACAGAAGTTCGCCTTGTGTTGGAAAGTGTCTATTTGATTCATGGGATGTGGAGCTCATTGATGTTTATTTTTCTTTGTTTTTAAATATTAATCGGGATCTCTTAGATAATAAATGTGGCAAGCAAGTTGTTGACTAAGTTATGACATCTAGTTTGAAAATGCATTTTTTTGGTTGTGTTTCAAGGCGGAAAGAGACTCCAGAAACTGATAATAAGAAGGTAAGTTATGATACCTGTTTTCGTCATTTAAAATTGATGGAAATGAAACAGGTTATAAGTGACAAAGTATTGCCTCTTAGTAACTGTAAGAAGTAAAAACCTATCCTGCCGAATAATAAGACTGACTAATTTCCGATTCATTTCCGTGTTTCAGACGAGCTGCTTTTTTGCATGTAGCTAATATTTCTCACATCGCTTTTCTGGGGTGTCTATGGCGTTTCGGGCGTTTCTCTTCAGTCCACTATAGTATAGTGCCATCTCGCTCGTTCTAACAATCTCTGACCAAATTCAGCAGTAATCGCCCAAATTCCAACTTTACGCGAGCTGTACAAGTGTAACATGACCAAACAATAAACAGTATAATTTTCACCGATGTTTAATGTGTAGGTACCTCATACATACATACATACATACATCTGCTCTAGAATACAGCACGCTTTTACAGCCTGTTGTTTTCTTGGCTTTCTAATGTGTGTGTGTAATATGTGAATGTGTGCTTCTATCGTTGGCGTTGTTTTGGTCGAAGGTCTTTGTATTGTGCGATATTTGAATTTTTCGATTAAGACGATTAAGAAGTTCCAAGCAGCGGGTTTTATGACGGAAGTTTTTCGAGAAATAAATAGTAAATGTTTATGTGATTTTTTATTTGCAAGATTGGAAATAGCGTTTGTTTTTACTCGGTTCTCATACCCGGTTTGCCGTTTATAGTTTAAGCCGCTGTGTGTTTATCTTCTTTATCGCTTTTTATTATTCAGGAAGGAATGATTGTAGCTATTAGCTATTCCAGCTGATTCATTTATTTTGTAACTTATCTCTTATGATAAATAATATTATAATTACACACTAAGTTGCTTTTAAATGCGCAGGCCATTTAATTTAAGTACATTTATTTTTTATTTGATTTATTTTATAATAGGCATTTTCTCTTTTTTAAATAGAATTTATATTATTCTAATCATTCTTCAGGATATTATGAATGAATCACATGAAATAGACAAGCTTGAAGTTATGGCAGAGAATTCTAGCCTCAAGTTGAAGTTGGCAAAAGTTGAGCAAGAATTGAAAGAAAAAGATGGAAGGCTTATGGCCATGGAGGTATGGTACTTCTCAGTGCATTTTGTTTTATTTATTTATGAATTTGTAACTTTTTTTATGAAAGCTTTGTTGCGTAGTTTTTATTGCTATCATTTTATAATTTCTTTACAAACACTTTTGCTTATAAGATGAGAGTAACAGAACTGCAGGGACTGTTGAATGATAGGATGATTGAATTGAGTCAGTTGAAAAACAAAATGGCTAAGAGCAACCCGTCTTCTCCAGAAAGATCATGTATGTTTAAATCTTGTTCAGAATTTTTTCGAGGATATGATGTCAGTTCCTTAATACTGTTTACAATTTATTTTGTTCATCATTAGTCAGTCTGCTAGAATTTCTTCACAATACAGATAATTTTCTAAGAATTTTCTGATGAGATTATCTTGGTAAATGAGTATTTCTTATAATGAGATATTAAATATTTATTATACATTCCTTAACAGTATCCAACTCATTCAGGGATCGAACCTTTGAAAGAGAGCAGACATTGGAAAGATTAAAAAAGAAGCGTGAGTTTTTTTTTTACCAAAGTATTCCATAATGGTCAAAAGTCAAAATAAGTACAGAATCTATTTTACATGCTTGAAGATACTTTGTTGGTAATCTGGAGAGGTCTATTGGAAACATCAACATATAATATATATTTTTAATTTGTTTAAAACAACACTAATTGAGATTTATATGACAGGTAGCTTATCATCAATGTGTTGATGTAGACAAAAAGACCATTTGTTGAATATTTTTTTTATTTAAAAGTCTATTAGCTCAAATTTTACATGCGTATAAATGTTAGATAACATATAAATACACTAGAATCCTCATTATCATTTGAAATGGAAAGTGAAGCAAACTCGGTTAATCTAAAAAAGTTACAAATGTAAAGCTCTTTGCTCACCAAAATATAAGGCCTTGTTTTACTTGATTTGTTCAATTTCTATGTGAGCAAAAGAGTAATTTAACCAGTTGTCACAATGCACCAACAGTAACAGCAAGCAAGTGTGGTTACTTCTCAACATCTTCTTGAAAAATACCAGCTACTTCTCTCGTCTCAAGCATGACTTGACTATATAGACTCAATCCTGGTTGGGTAACCCAAATACTAAATCAACCGTCTATGTTCGGTCATTAATGTTGCGGCACGTCTCGTTGCCGGAGCACGTAAAACTGAATACATCAGTCCAGTTCTCGCCGACTTACACTGGCTGCCGGTGGATAAAAGATTTAAATTCAAGTTGGCCTTACTGTTCTAAAAATCGTTAAATGGTCAGGCTCCGAGCTATCTGTCTTCTTCAATAAACAAGATATCTGACTTCCCAGCTAGGAGGAGGATAAGATCTTCATCTTCTACCTCACTCCATTTACCAAAGACTAGATTGAAATCGGCTGGCAACCGCTCGTTTGCAGTTGCCGGCCCAGACTTTATAACGAACTTCCGGCCACCATCACCGAATCAGCGACAGTCAAATAGTTTAAAAAGAGTTTAAAGACAGATCTGTTTGTGGCCTAGAAGTCTAAATGACATTATGCCACATACAAAATTATCAAATTATTATTAAATTATTATTTACAGTAACAGCAAGCAATTTAAGCAACATCACTTTTGCTACACCACAAATGGCTAATACCTAACAAGCTGGATTTTATATTTTATCATTACAATCAGTGTGAAGTTTATTTTATTTTTAAATCCTTTATATTAACTTCACTGTGTTTGCTTGCTTGGTACCCTTTAACTCTTAAAAACCAACTTCCCATTATCTTTTTCAAGCTGAAATTTAGTAAGTTTATTTGTTGTTGCATACAAATACTTGCACATACAGACAAATACTTGCACATACATATAAATACTTAAGATTACACATAAATATTTACAACTTTCAATTTGATCAGTGGTCATTTTGATAAGGTAGTTTGCCTTGAGTCATAAAACTTTTTCATTATAAAGTTCTAATGGAATGAATACAAAAGTAAAAACCTGAGTTGAAATAGAATAAATATTGATATATTTATGTAAAGTGTCTGTTGTATGTGTCTGTGTATGTATGTATGTATGTATGTATGTATGTATGTATGTATGTATGTATGTATGTATGTATGTATGTATGTATGTATGTATGTAATACTGAAAGTTTAAATTAGTCATGACAAGATTACTCAGAGATAAAAGATTTATTTGTTTGAGGAAGTGTTTTGAAATAAGATATGTCAGAGATTAAATCTAAGAAAGAAGGCTCTGTGAAAAAGTTGAATTGAAGAAGTTGGATGGAATGTGTTAAAATTTATTGAAATATTGAATAAATATGCTTTCTGAATTGACTTTATAAATGCATGTGTTGCATTAAGTTTGTTTTGTTATAAATGCATATTACATCTGTTGCAATAAGTTGGTTTTGTTATAAATGACCATTTACAAGATACTTTTTGTTGTTTTAGACATAGATGTAGAAAAGTTGAAATCAGCTGTTGAGACATTGATGATTTCAAATGAGGAAAAGGTTGGTAGAATTGATTGATGTGTTGGTTGAATTGATTGATGTGTAGGTAGAATTTATTGATGGGTTGGTTGAATTGATTGATGTGTAGGTAGAATTGATTGATGTGTAGGTAGAATTGATTGATGTGTAGGTAGAATTGATTGATGGGTTGGTAGAATTGATTGATGGGTTGGTAGAATTGATTGATGTGTTGGTTGAATTGATTGATGTGTAGGTAGAATTGATTGATGGGTTGGTAGAATTTATTGATGGGTTGGTAGAATTGATTGATGGGTTGGTAGAATTGATTGATGGGCTGGTAGAATTGATTGATGGCCATCAAATAGTTAGCTAAATATTTAAAGTGACTGACTGTAAACAAATTCGATAGTCATCATGGTTTGTAGGTACTTCACCTGCTAGATTCAGTTTTTTAATCTTTTTTAATTTGTGAAAGCTAAATGCTGTTCAATTGGGGTTGATGTACAATTTCAGATCCATGTTGTTGATAGATAAAATTTGCTTGTAGCTTTTTGATTTTTAAGCTCTTTTGATGGGAAAAGAAACTTTTGAATATTTCTACTGTGTGGTTTGTTGCTGATTGTGTTTGTGGCATAAATTTAAAGCAAGTTAGTTAGTTTTGTTAATGTTTTTTGTTTTAGAATGTTCGTATCGAAGAGATGAAAACCCTGCTAAAGAAATATAGGAAATTAGAAGAAATTGTGATTCATACTCAAGGATATAATGGTTTGTTATTGTGATAAAAAAATTCTTTTAATCAGGAAGCTGACCAAAGAGTTGTTTACATTAAGCAGATGATTTTTTTATTAAATTATATTTTATTTTTAACAGTACTGGAAGAATGTGGTATCGATTCAAAACTTGCTGGAGTTTCACCATATGGGGATGCTAGTGAAGTAAGAGTAATTGTGGAACACTTGCAGTGCAATATTATTTGAATATCTCATTTGTACACGTCCAATATTATTCGAATATCTCATTTGTACACTTGCAATAATATTATTCGAATATCTCATTTGTACACTTGCAATAATATTATTCGAATATCTCATTTGTACACTTGCAATAGTATTATTCGAATATCTCATTTGTACACTTGCAATAATATTATTCGAATATCTCATTTGTACACTTGCAATAATATTATTCGAATATCTCATTTTTACACCACATTGCAATAATATTATTTTGGATTGAGCTATGTATTTTCATCTTTTATTATAATTGTAGCCACAGTCAACCAACGAGCAGAATTTGATTTTTCCTTCTGCCACTAGCACTCCAGGTTGTTTTTCTATTCTTTCATTTATTTCTACTGGTAAATTCATGCATGAAATATAATTAGGATCATGTTCATGGTTATGGTTGCTTAATTTTTGTAGTTTTTTTCATTTTTAATAATATTCTTAACCTTCATATTCTTCAGTAAGTTCTCATATGAATGGTCATCATGATTCCAAATCATTATCATCAACCCTCCCAAGTCCTGTCAGGTGCTCCGTCAAAGCAAGCAGCTTCAACAACATTGACCCCCAGATGAAGGTCATTTGAGATTTGTTGTTTTTTTTAAAACTTCTTATTCGGCATACGAAATTCTTACCCCGTTTGTTCTCTTTTCCAGACTCCTCCGACAGTCAAAAAGCAGTTGGTGTCCTCCAGCGGTTTTGGTACGTTGCCAAAAGACTATCAATTCTATTCTAACTCTGGCATTGTTATACCGTTGCAAGATTTAAATTCTTTTCCAACACGTGACAAGCCCCCGCTGCCGAATTGTTTGTCCGACACACGAAACGGCAGTGGTGGCATGTTGTGTATTGGTGGAGGTGATGATGATGATGGCGGTGATGATGATTGTGGTGGTAATCTTTCTCGAGCTAACACGGTGCCAAGGAAGCAAAAGTTGTTTGTTACAGAAGATTCGGGTCACGTTGGTCATACTGAATCGAGATCTTCATTGGTCGATCACTGGAGCACGTCGGCTCCTGCGATAGGTTAAGAAAGTCGTTGTTTGCATGTGTGTGTTTTATAGGTCAATTAATTATGCATGGTTTGTATTTATTTGTTTGCCAATCAGCGATTGATAGTAGCAGATGATGCAAATGTATCAATTGATAGTAGCAGATGATGCAAATGTATCAATTGATAGTAGCAGATGATGCAAATGTATCAATTGATAGTAGCAGATGATGCAAATGTATCAATTGATAGTAGCAGATGATGCAAATGTATCAATTGATAGTAGCAGATGATGCAAATGTATCAATTGATAGTAGCAGATGATGCAAATGTATCAATTGATAGTAGCAGATGATGCAAATGTATCAATTGATAGTAGCAGATGATGCAAATGTATCAATTGATAGTAGCAGATGATGCAAATGTATCAATTGATAGTAGCAGATGATGCAAATGTATCAATTGATAGTAGCAGATGATGCAAATGTATCAATTGATAGTAGCAGATGATGCAAATGTATCAATTGGCTGTTTATATTTGAAAAGTTTCATTTTATTAGCTTATTTTTTTAATTATTTTGCACATCAAACTTTCATGCCAGAAATGGTAATTCTCTACGGCATGATAAGGTGGCATGGTAATCGTTTACATGTATAGCATGTATCGTATCATATTAAATAAATGTAACTTATCATGACTGATATCTTCTTAAACCGCTAATCTTTATTTGAAGTTTAAAAATTCAAAAAGATGTTAGCTTCTGCTCTCAGATTTATTGTTTTTAAATGCTTTTATTTAACTTCACTCGTCTCTCTGTTTCTTTGTTTCTTTGTTTGTCTGTGGTGATCAAATCTTAGAAACCAAAATTTACTTCTTTTTGACCACCTAGAGCTCTAAAACTTTCAGGAAAGCTTTATTCTGGATGACAATACATGAATTGAATGTTTCCGACATGAATTAAACCTTAAATCAATTAAAATTAATCAAAGTTGTCTGTTAGGGTTAGATAACAACTAATCCGTACATCGAGTTAAATTTATGAATTTTGATTTCATATTAAAAAAAATAAACAATGTACAAGATATAGCATAACGATTGTTTTAGATTCAAAAATTTTAGTTCGTTGACTTAGATAAAGAGGCAAATAAAAGATTATTTTTAAATAGCCAACATGCACAATGTTTGAGGAAGTTAAATATGTTTTATACATGATTGGTTATAAGAAAAAAATAGCATTGGGCTAGAAGTAATTATAAAAAATGTTTGGCCTTTTTAAGGATGTATTTGAGCAGATTCTCTACAGATGTGTGGGTAGCCGAGGCTTTGTTTGGAAAGTTATGTTAATTTCTTGAACTTGTGGATTGGTTTATCAGCTAACTACATGCTCCTTGTTACTTTTGCCATAGTTGGATTGGTTTATCACCTTGTTGCTTGTTTTTTGTGCCAGATATGCTAATCTTTATTATCTAAACTAATTATTATGCATATAATCTGCTGAAATTAGAAAACATTCAATATCCTTTGTTATATCTTTCAATAATACTCACTGCTTATATATAATTAAAATAAAACAATTTTCTTTTTATTTTGCATTTTTATTTCACTAGATATGTTTTGCTTGCTATTTTTTGTTTACAATGAAATATGGTATATTGGATTGTATGTAGTAAAATGAGGAGTATTTTTTAGTAATGGAATAATTTAACATATTTAATAATTGTGAAGTGATGTTTATGTGTGTAAAATGTTCTGTTGCATTTTGTTTGTTAATATTACATCTCTAGACTAGTGATTAATGTTAATAATGTAGTGAAAATACTGCCTGAAAGCAAAAAAGTATTTAATTTTTTTTTATTGCAGATGGAGATCCCTTGAAAGATGAATTGGCACAGCAATACAGAGCCATGCAAAATCAAGTTCAGAGCTGTGAACATGGAAAAAAGAAGAGTTCAACTGGAAAGTCATTGAAGAAACTTTTCCACAGGTATGGTGTGGTGTCGTGTGGTGTGGGGTGGTGTGGTGTAGTATGGTGCGGTGGGGTGTGGTGTGGTGTAGTATGGTGATGTGGTTTAACCCATAGTAGCTCGAAGATATGTCCACTATGCGACGATTTCAAAGGTTTTACTTATTTTGTGATTTCAGATTGAAAAAAAGCAACTCACAAGAATTTGATGATAAAATAGAAGACTTTAAGAGGGCCGGTCTCAGGTCAACGGCAGGTCCGAGACTCGGGGGGTGGAACAGGGGGGGCATCGAGTTGGTTTTCTCTTTATTTTTATTATGATTATTAAATATATTGTGTTATTTAGATTGCTGGATTTTTATTTTAAACGATGAAAAAGGCTATTTGAGATTTTTCTGTAATGTCTTTCTAGACAAGTTCTATGCTTCACTTGTATAAAGTTCTAAAATTAATGGTAAAGAACTTGGTAGTATTAATCATGTTATTGCCATTATTATTATTTGTGTTATAGTAAACATGGTCAGGTGATTTTAAGTGCAGATGATTGTAGATTGCACTACAAATAAATGTTGCAATTTTTGAAATTATGATAATAAAAATTATTGATGAAAATATAATAAACGTTGTTGTTCTATTTTTAATATTTTGGTTGTTATAGTATAATTTTTAGGTTTCGAATGAGTGTACAAAGTGTCAGCAGAGAATACAGTATTTTGAGTTTATATATTCCTCAAATTATGTTTCAATATAATTGGCCATAATTTATTTAAAATGATGTAAATAGAAACGACCTCGACATCCCATTCGGACGATGGGACACCGATCGTGTTGCTATGTGGCTGCACATGATGGGACTCAGTTGCTACGTAGGCGAATGTAAACGATGGGTGAAAAATGGAGATCATCTTTTAACTGCAACATCACATGATCTAGAAAAGGTTAATATTTATGGGTTTTTTATTTATTTGGTTAAAAAATTAATAATCAAATAATCAATATATTTTTAAAAATAATAAATTGATTTCTTTAATAATTAGGAGCTCGGTATAAAGAATGCTTTCCATCGAAAGAAGCTCCAACTGGCCTTACAAGTCATTACATCTGATCCACGCTCACCAATGTCTTTCTTGGACCACAACTGGGTCACAAGTCAGTTTTTTTCCCATTTCAACTGAATTTACGGAGTCATAATATTTATTTTTAAAAGTTTAGGATTTTTTAATGTTTTGCTGCAGTTCTAATTGACAAGTTATCTCGTTTAACTTTATACAGAATGGCTTGATGACATAGGCCTTCCACAGTACAAGGACCAGTTTTCGGAGGCTCGGATAGATGGAAGGATGATCAACTACCTTACAAACGTTAGTTTTCTTATGTACTGCTTCGGTTATGTCATTTTATTTTATTAAAATTATTTCATTTTAATACAACTGTTTTATGTTAATAAAATTATTTCATTTTAATAAAATTGTTTTATTTTAATAAAATTATTTTATTTTATTCTACAAACAGGAAGATTTGATGCATCTGAAAGTAACAAGTTTACTTCACCATTTAAGTTTTAAATGTGGCATTCAAGTTCTGAGGAAAAATGTTTTCAATTCTTCCTGCCTCAAAAGAAGGCCTGCATCTGATGAAGTTAGTCATCTTCAGATTTATATCTGATGAAATTAGTCATCTTAAGAATTCTATTTCATGTTAAGAAAAAAGTAAACTTTAGAGTATGCAATTTGTTTTTTTATTTTTTTTTTAATTTTTTATTTCTTATGAGGATTTGATTGTTCATATCAATCTTTATTTCATGATTTTAAATCTTTCTATAAATTAAGAAATCACTCAGTACACTTTGTATAAATTCAGAAATCACTCAGTACACTTTGTATAAATTCAGAAATCACTCAGTACACTTTGTATAAATTCAGAAATCACTCAGTACACTTTGTATAAATTCAGAAATCACTCAGTACACTTTGTATAAATTCAGAAATCACTCAGTACACTTTGTATAAATTCAAAAATCACTCAGTACACTTTGTATAAATTCAGAAATCACTCAGTACACTTTGTATAAATTCAGAAATCACTCAGTACACTTTGTATAAATTCAGAAATCACTCAGTACACTTTGTATAAATTCAGAAATCACTCAGTACACTTTGTATAAATTCAGAAATCACTCAGTACACTTTCTATTCAGCAGCTCTTTTTTATTTCATGATAAATAAATAGCAAAAATTACAAAAGTCCTTTTAGTATATCAAAGGAACTTCAGCACATTTTTGGATGACACATTAAAATGCTTAGTTTTATTTTATAAAATTATAAATGAATACGATTAAAAAAGCAATTGAGTAATTTTTATTTTACAATTAAAATGAACCGTATGTATTTTTCATAGGTGTAAATGTTGGAATATTCCACCTACGAAGTAAATAATTGCAGCTGGGAGAAATAAACAAAATTGCATTAAGAATAACTTTTTAGCACAAAAAATCAGAACACTCTACATTGTCTAGTTTTCGAGTTTATTTTCCTCACCAGCCAGCCAGCCAAAGTATTTTATTAAGCAGCCTTTTTAGAAACAAATTTCCAAAAATGCACTAAAAAGGAATGATTGAAATTACCTAATGACTTAATCATTTTTATTAAAGAAAAGTTTACTTTTTATAAATTAAGTGCTAGGATAGTTGAGTTAGTAGAACTTTAAGAGTTGACTTTTGTACTAAGATGTTCTTTTCAAACTCCTCACTGGTCAGCTATTAGTTATGTTGTCAGGTATAAACGAGTAAAATTATTATCTGTTGTTCATGTAATACAACAGATCATCATCACCACTAAAGCCAAGTTTCATAGAAGGCACTCTATACATGTTTATACTGACTGATTGATTGGTTAAGGATTATTAATTTTTAAGTTATTATTCATCCAGTAGTTTTGAAGTTATTATTTCATCCAGTAATTTTGAAGTTATTATTTCATCCAGGGTGTGCTACAGAACTGCCCCGAAGAAGTTAGCCTCTGGACAAATCATCGAGTGATGGAATGGTTGAGGAGTATCGATCTATCCGAATATGCCCCTAACCTCAGAGGAAGTGGTGTACATGGAGGGCTTATGGTTGGTATGCATGCATGCTGTGAAAGTGTCATGTAATGTGAAGTTTTAAAACAAAATAAAAGATGATATGTCCTTTTTATTCAAAAATTATTCATGTTTTGAAACTAAATTAAATTTCTATTTTTGTATTGCTTATTATTTCATAAATGTGTTGAAATTATGTGAAATTTTAACTATTTAATTGTAAAGGTTCTCGAGCCTCGATTCAGTGCTGAAGTACTTGCCACAATTCTGTCGATTCCTTCAAATAAAACATTACTAAGAAGACACCTTACAACTCACTTCGTGTCTTTGATAGGCAATCAAGTTCAACAACAGAAACGAAACGTTGAAAACGATCCAAACTACATCCCACTGACCACAAATCAGAAAGTCAAGGTATGGTCGAGATTTTCTTTATCTTTGAGCTTATTTCTTTTTTAAATCTCTTATATTAACTTCACTGTGAGTCTTGTTTGCAAATCTTGGAAGTGAAAATTAACAAACTTCCCATCATCCAATTGAGGTGAAACTTGGAATATAGATTCGCTTCTTGTGACAATTCATTCTATTAAATTTTTAAAATTTTCTGGAATTTTTAATTTTTATTTAGAAATGTTATTTATCTATGCTCTAAAAAACAAATTTATATTATAAGGGATTTACAAACAAAACTTTTTTGGCTTCTGTTATTACTTACATTTTGTTTGCTGTTATATCATCATCATTTCAAGAAATTTGTGAGTTTTAATGTTAAATTGAAGAAGTTTTTGTCATCCATTGATTGATTCAGCCATCCAAAAAGATCGGACTTTTTCGACCGCGGACAGCTGACCTCAAAGATGATTTTGTTTGTCCTCTCGATGCAAGATCATTTTCTAGAAAATTCGATTTCATTTCCAGACCTCGAGACATAATAGCAAAGCAATCACCTATCTCCGTTGAAGTACGTATTTATTTTTATTACTACATATTTTTTTAATTATTTGTAGATAGAATAATTGCTATTAATATTCTGTTATCATTTCTCTACAGAACTTAGATAGAAGTAAAGATAATAATCCAGAGGACTTGTCATCTTCCAATGTTTAATTTTTTTCTTGGCCTAAATGGAGGGAAGGCTTATCAGCGAAATCTGCCAGGCTGTCATCAGTTTATTGTTGCTGCCTGTTACATCGTGCGTGTGCGGCATGTTTGTTCAATTTTATTTTATTCTGGATCAGTTTATATCATTTCAAGTCAGAATTGCCTTCGGAGCCTTGCATGAGTCTGAACTGATTGGTGCATGCTTTCTATTAGTATTAATTGTATTTGTTTTGGAGATTTTTAAATTTTCGTAATTTCATATTTCGTTCATCCTGTGGCCTTATCTGAGTTGTGTTGTCAATGTGAACGTTTTTATTGATATTTTTAAATAAAGAATTATCACCTCATATCATAGAGGAGTAGGTTCATTCTTTTGTGTCAGTACAATAATAATAATAATCAGTACCTACGTCGTAGGAAGTTCTATTTTAATGCGAAGCATGAGGCCTTCTGAAGGAACTATTTATTTAGATTTGCAATTTTTCTTTATTCACATTGTAGAACTATTAACTATATTAACTTGTAGAATGTTGACTCAAATATTTTGGTAGACAACTGCAATCTCAATCAACTTCCGATGTCGTTTGAGCCATCTTCTTTTTATCTGTCATGCCTTTGACTGCTGCGTCGTACTAAACGACGAAGTGACTTACAGACTTTGCAACGAAGACGCTCTGAAGTTGTTACCAACAGGCTTATTTAGCAGACGCAAGCTTTAGAAGTAACTGAAAGTGGTGGAGGTTGGGAATTTCGAGCAGTATATTTGAGAATTGGGTGATAACTACTGATAACAGATTAACGAGTTGTTTTTTTAAACATCGACCTGAAATATTTCAACTGCACTTTGGTTTACAACAGGTATAAGAACTAAGCATCTGCGTCCCGATATCGTTATCTCGAATTCAATCGAGATTTCAAAACGATACGGGAGATCCCGTATCGCCATTGAAACGATACAGCCTGCGGAAGAAGTCTCGTATCTATATAATTAGCGATACTTAAAATTTCATTCCCGATTAAAATCCCGAAAAATATCGAGATTTTTAACAAATATTTTCCAATAAATAACGAAAGTCATACATATTTAATTAACGATTGTCACAACTGTGAATATTTGCAATTGATTCATCAACATTGATTAATTAATATACCTATTGACAGAAGTTTATAACTATTATCATCCCCACTTTAAATTCGGTTTTCCAGACAGCCTGTAGCCCCGGGATCATCACAACTGATCCCAGGACTACTGATCCCAGGACTACTGATCCCAGGACAACTGATCCCACGGACAACTGATCCCATAGACAACTGATCCCATATCTGCATCATTTTATATTTCACTGTTTCTGCAATCAATAAACTGATATTAACATACATAATTTCCGATTTCTGTTTGTATGTACGAATGTATGTGTATGTATGTGTATGTATGTATGTATGTCTGTATGTATGTATGTATGTATGTATGTATGTATGTATGTATGTATGTATGTATGAATTTATGTATGTATGTATGTATGTATGTATGTATGAATTTATGTATGTATGTATGTATGTATGTATGTATGTATGTATGTATGTATGTATGTATGTATGTATGTGTGTGTGTGTGTGTGTATGTATGTATGTGTGTGTGTGTGTGTGTGTGTATGTATGTATGTATGTATGTATGTATGTATGTATGTATGTATGTATGGAAAGGAGTGAAACGATGAAAAGTAATACGAACTTGTCAATTTCATTTCGACTGTGTATCGTGCCGTGCCCTCGTGCGCTTATGCTAAATATTATTTCTCCGTTTACTAATTGAAGTAGCCAGTATCATTATCACCACCACCGTTGTCGTATGCAGCCAGCCATAGTAAGCTGGCTACGTAAGCATCATCACCACCATTGTCGTCAAAAAATGAGTTAAAAAATGAGTTGCTTATGTCTAGGGGATCAGTTGTCTATGGGATCAGTTGTCCATGGGATCAGTTGTCCATGGGATCAGTTGTCCGTGGGATCAGTTGTCCTGGGATCAGTTGTCCTGGGATCAGTTGTACTGGGATCAGTTGTCCTGGGATCAGTTGTTCTGGGATCAGTAGGCACTAACCCTTCCCCAACACTGTTCGTATGTTATTGCCAACGAAAGATCGTTCTACGTTCTACGTTTCGGGGCCATGGGCGCCCGCAAAGGAGGACTTGCCCCTGGATTTGTTGTTTAAACTTTTTTAGACAAAAGTAGACAAAAAATTATAATTAAAACATTTATAATTAATTGTAACATCTGACTCCTATTGTCATATAGATATCATCATTATTATCTTTGAGGATGCATACTCCCCCCCTGATGCTCTACTTTTTACTTCATTCACGTTTCTCTAAACACTATGATGTGTGAAAATTACCCTGAATCACTGATCCACCACTGGTTGAATGGTTTATTCTAAGTATAATATTTATTTCTGCTTGTATTAGTTAATAAGCTCATGTATAGTTGTTGGCAGTGCTGGGGCTGGTGTGTAAATGGGCCTTCAAAAAACATTAGTGTGGTCTTTTATTGTTGAATGACTATTGTTTGATTGTCTCCTCTCATTTTCATACAAATTTTCCAACTTTTTTCTGCAAATCCACAAATTTCTATCCAACAATGACAGTTTGACTGTGTAGGAAATATAAACCTTTCCAACTAAAGCATTTTTGTAATTTTCAGCGTGTTTTTAAAACATTTTTGAATATTTATTATGTGGTAAAATAAAATAAAGTTAACTGAAAATTGTACTCTATATACCCAATTTTAAACAAAAAGTTTCAAAAATGTTCTTAGGGCTCAATTGAGCCCTAAGACCCCACACAATTTTGGGAAGAAAAAAGAAAAAACCGGAGAGAAGAGGCGAAGAAAAATAAAAATAAGAAGCTTGCTCCCCCTGCAAAATTTCCTGCGGGCCCCTATGTTTGGGGCCAATAGCTCTGAAGCAACTATCACCGAGTGATGCTCGACGTGAAGCTGGCACGACGAGATGTCCGGAAGACGAAGATCGGAGTCGTCTATGGCTGAGATAGAGTGGGCCTTTACTGTGCAGACACTTGAACACGAGTAGCGCGACTTTGAAGACTATTCTTTCCGGTAGCCGTAATCAGTGGAGATCTTGAAGTGATCGTACTTTTTGGCGTTGGATATCATTTTGGCGGCGGTGTTGATGACGAGCTGAAGGCGGCAGCCCCGCAACTAGACGTCATGCTCTGGGAGGGGCGAACTATCGCTAAAGGGGGGGGGGCAAAATGAAAAAGTTAAAAAAACACTAAAACTATATCGTTAGCTGAAAAGACAATGTAAGCATTATATGTAAAATCATGGAGTATCGACAAATCGACAACACTCATGTCGTTTATTATTTTTATGATCGCATTTTGGATTTCCACGATGTATACCTACTTGACATTGGCTGGAATAGTTTTATATATGCATGCTAATGTTTTTTTTACAACGTATAGTAAAAGCCTGCATTGTTACGGTGATTGGAACTGTAATGGATGTTAATGACAGTTTCAGATCAAATTACTGGTAGATTGGTCTGTATTCCTGGGCCTGGGCACCTTTGTTAAAAACTTGTCAATATGTTGCTTTCGGAGGAGGGAATTCAACAAAATAAAACAAAAATATTTTAGGTTTTTGAGGTTAGTTTGAGTTTTTTTTAATAGATAAGCCTACTAAACTCTATGATTTAATAAGCCCACCTGAAGTGGTGAGTAGTTTATTGAGATTATATGGAAACACTACCTCCGGATAGCCCCCGGTCATCAACTATTAGTTTTTTTATATAGTAGGAGCCCCAACTAACAAAAAAACGCATATTTAGCTTCACAGTTGATCGGTCTGCTATATTTATCTTAATAGGCTTATTATGTAACAGATCTATATAGTATACAAAAAGGAATGTTCCTCAAAAAAATGTTGGTGCGATCAATGTGAAATTTGAACGCGAACATCTGGAAATTTGCGTGTCTTATCTGTTGATTAACTTTTAAACAATTGCCTTCAAATACACTGACTTTAGTATTATATGCTTGTAATCTTGCTTGTGCTAATCATGTAAATTCGTATTTTAATGATTGTTTTTATTCGTGGTTTAGCGAATTAAATTGTAGGTTTTATTTTAGAGTTTATGGATCCGATTTTTTCATTGAATGCATCAGCGTCGGACCCGATTGATAGCGCAGATTACAGTGAATGTTTATAATATTGTGGGAAACAGAAGACAGATGATCAATTAAATAATTTAAATCAACGAGGTTTTGGAAGTTTTATCAATGCTGTTAATATGCGACATGATAAAGTTTTTGTCGTTTGCATCTGGAAATTGAAAATTTAGATGCTTTTCTATCTAAGAAGCCTAATAAGCTGCATCGTATGTACTTGCCGGAGTACCTAAGTATACCTACTGATAAAACTAAGATACAGATTGAAAAAAATGATGACAATGTTTGTGGTTCAATTTCAAGAAAGCGAAAAGTGATTGACTTTAAAAATGTATGTTTTATTGCGAAAAACCAAGAGATTAAAAAAAAGTTATAAACTTTTTCTGGTTGCATCTACAGAACGTCAAGATTTTTTTTACAAAAAAGCATTACAATTGGATGATCATGATATTAAAAATTCACGGTTTAAGAAAAAAATGTATCGACACGATTGCTGCAGACATCCGATATCACAATCACTGCATGAGCAACTTTATGAACAAACGTTCTTTGGTATGTTCACTTTCAGCTGAAAAAACTCAGTTTATGACGAAGCCTTTCTGGAATTAGTTAGCGAAGTTAATGATAATATTTAAAAAACAGAAGCGTCTATTATATCACCCAATTGTTAAAGATATATCGTGAAATTCTTGACAGAAATGATGCTTCCAATTGTCAGTGCTTCCACCGTGCAACATACAACGTCGTATTGTTTTTTTTTTGTTTTTTTTTATTTAGAGTCCTTTTCCGACTAAGTCGATTTAAACTAACGTCGTCTTGTTGCTTGTATGTATGTAATGTAATATAGATTTTTATATAGCGTCTTCTTACAGCAAAAGCTGTCGCGAAAACGCTCTGCGAGCGAACTAAAGTATCTATTACAATTTCAATTAATTAGGCGAATTAAATAGAAAAAAATTAAGTCGCTGTTTGAAGACTCTGTGTTGGGTCCCTGACGTTATCGGGCAGAGTATTCCAGAAGACCGGTCCTGCTGCTGCGAATCCTCGGGGTCCGAATGTTTTTGTGTTGGTTCGAGGGATGAGGAGATTGCCCCTGGTCGTTGAACGAAGTCGGTGGAGAGTAGGTACGTCAGAGTTGTGCTGCAGCATTTCCATGAGATACGCAGGGGCGTTGCCATGGAGACACTTAAATCAACCAGCCCATCAGCCGCACCAACTCTATCTTATTTTGGTATTAGGATCAGTATAGATCCTCAAAAAGGAAGATCAAACATTATTTGTTCTTGAGGTATATACATATTCGTGATTTGAGCATATTGATAGCAAATCTTCAAAAAGAGTTGGATGAATCAGTTATTCAGATGGAATCAGACTGCAGTGTTTATGATGACGATGATGATGATGATATGACCGAATCAAAGAATGCCGACATACATCCATACATGCTGTTTCAGAACTTATCAGATCAAAAGTTACTGAGTAGTTAGAAAATTTGAAGCAAGTCCTTTACAAATAATACAAGAATTCCAAAAGATCTGTATAACTTTTTAGGATGGATGTTTACAAAAGATGATCAAGATATTCTACCGAGTGGAAATATTGATTTGAAACGAGAAATTCATATGAAAGTTTTTTTTTGGCACAAGGCAATGTTAAAGCTTTTACTGACCATGTAATGCCAAAGCACGTTGGTCTTGCTGTTCATGTTCTGAAACATACAAACGGAAGTCGGCATCTGGTGACAGTTCTCAACAGCTTTGGCAATTCAATTGGGTATAATGATACACAGAGAATAATTACTACAATTGCCGAGTCAGTTCGAGAACGAATAAAGAAAGATGGTCTGTTTATTCCAGATAATAATTCACTGGATGGTTTTCTACAGTTTGCACTTGATAACCTTGACTTCCATGATGAAACGAGAACAGGTAAAATAAAATTCAGTTTTTGATTCTCCAACCCTTAAAAGTCAAAATCATAAAATTTGAAATGTTTGGTTAAATCGACAAAAAACACTGCTGGAGAAATTACAAAAACTCTTCTTTGTGGATACGTCATAACTGGTTGTGACACAGTCAGCTATCCCTTCAATCGTGGGAAGCGACGAGCTGCAAAAGTTTCCATTGAATGCATCGGGAAGATAAAATCTTTATCTGCTTTTGGAGACAAAATATCTGTGTGTGATGAAGATATTCAAAAAAATACCAGATTATTCTTTGGAAAGTTATATAGTAGAGAAAATACAAATTTGTGACCTTTTCCTTTAGAAGAAAATATTTTTTTCCCCAGAATTGCGTTGGAAAATTCTGTGACTAAAAACGTGGGGCGGGCGCTTGTGAGGTGTTTGGTATAAAAATTAAGGATTTAGAATTTAGAAAGAAAATGAAAGATCTATAAGTGAAAGAATGAGTGAACTGGATATGTAAAACCTCATAAGCGGCGCCCCACGTTTTTAGTCACAGAATTTTCCAACACATTTCTGGGGAGAAAATTTTTTTTTAGTTCGCTTTTGAAAACGTGGTTTTTAATTTTTTTACCTCTATTTATTTTAATAAAGAATATCTAAAACCAGTAATTTATTTTTAAGAAATGAATAAAAAAATTGTCGATAAAATGGGACGGTAACACCCCCCAGGACCGGCATGTTAACTACGGCCCTGACTGAAGTTGATTATAAGTGCAAATGATTAAAAATGTTTTCACTGATAATTGAGTTTATTACTAAGTTTAATTAACCTAAGTATGCGAGGCAAAAAATGTCAATTGTTGTTAAAGAAAACAATAAATATTTACCTCCTTGGTTTTTTGTTGTTGATTTTATAATACAAACCTTAAATAATAAAACCTGTTGTTTTAATATTACGTTACTACTTGCCCCACACGAGTTACAACTTGCCCCAAAAACGGGGCAAGTTGTAACAAGCACAAAAAGTACTATAACTACAAATTAATTATAGATTCAAGAAACATTATTGTTGGAATATATTTATAAATAAATGATTACTCATTTAAAAGCCCTTTTCAATTAAAACCCTGAATAGCTTAGTCACTCTCTCCCCTATTGGCAAAAGAGAGTGAAAACTAAGCAAAAACATCAGGCAACGCAGCCGGATAACCGTGCTAGCAAGTTGTAAATGGTGGAGAAATTTTGCTTTCTTCTCTCTCTTGGAAGGCTGAATTTAAGCTCCTGTGTCGTAGTCGTAAATAATTTAAAAAAATTTTAAGAACATTTGTCAAAAATCTCTACCTATTTTTTGACAGATTATAGATTGTTTTAATTTTAAGGCGCTGTTTAAGCCTGGGGAGCTACGCCCCGGGCTCGTACGCCTATTCTCGAATAAAAATCGACTTCAGTTCTTAAAAATAAGTTTATTGAATTAAAATAGATTGTTGAGTTAAAAAATCAGTTTCCCATGAACTCTTTTAAAATCAAAAATGAGAAAAGTTCTCGATGTTCGTCGAAAAATATCAGTGATTTTATTTTAGCTATTTGTCATCTCTGAGATCAACTTTGAAGTTTACTTAGGTAAGTATCACTTTGTTCTGGCCTTGCCTTTGCACTTCTTGCTTCTCCTTTTTCTACTCCTTCTCTTCTTTTTGCAACTCGAACGAGATCTTTCGTAAGTCTGTTTTGATTTGACTTCTGATTTCTAAAAATTGAGAGCATTATTCATGCAAATTTAAAGTTTTTTATGTAATAAATTCTTTAGAAATACGTTTTCTTCTGCAGTAATACAGTATTTTAAAATATGGAATAAACTCACCTGAATATCCATATCCATAACAAAACAATTCCACCTTGCTAATAACGTAAAAGTATACTATGCAGTATTTTTCTTAAAAAAAATTGTTGTTGTTTATAATTTATATGAGTTGCTTTAATTTTATTGGTTAACTGAAGCTACGCAAAATATCACGTCACCTACAATATTTTAGGATATTATCATATTTAAATAAAAATGTAATTTTAAAAATATAGACTTCTATAAAAACTATTATTTTTTCTATCTAGCATGCGTAAAATTTAAAATATGCAATAAATACTTTAGGAATATAAATGTTGCTGTTTTCGCGCTTTTAAATTTTACCCCAAGGCTCCATCGTTTGATAGTGCATCGTTTGGTAGTATAATACATGAAATTTAAAAATGTCGAGAATATAGCTTAGAGAACCAAACAATCAGTAGCGGATTTAGGTTTTATGGCGTTGGGGGCAAAAAAAATTTCAGGGGGCGCCATCAAATCTTAAGACACTAATTTTTAGTTGTATTAAGTACATTTGAAAAACTAACTTGTTAAATTTATTCTAATTACCGAACACGTCAAAATTAGATTCAACAATCTAAACAGAAATTTTTTAAAAGACAACAATTCTCAAAATTCTCCAGTGTTTCTACTTTTACCATCATCACCAAAACAAGAATGCTTTCTGTGTCTCCTGAATGACAAACATTGTTTTGCTAAGAACAACGTCACATCTACCATTCGTTTTAAAACTTTCCTGTTCTTTTCCACTTGGTGACGCTCCTGGCTGATCAAACCGGATATCACAGTTCTATCATTTGATATACGATATTTAACAAGCAAGTAATGACATGTCGCCTTTTGATGCTGATTAGAAGTTCCGTGTTTAACAATTTTTTTTAATAATTTTTTTTTCCAATTAGAAACTCCTGAATTTGGGTGACACCATTCCTTGCTATAATTTCAAGATTTACAATCAGCAAATAACCCACAAGCTTGATTTGTCTGTGAAAAAAACAAGCCAATTTGTTTCCTTTCATACATTCATACTAACCTTTTCAAAACTTGTTGTGCGCCAAGAAATTTTAAATTTGCGTCCAAATTCATCTGTCGGAAATGGAAGTGGTTCTTTGATCCCTGGTTGACATGATTCAATTTTACACAATTTTCGTATCAGTTTTGTGCTTAAACTCGTATTAATGTAAAGTCCTAGATTTTTCGGAAAGTCTGATTGAGGAAGAAGTGGTTCCTGAATAATATCTGCAGCAAATTGTTCTTCCACTGCTTCAAATTCCGCATCAGTTTGCTTATGTTGCAATCCAGGAGTTGCTGCTGGTGTGTCAGTCTCGATAGGCTATGTACTGGAATGCGCAGCTGGGTGATGATCGCCTAAATCGGATGCCTGCTTAATTTCCGAAGAAAATTCAACTGATTGAACGACTGTTATTTTAGTCATAAATTATGGTAATTTAACACATTTACTAGCATCTTCAGTTTAGGCCTAGATGCTCCGCTCAATTTATCACCTGATTTGCGTTTATTACCGTAACGGACTGATTCAGCCATGGCTGTTATTTTAATATTAATGTAAAGCATGTTGACTGGCTGGAGGAAATCCGACACTGGCTGGAGAGCTGAGCCGGTTGAACTTTGGACAATTTGAGATAAATCCTTAACAGTCTCAGGCATCGCCACCACATACATATCCATGCTGGAGCAGCATTGTGGTTGCATCAGCCGGATAATATAATATTATAGCCAGTGATGTGACTTAATGCACACATTCATAAAAATCATTAGCCTCAACACTTGTGAATTTCATTGTTCATAGAAGGCGGGCATTTTTGTAGTGGGGCACCAAGGGGCGCCATTTAGGACCCAACAGGGGCGCGGGGACAGGCCTCCCCTCCGGGCCTATAGCTGAATCCGCCACTGCAAACAATCATTGTGGTATACCATAGTCGAAAGCTACAGGATTAGATTTAAAAGCATTAGGAACAACATAAGAATTATAAAAATGGTCGATTTTAAAAACATACAGGACAGTAGGAGATTCATAGAGGGCGATCGCTGCTCTTTATGGCCCACTTTAATTATCAATCAATCAATCAATCAATCAATCAATCAATCAATCAATCAATCAATCAATCAATCAATCAATCAATCAATCAATCAATCAATCAATCAATCAATCAATCAATCAATCAATCAATCAATCAATCAATCAATCAATCAATCAATCAATCAATCAATCAATCAATCAATCAATCAATCAATCAATCAATCAATCAATCAATCAATCAATCAATCAATCAATCAATCAATCAATCAATCAATCAATCAATCAATCAATCAATCAATCAATCAATCAATCAATCAATCAATCAATCAATCAATCAATCAATCAATCAATCAATCAATCAATCAATCAATCAATCAATCAATCAATCAATCAATCAATCAATCAATCAATCAATCAATCAATCAATCAATCAATCAATCAATCAATCAATCAATCAATCAATCAATCAATCAATCAATCAATCAATCAATCAATCAATCAATCAATCAATCAATCAATCAATCAATCAATCAATCAATCAATCAATCAATCAATCAATCAAATAAACTTATAAAGTGAACAATGAATTACAACATGAATGCCTAATTAGAAAACAAAAGACTATCAGCATAATTTACCAACAGACACAAGAAAACAAACATTCTACAAGAGCATAGATAACTAAAGAAAAGAAACAATTATAATATGAAAATACTTTCTAAATGGCCTCTATAAGGCAGCACTACCAAGGACCCTAAAACTAACAACAATAAAAATCCACAAAAAAATTTGAATAACACTTCGAAACAGAAGCAAAACTATACAAAACAATTGACCAAAAAACAACCATTCATTCACAAAGTCAGAAATGAGAACGCAAGTCAAGGCAAGAGCTGCAAACATGGCGCAATCAGATGAGAAAGACACCGGCAGGCGAGAGCCTTCAACCACCAGATACGAGTGCTGAAACGAACTGCGATGAAGCCCCACGGCTGACAGAAAACATAATGCCGATGTTGAACAGCCATCTAAACCCGGCAGACGCCGGAGAGCTGAAACAGTCGAAGAGACTCAGGTCGTCAAAATGACAAAAAACTTTTGCATTTATAAAAGTTGATCGTTATTTTAAAAAATATAAACTATTTCTTTAATAAAAACATTTAAAGTAGGGAATTTATTGGAGACGCTAAAAACCAAAGATTTATGAAGCCTTTGTGTGGGAGTTTTTTTTTATATATTGTTACGATATCACCAAATCGTATACCGGGCTCAATAGAATGGTTTTGCAGTTTATTGGAAAATAATAAATGAAGGCTTTGCTAGGGCTATTTATACCTTCAAATCTCTTAATAATAATAAATAATTAATGTCCCTAATAAATATTCTGAATCCGTTAAGGTTTATCAATAGGAAGTTGATCATCAAACCAGTGATTTTACATTATTACCCCCTTCTTAATTCTGTTCGTCCCGAACAGCATAGTCGCTTTTGAGAAATGCGACTCGGCCACGAACACCAAAATACCTTGATCTTTACTCGTGGCTTTGACCGCAATTCGCAAACAACATGGTCAAGTCCCTTGACCGTTTGATGCAGTTTATTCCAGTCTTTCTTTGGCTCATCAACAGAGTCTTTCTTTGGCTCATCGTCGCCATATCTGCACGGTTCATCACAGCCTTTTTTGCATGTCTCGTCCTGAACATCTTTGCACGGTTTATCGGAACTGTCTGCTTTTTCTTCTTCCTTCACATCTTTTAGATCTTTCTCAAGAAACTCTTCAAAAGGTTTTTCGAAAACACGTTCCATAAATCCAATAATAACAACCAACCAACCATACCCCCAACCAAACAACCATACCCACAACCAACCAATCATACCCTCAACGGAAATCAAATAACTAAAGAAACCAAACGCTGCAGTCTTAATTGAATTACTTTAAGTTTTCAAAAGTTGATTTTGAAAAAATTTACGAAATTTCATTGTCGTAAAGAGTTTTCATTCTTTAAAATGTCATCTTGTTAGTCATGGTTCATTAGTAAAAATATTATCAATTGCAGTGGCGGTTGAAAGGCATTTTCTAGTTGGTGTTGTAAAGGCTGGAAGAAGGCAGTGGGAAGCTAGTAAATTAAAAAACTCAGCTGTAAGTGAGTTCCATTTTTTGTCAAGAAAATCAATGTTGAAGTCGCCTAGTAGAAATATCTTCATCTTGAAGAAATGAAAAATGATCAGAAGATAATCGGCCGGTTAGCTCGTTTAACTGATCAGAAGTAACATAAACATTTCTATTATCATAGATCGGGTGGAAGATATTTTCATCAGGATCGATGTTATAATCAAACGAAGAAGAGCTTCTGATAAACTTCAGTAAACTTAAACGTTCTTCTTCAGTGTTCGTCGTATCAGAAGCCATTTTAACAAGTCTGTAACTTTTCAACCTCCTCGAGACATAGGATTTTAATTGGCCTGTCAGATTCAACTCTTTTTGCAAAAACAACGCCATTCCATGTCCAGATGGAGAAGATTTTCTTTTCTTTGAGTAGTCTCCTGCCTCTCGAAAAGATTTCTAAGCACCTCTTAGTTAAATGTTCGTTGATATAAATTTTATGTTTGTCTTCTTGTTTGTGAAGTAGGCCTCTTGAAGAGTAAATTCGGTCTCTGACTGTTTTTGAAGCGAAAGTTATAACTATCGGTCGTGGTGCGTTTTTAATGCCAGGTATTCTGTACCCGGCAGTGATATCCTTCATAGATATGTCGAGATCTAACTTCGTCCTGCAACACTCCACGACAGCACTCATTGTATCCTGCCAAGACATATGTTTAGAGGAATCACCTTCTCCAGCAGTCACACCCGAAGCCACCTTAGCGTAGGACGATTCAGGGATTCCGTGAATGACGAGATCGTTGCTTCTCAATTGCGTCTCCAGTCTGTCAACTCGAATCTGTAGAGTTTTGTTTTCCTCCGTTATGGACTTTATTTTATCAACCAGTGGTTTAATTTCGTCCTTTATCACTTTTGTCACTGTCTCCAACATTAAGTTCTTCATCATTTCTTTAATGCCATGTTTTGTCACACAAAAAAGCTTTTCCACGACAGGAAGTACTTATGTGCTTCCTAAATACAGCCATTTCCGTCTAAAAGAATTTGGTTTAAAGGACTACAAACTATTATAAAAAAAAGACGATTTTCTATCCACTAAGCTTACTTGACATTAGAGACGTCAATTAAGGGGACAGGGAGAGGGCATTGCTGGAATGTGGAACCTAATGTAGACAAAAAAATCCAGGGCTCTCCCACTTTAAAATTCCTAGTTATGGCCCACCTCCGACTACCCTCCCTGTCATCAACTTTTTTTTATAAGAAACAGAAGTTTTTAGAAAATTTTTGGGAAAAGACGCTCCCAATATCCCTTTCGGTCGTTAAGGTGCAGACACACTGACCGGTTTTTTCAACCAGCTCCTGTTCACCAGAACTGGTGCATAGATTATGATAATTTATTTTGGCACCAGTCGGTTGTTTTTGTAAACAAATGAGTTATGCACTGCAGGTGATCTTGTAAGTTGTACGCAACAAAATCGCCCGCAATGGTTTAGATAGCGCTTTAAAGGGTTTTACAAGAAATTGTGTAACTCGAAAGGTCCTGTCTATCTTTTAATTTTTACATCAAAAGGCTTGTAAAAAGTAAAAATGTGTGGTGGTGTATATAACTCGTTTAAATAGACTTTCAAAGAAAATGAACTGTCTGAACTTGTTTAAATAGACTTTCTTGGTTCAGAAAACATCGTACGAGTATTTTTATGTATTCATTTTTATTGTAGCTTCAATATTTTGTCATAAAGAGGTCAAACAGTCTGATAATTTAAGCACTTTATCATCGGTCCACTCCATCGTAACTTTTATTAATTAAAATAAAAGTAAACAAACCAGAGCGTGAGTTTCTCAACCAGTTCTGGAGAGAAATAGAACATGCATCGGCCGGCAAAATCTGGCACCAGAATCTGGACGTGCATAAATTAACATAATTTCTGGACGCGGTTTTCGTGACACACACTTCAGATTCTGGTGCCGAACGACTGGTACCAGCGAAAACTGGTCAGTGTGTACTGGGTTTTAGCTTTTTGTGACAGAAAAGGTTTAGCATTGTGATAAAAAACATGTTGCCCTCCAAGTTTTTGCTGAAATAACATTCTAGCTTAACATTGTTAAAATACCTATCTTTTGGCTTTCACGATCCGTTGTTACGTTTTGTTTTATTTTTTATATTTCGCACCTATTTTATAGGAGGCTTTGGATCTAGACGCAAGAGAAATACGTGATTATTTAGCTTTTTAACAATTTACTTACGCATAAAAAAGTTTAGAAATTTTTTTTTTTAAAGTGTGTCTTGGCTTGCTTTTTCATAGGCTTTTTAATTTGTCACTTTGGTTCCGACAAGGTGGGGGCAAAGTTTATTGACAAAATATGAGGGGGCATGGCCAGATTGGCCCCCCTAGATCCGCTGGTGCTATTGTTCAATAAGATTTATGAGTATTAATATTTTTTATTTGTATTTTTGATTTTTATACAAAGTTAGATCAGTGGCGTACCTAGGGTAGATGGCGCCTATGGCAAACACCGATCTTGCGCCCCTCTCCGACGATAGGTTACTTAAGTTTTATTTTCTAAAAAAAACTACTTTAGAATTGGGTAAAAAATCCCACAAGTTAAATCTATTAACACTTTATTACAAATTTATCTTTTTTGCTTTATCTGACGCAAATTGTTCAATTATATTATCAAAGTCAGTTTTATCAGTCATTTCTCGTTCTATGCTAAGTAAAGCAAGATCACATAATCAACTTTGGCCCATCGAGGCTATAAAATACGAAAGTATCAATTTTTATTTGCTAAATGATCTTTCGCAACTGGCAATAGAAACCGCGATTGTCAGCAATATTTGCAATGCTATATGCATATTGGGAAAAACTTTTTCATCTCCATACTGAAATATGAAATTAAGCAATTGTTCGGGGCTTGATATTTTTTGGTACGGCTTGTTAGCAGCGTTATAAAATCCAAAATTATTTCATATAATTCCTGCCCATCCACATCACAACTGCAGGCTTTTCCAAATTTTTCACAACGCTCTTTCAAGTACTAGCTTGTTTCGGCTTTATAACAACCATTCATTTCATATCAAGAAGAAATCCAAATTTTTCATCAATTTCTTGTAAACGAACGCTTTTACTTTTTAGTTCATTGAACAGACGGTCGACAGTCTCTTTCATTACTCTTTCCATTTCTTCTTTAGCTGATAAACTTAATGTTTTGCCATCCATTTTCTCTTTTTTTTGACGTTTTTCAAATTCAATGTCCCATTCATTGCAAATTCAAATTCCTTCTTTCAGTGAGTCACTAACTAACACCTCTCTTTCATCATGAAAATAATTTCGGAAAGCTTTTAAATCTAAAGCTGCTTCATGAAACTAGCAACGTTAGAAAGTCATATGTTAATATTCGATTATAGAGTTGCTTTGCGTCGCTTCTGGGCAGAGAGGACACGGAGAAACAAACGAAACACCAATGCGTGTTTTTTCCTACGCAGTTTTTTAATACACATATTTATATCTATATAAATATGTTTTTATTTTCATTTGCGTATTTATACGTTAGGTGCTTTTTTTGCGCCCCCTTCAATTGGCGCCCATGGCACGTGCCATGCCTGCCATACCCTAGTTACGCCTCTGAGTTAGATTAAATACCAACATTATAAGCTAAACATTCTCTCAAAAATGTAAAATAAAATATCAATTATAAAGAGGATCAATTTATCTGTAGATGTTAAGTGAAATAATAAAAAAAATTTCAGCTTGGGATTTTTTGGAGGGAGAAAGGTCGGGTTTTCAGGGGGAATTGAGCCCGGCTGCCTGGGGGGAATAGAAGCAACTGTATGTATGTATGTATGTATGTATGTATGTATGTATGTATGTATGTATGTATGTATGTATGTATGTATGTATGTATGTATGTATGTATGTATGTATATGTATGTGAAAACTCTTCTTCGAGCAAGTTCGTCAGAGGTCTTCAGAGGAAAACCCTCCCAGCGTTTCGGCCCCTTTCCTGACGCTACCACGGGAGGGCGGGCCACGACCGTTGATCAGACGGCCGACCCTGACAAAATTTGTGTATCACATGCCGTTTTCGACCAGAACCAGATAACCGGCAAATCTTCAAAGTACCAGAACCAAGAAATCATTTTGAAACCGTCAAGCAACTGTAACAAGATGAGAAACTGTCTTTCAAACACCGGAACTTGAGCATGTAGTAACTGTAGCATCCACCAAACCGCCAGATTCCGAGACCAAAAGAAACATTCACCTCCGGAACTTCGAGCCATGCCACCACTTTCACCAAACGAGAAACACCACAAACCATAATGGCAGGAAACATTGTTTCGATTATTTTCTAAACGCCAGCAACTTTCCTTCTATTGCAAACAACCGAAACTTTCGCCGGCAGCCATAACGCGACTTCGTCCCTGAACTTGTAAGCAAAGGAGGAGCTAACACTGTTGTACGGAAGACAGAAGTGGCTGTTCAAATTTATTATCTCCTTTTTCATTCCTTTGCATCCATATCCAAAAAGAAGCTGTTTCTGCTCTTTCAGCTATTTTCTTGATAGCTTGAGTTTTTTTCCGACCCGACATTCCGAGAGCCACAAGCAATTTGACGAGTGAGCGACCGGCTAAACCCCTGGCGCCTACTTCAACTGGAAAAATCTCGACTCTATATCCCGCACGCTCCAAATCTTGGGCAAGGATTCTGTAACGTTCTTCTTTCAAGATATTTGAGGCTTCCATCATGTTGCTTTCCCATGGCACTGTTAGTTCGATGAACAGCAACGTCTTGGCCAAACTGGAAAAAATGACAATGTCCGGTCTCAATCCGCTGCTGCGAACCAATTCCGGAAAGCAGTCTTCATCTTTTAAGTCTGCTGATATCCTCCAGTCATTTGCCGCATCAAGCAACGATTCTCTTCTCGTACTTGCCTTTCTGCAGCCCATGTGCTGCAAGCCTTCTCTCAAGAAATAAACTTTTCTTCTGGGGCACAACTGCATCGAATTGGCTAGTCTGCAGTTCTCCTTGATAATGCCCAGTATCTCTCTTAGAACCTCATTGTGGCGCCACGTGTATCTTCCCTTTGCCAAAGCATACGGACAACATGAGATAATATGAATCAGAGTTTCTGTTTTCTCACACAGCTTGCAGGCTTCATTTTCAAGCTTTTCCCACTTTACTAAACTCGAAGCTGTCGGCAGTTGATCATACATCGCTCTAATCACGAAAGATAGGCGGATGGGCGAGTAACGCCACCAATCATTCCATGTCATCGAATGTTGAACTGCCGCCTCCCATCTAGTCCAATCGCCCTGTTGCGACATCTGAGCACCTAACTGCACTCTTTCCAACTCCATTGCTCGCCTTCTGTCTTGAATAATCAGGTTTGTCTTTTCCTGCGACGAGGCCTTAGACCACCACACATGATGGAACCAATCCAGACCGAGCCGTCCCGGCTGCACTGCTCCGAGCTTTTCAGACCATTGCAAAGATCCCTCGGCTTCACGGATGTCCCTCCCTGCAGTCCAGCCTTTTCCCGATCCAACTGATGCGCCCACATTCACGATACATTGGTCTGAAGAGTTGTCCAGCATCAACTGTGTCCGTATCTTGCTAATCTTGTACTCTTCTACTAGGGACTTGAATGGAAGAGCTAACTTAGCTGTCTTACTATATAGAGCTAAAGTTGTTAACGCCGGTGGAAGTCCTAGCCATTTCCGAATACAGCAGTTCATTTTCTTTTCCATTCGTTCCACGTGAGATAAACATATCTCATAGATTGTTAATGACCATAGCAACCTCGGTATCAAAACAAACTGTACCAGCCATACCTTGAACTTTCCCTGCAGCTCATTTGAATTGATTTTCCTCAGGTTCTCAACCAAGCCCTGCAGAACGATGCTGCTCTGATTCACATCATTCATGGAGACGTTGTACCATCTTCCCAAACTTTTCACAGGCTCTTGCTGGATTGTTGGGATTTCGCAACCAGCCACCGAGAATGAGACAAAACCATCAATCTCTCCATGTCGCAAAAAAATGCTTTTCGATTTGGTTGGCTTGAACTTCCTTCCACACCAGGACAACAAGTCGTTGAAGTTTTGAAGAATACGGCGCATTTCGCCGCAGTGATTCAAGATAAGAGTAGTGTCGTCCATGAAGGCTTTTATCGATGGCATGAAAATTCCTTTTCCCAGGTAAACATCCTGAACCCGAGATGCAATCGAACCGAGCAATAATTGCATAGCCAGAACAAATAGGATGGGAGAAATTGAACACCCCATAGCAATTCCGACCCGCAAGTAGAACCACTCTGTGGAGCACGTCGATGTTGACAGACGTAGCCTAAAACGGCGAAAATACTGTTGCAGAACATCGATGAGGAATTCTGGAACATTGTGCCTTTTGAGTGTTTTCCAGAGCAATTGATGGCGAACAGTCCCGTACGCGTTTGCTAAATTAGGCCAGACCACATGCAGGCTGAGTTGGTTTTGTTTTGCTCTTTTGATGGCCTCCCAAATCATGGATGAGTGCTCGATACATCCCGGTACTCCGGGGACTCCTCCTTTCTGCACGGATCTGTCAATGTACTCATTACGAATTGCAAAATCCGTGAGCCTCTTGGCCAGAACAGCGAAAAATATTTTCCCTCCACGTTCAAAAGTGAGATTGGTCGGAATTGGTTGATATTGACCGAATCTTTTTCTTTGGGGATGAAAACTCCCTCCGCTTTCTGCCATTCCCTATCTACGCATCTAGATCGCCATGCAATCTTTAAACGATTGTAGAGCAGCTTTTGCACGCCTGGACATCTCTTGTATAACAAATATGGAATGCCGTTGGGACCTGGGGCAGATTTGTTCTTCGTTTTTTTAGAAACTGAAATACTTCATTCATCTTTATCTCTCCACCGTCGAAAGCCACTTTCGGCAACTGTACATCGGGAAAATCGGTTCTTTCCGGCAGCTCTGAATCGCCAAGAGGATCTTTGAACGCCAAACGGAAATGATCATCTAATTCTTGTTTTGTCCCTCGAAGAGTGCCAGATTTTGGTGGATCCAGCAAACTTTTTCCGAAGCAAAATGGATTTTCCATGAATTTGCATCTGGCTTTCTTTTGCTCACTTTTCTTTTTCCGGAGTCTTTCTGCAGCCCTGAGAGCCCGGAGCCGATTTTTTACATCCCGCCACAGTTCAGACAGACCAACTTTTTCGACCCCCTCTGTGATTCTCCACTGCCGCCTGAGTTTCTTTCGCTCCTTCTTTAATTTTTCAATTTCTCTCTGCCGTCTGGATACCGCTGCATGCGTGTGAACCGGGTTTTTCTAAACCACACCAAATGAATCAAAACATTTTTTGTAGATAATTTCTGAGAAGGTTTTCATATCGAGTTGTGGATTCTCCCTTAACTGGGCTTTGAGTAATCTCGTCAACTCCAAGTCTAATGTTGACCAAGCTGAAGTGTCAATTGCTTTCGGAAATTTAATTCTTGTCTTCGGTTCTGAATTTACATCTGCTTCTGAATCGGAGACTTTGTCGGAGCTGTGGTTAGCTTCCGGCCCGGCGTAATCAGACGTGTTACCTAGCCTCCTTGGTTGATGCAGAGCGTTGATTGATAGCAGTTTGACAACCCATTTTAGTTTTATGAACATTCATTCCGCGAATTGACTTAAATCTTCTTCCACAAACACATTCAGTTCCTCCGTCGAAAGCAATCTGTGGAATATGGATGGGTCTGGAACTTCTTGAGCCGACGAAACTGAGCCCGCACTGAGAGATAATGGGCGGCGAACAGAAGCGGGAAGACATCCCATTTTTGTTCTGTGAACTTTCATTCCTCGGACTGTCTTAAAACTTTTTCCACACCAACACAACACGGGCAAACCCCCATCAGGGTTCCTTGGAAAAGCCGGTTCATCATCCTGTAGTCCATTGATGAGCTCATCATTCTCCCCCCCTTTCGGTAAGAGCTCAGGGGGCATAATTCTTTTGTTGTAGACGTAGCATGCGAAGACGGAAATGTGCCCCGGCTAGCCAGGCCAAGACACCCGTAGTTCTTGTGTCTCCAAGATGTATGTATGTACGTACGTACGTACGTATGCATGTACCTATGTTCGAAATTTGCAGTACCGGGCAGTATCTCCCTGGTGGCGCTGTAATCGTCACTAATTATTTTCCATCAGTAGGTATTATGTATACATATCTATATTTACATTTATATATTTGGGTTTCTAATTTCTAAAATTTTTAGAAGTGCGTCCGTTTCTTTCCTACACATACACAACAAAGCTGTGATTTTGGACGGGTCCATCGGCTGCTTGGCCAAATTTTGCTGATGTTTATTCGCGGTGTCATTTAAAGTTGGGGGTATTTAAGAATTAAGAGTCTAAAAGAATAAAGTTTCTTATAATGATGTCTGGCATTAATGAGAATAATGAAGATTTGATACCATACCGCTTTAACGATGACTCTGAAGAACTAGAAACGGATAATGGCAATGGTGAACCAGATAAAAAAAACACTCACACATTTAAGGTCATTTCGGAATTTGTGAATTTTCTGGTTTTTTTTAGAGACGAATACATTTTATTTGACATGACGATATTCTACTCAACTGCAGCATGCAAGCTTATCTCGATGGCTGGAAATAAGTGTCAACGATCCAGAAAAAAGAAATTTGAATGTAAAAGATGCCCATGTTGTGTACTGTATTGAGACCAGGTTTTCAAACTTATTTATTTTTCATTGTATCTTTTAATATATAATGTTAAACATTAAATTAGGTTGCACCATCAGCTTTGATAATTTTCTTCTAATTTTCAGAGTCACAGATCCTGCAATACCGAAATATGGCGATGTTCCCACATCATGCTGGAGAAGATATTCTGAGTTTGAATTATTGAGGAACTATCTAGAAACTGTTTACCCATACATCATCATACCTCCACTTCCAGAAAAAAGAGTTTAGGATTTCACACTCGAGTGTTTATTTAATATGTTTACAAACCATTATTTCAAAATAATTTTGCAGATGACTTTTGCTTGGCAAAAAGTATCTTCTGATAAGACTGAAGTTGACTTCATTGAAAGAAGAAGGATTGGTCTTGAGGTGAATCATTATTTAAATTGACGACATTGATTTTTGAAGCTGTTTTTGCTCAAATTGATAAATTATAGGTCGTGTGGTGGGATCAAAAAGCCTTTTAGTTGAATTGATTTTTGTTGGTAATCAAAGAATAAAATGTTCACTCAGTGTTATTTAGTCATATTTTATACTGTCTTTGTGATGGCTTTTACAACTTCTAAAATTGTTTTAGAAATTTCTCAATAGAATATCAAAGCATGATGTTCTTTCTACAGATAAAATATTGTTCCACTTCCTTGTCGAAGTGAGTGTAGTTTCTTTCTGCAGATATATTTTAGTTTTTTGAAATTATTTATTTATTTATTATTACTTTAGGATGGAATCAGCTGGAAAAACAGAGTCATGTCTACAGACTTCAAGGCAAAAGTATCTACATAATGAGTTGAATCTAATTTTTAAAAAGGTTTAACTTTTATTTTTTCATTGTAGGGAGATTCTAAGTTAATGATGATGAGTGCATCTATGAGGTTGAAATCGAATGACTCAAAGATGGAGGCTGAAAAGAGTTACTGCAATGAAATGCAAACCCATCTTAATAATATCATCAGGATCAGATCAGTCAGTAACATTTGATTACATATAGTAATTATTAACTTTTATTGTACATTATACCATATGACATCTGAAAATCGTGATACAATTTAAAACTGCCAAAAATGATAAAAACAACAGTTTGTTAATAGCCTTGTGCTTCAATCACTTAAAATCAGTACTTCTCAGATCAGTCAGTACTTCAGTACATGTTATGTTTAGTAGTAAGAAATAAGGTAACAACTTATTTTAGTTTGTAATTCAATTTTCTAAAGTTTATTTTGTGCACGAACAAGTGCATTTTTGTTTGAGGCATCATCTCAAATCCTTCTATCTTTTGATGGAGCTATCAAAAGAAATATATGTAAACAACAGTGGTCAGTCTGTTATATCCAAATAAAGTTGAAGTAAAAAGAAAGCACAGCCATAAATATTTTTGGGATTTTTGGTCAACTTTTCATAGACATCCATGATAAAAATCATGGTCTTCAATTGACTTAGAATCCTCTAAACCAACTTAAACCTGGTTAATTAGTATTGAAAAAGAATTTTTTTTTCGAAAAAGAATTTTTTAAAGTGGTGATCGAACGAGCTACGGGGCCAATTATTATTATTATTATTATTATTTGCTAGCAAAAGGGATAACATGTTTGCCTGAAATCTAGTAAAATATTCCATTTTGTTTCTTACTTGGTTTGTCATCATTTTGTTTGAAAACTTTGATTTTTGTCCTTTCAGTTGAAAACAGTAAAAGTAAAAATTTATTGATATCAAATAGTAGTAGTATGAAATATTACTTGCAAAGCTGCAATTGGAAAATATAAAAGGAGATGGACTTGAAAGAGATAGTTATGCACATCATGTTTATAATTGTTTTGTGCACAAAACGCTACTCTGTTTTCATAAATGGGTTTTAAAATAAGTCAGGTTTTACAATCTTTAATTATAAGTAGGACACTAGGCTACTTTAAAAAAAAATTGTATGAAATTAACTTATACTTATTATTAAGAAAGTCTACTTTATCTACTTTGAATTTGTTAGCTTGATATAAAAATATGAAAATTGTTTGTCCAGAAAATAGCAGGGAAAGAGATGTTGATCCATCAATTGCACAGTGAATATGGCCGTATAATGAGTGAATGGTGCTGCATTGAAGGAGGTGGGGATGGGTTCCAAGCAGCAGGCCATTATATTGACGCGTTTGTATATATAATTGGTTTTTATTGCTGTACCGTTCTTTTTGTTAAAAACTTGATAATGAATTCTTTTATCTGATTTTTTTCAGGTTTTCACAAAGTATTGAACCACTTTTGGAGGATGAAGAACCTATAATTGATAGATTTAAGGAGTATGTCGGATATGCAGATTCAATTAGGTAACTTAAGTGACCATTTGTGGGAGTAGCAATATAATAACAAGAATTAAGTGTTATAAGATCTTTATAAAAGTTTTTTTTCAGGAACGTTTGCAGAAGGCAGGAGTTGTTGATGCTAGAGGCAGAAAAGACAGAAGAAATGCTTGGAGCCAAGCAAATGCAAAGAGACAACATTGTGTGTTTTAATTTCTGTTACTTTGCTTTGATTTATATAAGATTTTATCTGTTCATGATAGCTGAATTTTAATACTTTATTAATGTCAAGTAGTTCCCAAATTTTGCTTAGTTTAAAATGTTAATATTTTGCAGGTTTAATTTTTGTGTAACTTTTTAATGAATTTCCTTGAAACTCAGGCACAAGGCAGGCAGAGTGCTTTTTCTTTGAGTGGAGTTAAAAATAGAATTTTTGGAGGAGACAATCACGATCAGCGAGAAGCTAAGCTGAAAATTCTTGAAGACCAAATTAAGATGGCTAGAGAAATTGTTCATGTCACTAAGAAAGATTCTAAGTATGATTTGCTTACACAATGCTTCCCAATTGTGATGTTTTTGTTTAGATTCCAAGTTTGAAGTATTCATTTAGCTTTAAAATATCAGGGTATATACATGTAGTAAATTGCTTGAATTTTAGGAGTTCTCTTGATATGGCATTAGATGACATGGACAAATTTCACTCTGAGAAAGTAACAGATTTGAGTCAAGCATTTCTTAAATTTGCTGTTCTCCAAACAGATAAGTGTAAAAAGGTACATTTTTAAACTGAATTGTTTTAATATGCCAACTTAACTTATTTCAAGTCAACTCGAATGATATTTGATGGTTTATTTAATATGCCATTTAACTGCTTGTTTTCTTATTTCTAGGGTGTTTCAATGTGGCAGAACATAAAAGAAAGTTTTTGTAAAGTTTAAAAGAATCATAAGATTTATCTTTTATCTTTAGTCATAATTTATTGATACCATACCATGTCTACTAGATGTAAAATCACTTTTGTAAAAAATCTCTACAGAAAAAACCTTAGGCAAACCTGTGTGCTATTTTAATTTTTGTGTTTATGCATGTGTGTAATATGTAAATACAATCACATGAATTTGTCGTTTAGGAGCTAGATCAATTTAAAGTTTTAAAAATTCGTTCCCAGACAAACCTTCCAATCGACATTGTTGATCTGATCACAAAAATAAGGTTCATTTTGCTCAATGATGTCTCGTTTAGTATATAGCTAGAGCGAATTAAAGTTTTTATTAAATTTTGGAAGACCATTAAAAGTGATATGTATTTATATAGATAGAAATCGATGCACTGATCACAAAAATGAGGTTTTTTTTGCTCTAGGACTTGTTGTTTAAGCACTAAACTGAATAGACATTTTATCCACAAAGCCTCATGTCATCAAAGACCTTTAGGGCAGCTACTGGGGTTAAACTAGCAGACTCATAGCATGCAAATAATAGATACATCTAACTATAATGCGTGGGTGAAGCTGGCAGACGCTTAAATAATTTTCAAATATAAAAAGTATCGGTGAAGTTTTTCGGAGACGTCTTGATCACCCATCTTTCGCTTCCTAGGTCTGATAGGCATATTCGACAATATTCCTAATTTTTGAATCCTCAGCTCTTGAAGATAGCTAGGATCAGGTGCAGGTGGTAGTTAAAGTAATATATTGAATAAGTTACTACATTTACACCCATTTAACCTGCCAAGTAGGTATATAACTGTTGTGCCGTCATACCTCTGTTATCTACGGTTAGAGTGTTCATATATATAGAACTAGCAGTGCCCGTAGCGGCTTCGCTCGCATGAAATTAGAGAATTTGAACCGTGCTTACATAGTAGAGTACTGCAAATTTTCAAAAAATGCTAAAACGTATTTCATTATTTTTGGAGTAGAAACTAAATACAAATTTTTACTCCTGTAGCATTAACAGTTTTTGAGTAGAAGCTACTTAAAAACCAAATAACTCAATTTTCCAACCCACATTTGAGGTCCGGGAAACCGAATTTTCAAAAAATGGTAAAACACGTATCTTTTTATTTTTTAAAAAGAATCTATATACCAAATTTCAAAATCTCTTCATTTTTGGTTTTCGAGATATACATTGTTTTAGAAAAAAGTTTGTTTTCCAGTTTTTTCCCCTCAGGAGCAAAATTTAAAAAAATCCTTTCTTAGCGGATGTTCACGCTATAAAAGTAATATAAGTTCCAAATTTCACGTTCCTAGGATGAGGCGTTTGAGCTCGGCGTTGATTATCAGTCAGTCAGTCAGTCAGTCAGTCAGTCAGGACATGTTCTTTTATATATATAGATAAATAGAAATATATATAGAATAAATATATATAGACTATATATAATATATATATATATATATATATATAGAATATATATTTATTATATATATATGGAGTGGTTAAACCCACACGCCCAGCCCAAATACACCAGTCTGCAGTTAAAGTACCAAAATTCCTTGTGCTAATTTCATCGAAGTTATCATAACAAAAGTTTGAAATATGGAAACGAGATGTACTCAAAAGTAAACAACAGCATTAATTAAATTTAATTGTGTTTACACTAACCCACAATCTGAACATTTATGACATTTTATGATTGATGCTCGTTTTCCGATCGCTGGTCTAGTCTAATAGGGTACTTTATGCGAACGAGTCGGTTGGTTTATTCAGTTTATAATTGCGCAGTGGTTGAATTGCTGATAGTGTTTTTTTTTTGCGAATTTCATTCTTAAAATAAAATGTTTGTAAAGAATAAAAATGAAAAGCGTCAAACAGAACGTTTTTTTCGTTAAAAGAAGCGATGGAATTAATCCTTGATGATGATGATGATAGCCTTCATAGGCGTCGCAACCGGAGGGGACAGGGGGACATGTCTCCTCCACAATTGTTGAGGTGGGGGACAACAATGTATTTGTCCTCCCCACTTTTACAATGTCGTTTTTTTTAATTTAGGCCATAAAATTCACGACCCCAGTTGGGCAGTTTTTTAATATAATCTTGTGATGATGTAGTATAACAAGATGTGCTCATGGAGAATAAGACCAGCATCTTCAAACTTCATGCAATTATTTAAGCTTCGTTCTGAAGATGACGACGCCTTAGCTGAAAGGCTGCGTCGATCCAAACCTCTTACCCATCCAAAAATTCCAAATGAGATGATCATGGCTGATCAATTGCAGCGTAATCTCTTGGACGAGATAAATTGTCAAAATATGGTTACTACGCCTTAATTGGCGATGGTACAACTGATACCACCGAAACGAATCAGTTGTCCTTCTGCACCAGGTTTGTAAATGACTATTTAATACCTGAAAAAATATTTATGGGGCTCTACGCTGCTCCACCTTCCTCTGCGGCAATGACAGTTGTTCTTATTGAGGATTATTCACTGCTTTTCAATATATCTTTGCTGGGACTCCAAGGACAGTGCGATGACGGAGCCGCTAATATGAAGGAAACCTTTTCAGGAGTGCAGGCTCGCTTTCTTGAAAAGGAACCGCGGGCAACTTTCGGTCACTGCAGCAACCACTGCGTGAATCTGGCCACGCAAAAATGCTGTAAGCAAATTCCCTTTCTTCGTGACGCTCTACAATAAACCCACGAGTGTGCTGTTTTTTTCTCAAAGAACCCCGAGTGTGAAAAACAATTTTGAACAACATGCTGGCAGAACTCAATGAGAATGAGGAGATGGAAAATTCAACTGAGTTTGGATCAAGGAATTCTTTTTCCCGCTAAGAACTATTTGCCCCTACAAGATGGACTGTCCGTGCAACGGCGCTACAGAAGATGATAGATAATTACCATGCCACAATCGTTGTTCTGCATAAAGTTGATGAGACAGTGCATGAAGAAAGCGTAACAAGCGCCAGAGGATTCCATGATCAACTTGAGAAAGGGGAACATAACTCGGAATGCTGCAAAAAACACAAAAAATGGCTGGAACACGAGTTGCTTTTAAAGAAATTGCAAAGAGATTCTTTACTCTACGTAAAGGCAATAGGTTCGTCGGTTTTGGGTGCGTGCTTATAAAAAATGTACTGAATACCAACTCGAGCAACCTTCAGCTCTACGTTCAAGAAAGCCGCCCAAGAAGCTTCAGTACACTGACACGCCGGCAGAGCCTCATGAATTCACTCCTGAGAAACATTAACAAAGCCATCGACATGGTGGTTTCTGAATTAGAGCGCAGCTTTGATCAAAATGGATACAGTAAAGTGCAGATCTCGGGAGAACTTGTGAGGCTTGCCTTAAAATGTATACAAAATTTGACAGACGTCAAGAACTACAGCTGCGTATGGTAAGCGGAATAGAAGCTCTCAGCTGCCGGAGCTCACAAAGCGTTGCTTCTTAAATTGCGAAGCTACTAAAACAAACTCGAGGACTTTTTGGAGAAATCGATCGTTTTCTAAGGATTTTATTGGTAATACCAACCTCAAATGCCACCTCGGAGCGAAGTTTTTCTACTTTGCGTCGCCTAAAGACATGGCTAAAAACGACGATGACGCAAAATCGTTTGAATAATTGCGCGCTGTTGCATGTGCAACAGGAGACGATAACGCAGTCGATTTGGGCTTACTTTGCCGCCAGTTTGTTAGTTTGTCTTAATCATGGTCTTAATATTGGCATGACATTTTTGGCAACCTTTGGTATCGTATATTTATGCACAAATTTTATTCAAATAAAATTATAGTTGATGATTAATTATTGAAGAAATGTACTATTTATTAATACAAGCAAGCAGAGGCGTGGATTCAGCAAAATGTTGAGGGGGGCAAAGATTTTTTAACTCAAACCCAGAGAATCTTCAAACAAAAAATGACCATCTCAATATACATTTGTATGTTGTATGTTCATGTAAATCATCCTATTAGTTAAAAAAACAGTTTAAAAAGTTAACTTTTATTTGATATTGAATGCAGACAAAAAGCGTTTAAATTATGAGTGTAACAAAGGGTATCGACGTTCTTCCATTTTTACAAAATTGTCCACTGAATCAATGGATATTTATCAACAAGTAAGATAAATATTGCTTTCATCAACACTAATCTAAATACTCAATCGTGTGTGAGCTAATTAAAATAATTTAAAGGAATTAGAAAAATCTTGGTGAGAGGTCTCAAGCATGGAATTCTAGATATATGTTATATCTAGAAATCCATGGCTCAAGCAACCGGGTAGAATAAAAATATGGTAATAGTTCTTCAAGCTAGAACAGATACACAAGTCTAAATTTCATACGATTTCGATCGGATGGACCGAAAGCAATCAATCTATTAAATTTCTATAGTGCTATTTCCATGGCGTTCAATAGCGCTCGTACACGAACTTATTAAACAGATAAGTTTTGAGCCCGATGGAAAACAGTGAGAAAAATAGATTTAGTTATTGAAGTGTGAAGAGAGTTTCAGAGAAAGGGACCAGTGTAGGAAAAAGAGCTTTTAGCAAATGAATGCTTAACAGAAAAGAAGAGTGGAGAAAAGCAATTTTTTATTTTAAACATTAGTAAGCAAATTTTAAAAATCATCCTATATCTAAGTGGAAGCCAGAGAAGAAAAAAAAGGAGATGGAATGACATGAGAAAAGTAAGAGGTGCGAGAAACTAAGCATTAATAGATTGAAAAATATTAGCAGTAGATTATAAGTAATATAATTCAAAAAGTATGATAAATACTGTTTTTTTCAACTAATCTAAATACTCATTCATGGATTAGCTAGAAATTATATTTTTTCTATTTAGTGGAAAAATCTTGAGGGGGGCCATGGCCCCCCTCAGCCCTCCCTAATCCACGCCTCTGCAAGCAAGTTACAAACTTTAATATTTGAGAATAAAAAATAAAAATTCTTGTAGAAAGTTGTTCCCCTCACTTTTTAAAACGATGCGACGCGCCTGATAGCATTAACGTTGAAAACCTCGAAATTCTTCCACCCGACGCATCAGGAAACGTAACTGATGAAGAAGAAAATGAAGAAGGAAATTTTATTCCTTGCGATGTTCCCGGGCAGATAGAAATTGATTATACAAATGATGACATGGGATTAGACTGTGTCGGTTCTTTGGATGAAGAAATGGAGGTTGTGAATACGGTCAGTTCATTGCCGCGGCAACCAAAACAAGGAGTCCAGAAAACAATTGAATTGCATTTGGAGCAAGAAAAAAACCTGATGACCGGGGAGAGGGGGTAGTTAGAGCCACTTTTTTTAAAAAAATTTGAAACCCTTGTTTTATTTTTCCTCCCAAAAACCTGATGACCGGGGGAGGTCACATACCATAACATCTGAGTGATCATAACAGCATTTCCAACTGTCTCTACGAACAAGGCTATAGCTATCAAAATCTGCTGTGAACGGTAATTAATATTGATGAGCGAAAGAAGCTATAGTCATTTTATTTCTGAAAAAGTTAGTATAATATGAATCCACTGAAACCTCTTTCTGTCACCCCCATGATGTCGCACGGGCAGCTTGCTCACCCCCTTAGCCACGCCTCTGGGCCCAATAATCTACTGAATTTTTATGAAATGGATCTAGGCTAATTGTTCATATCTTTTATTTTGTTAACCTAAACAAGCTGGCATTTTAAATTAAGGTAATTCTAATATCATTACGATGTACTTTGGATACATTTTATAAAGAATAGTCAACAAAAACTAAATGACATCTGATAACCATGAACAATTTTATATATATATATATAAGAAAATTTAATGAAATTTTTTATTGTGTTTAAATTTTCAATTTACTAACGTATTTCATATAAATTCAAAGGATGTGAAAATTAAAAAGTGCAATAATTAGTTATTAAAGAATTTCAGTATACACGACATTTCTTGTGAATTGACGACCATCTTTGACAAAAAACTTTTATTACACGCCTGCTCGCAAAAAATTCTTACGTGCACATCGATATTGTCTATACGACTAATTACGTAAGCGTGACAGAATCAGTGAGTTAGTGAGTGACGTGGGCTACTATATTATAGATAGTTTATCGTTCTTTATACTAGGTGTTTTAAGACTCAAATATCAGTATATGTAATATATATCGAATTATCCTGTCGTGGATCATAATTTGATCTTTTTTTATCCGGGTTGGGACTGGCCGCAAAAGTGTTCTTATTCGGTCTGCAGAGTGCAGAGAGGAAATCATCAGATTGCGGATTGAAGGAATTCAGTCATGCAAGAATATCACTATTTTCTGTAAATCGTGCGTTCAACTTAGACAAAATGCGATCGATGCATGCATAAAAAATTTGTGACCTATCTCGTTCCATTTTGAACTGTTCATAACTTTTTTAACACCTCTCCATCTCGACGTGGACGATCAAGCTTCCTAGTTTCTTTAGCATCTCTTCTCTCTTTTAGTTTCTATGAACAACCTACTTGGCCAGATTATGAATAACGCTAACCATCTTTATAACTGGGACGGCATTTTTCTACATATGGCCGCATCCTATAATTACAAAAGCTTCTGTTTTTCTCATCTCAAATCTCACTAAAAACACCAAAAAATCCTACAGGGGCCCATATATAATAACTATTGGTTCACATAAAAGTCCGAAGCCCAGTCCCCCTAAATGATGTCCATGAGTTTTGAAAGTAACGGTCTGGTAAGGTGCCCATATATTAACCATGGCCCACTTTAAAGTCAGGAGCCTACATATATGTCAGGGAAGGCTACTTAACAGTCAGAGAAGGGCCAGTCAAAAATCAGGAAAAAGCCAGTTAAAAGTTAAGAGGAACCCACTTGAGTGCCGGAGCCCACTTAAGTGCGGGAGACCAATGTAGTGTGGTGGCTCACGTGAAAACGGAGGTGAGAGCCACTTAAGTGCGGTGGACCACTCAAGGGCGGGGAGCCCACTTAAGTGCGGGGAACCACTTTAATATCGGGAAACCACTTTAATGTCGGGAAACCCACTGAAAAAGTCCGGGAAGGGCCACTTAAGTAAGTAGAGGCCCACTTAGGTGCCGGGAGCCCACTTAAGTGCAGAGGCTCACGTAAGATCAAAGCCCACGTAAGTGCGTGGAGCCCACATCAGTGCCGGGGGCCCCTTGAGTGCGTAGGGCTCACTTCATTGCTGGGCCCTTTTAAGTGCGTGGGACCCACTTTAGTGCCGAGTGCCCCCTTAAGTACGTGGGGCTAAATTTAGTGCCGGGGGCCTACTGAAAAGTCCGGGAAGGGCTATTTAAAAATCAGAAGGGGCCCACTAACTTATGTGCCGGGGCCCACTTAAGCGCGGGAGACCACTTAAGGGGGTGGGCCCATTTAAGTGCGTTGGGCCCACTTTAGTGATGGGGCCCACTTTAGTGATGGGGCCCACTTTAGTGATGTGGCCCACTTTAGTGATGGGGCCCACTTTAGTGATGTGGCCCACTTTAGTGATGGGGCCCACTTTACTGCGTGGAGCCCACCTTTAGTACCGGGGCCCCTTAAGTATGTGGGGCCCACTTTAGTGCCGGGGGCCTACTGAAAATTCCGGGAAAGGCCACTTAAAAATCCGGAGGGCCCACTAACTTAAGTGCGTGGGCCCACTTTAGTGATGGGGCCCACTTAACTTGTTTTTTTTTTATTATAGTTTATAGTCTTTTACACCATGTGTTTTAAGACGCGAGCCCACTTAACTGCATGGGGTCCACTTAAATGCGTGGGGCCCACTTAACTGCGTGGAGCCCACTTTAGTGCCGGGGGCCCACTGAAAACTCAGGGGGGCCCCTCCCTGCCCCCCCCTAATTGACGTCCCTGGTTCGAAAAACGAGCATAGAGAATTTTCAAGGGTTTCTTTCAAATACAAAATAACTAAAAATAAATTTGTTAAAACATGAGCAAGTAACTTGCAAATAACAAAAAAAAAAAAAATAATAGAAATCTCATTAATAAAGTTTTGGTCCTAAACGGGTAAACTGGTATTCGATCAAGTGCCATGAAACTCGAGATCATTGCAATGCTGAGGATATGTCAAATGTTTTTCGCTATGCGTAAATGGAAGGCAATACAGTCCCTGATCCCAATGATCACAGTGAGTGATGTAGATGCCATAAGCCTGACGCGTTTGTTGCTAACAGTTTGTCACAACCGCATCTACAATCGAACAGTTCAGAAAGGCACTCAAGACACACCTGTTTGTGGCCTAGAAGTCTGCTGATTTACGCCACATTAAAAATTGTCAAACTGAAATGAAAAGAGCTTTAGGCTTCTGAACTGGACCCCACTTGTATTTTCAATCCGTATTATGACGGGATCTGTGGGATGAGCGGCGGAAAAGCAGGCGTCCAGAAAATATTGCAAGACACTTTGGGCCGCAGAATTGCATACGTGCACTCCTTCAATCACAAGCTCCATTTTGTGGTTGAACACGCTATGGAATCAAAGGTCACGGTAAAACATTTTTTTAATTTATGCAAACAGACAACTGTATGTGCATTGCGGCAGAAATTTTGTTGAAAACAAATATGGAAGCGACATAATCAGCTGGTTACCTGAACAAGTATAAATGGACCACTACAAATTTGCCTCTGCATCAGAGTTAACATATTGCCGACTATTAAAATTGTAGCCAAATTGGTGAAAGCTTTGGCTTTGGCTTATCTGTCGGTTGAGAGGCTGCTCAACAAATTTTCAAAACATCAATTCTTTTTTATTTCGCCACTTCGCCACTGTCAAAATACTAGGTTTGTTGTCACCGGTAAATGCCTTGTTGCAAGGTCATCTGTGCAATTTGTCTCTTGCTAAGGAGTTGATCTCTAATGCCAAGTAAAGCATTATTTTATTTGCGGTCTGCAGAAGTATTTGATGAAATGACAAATGCAGCTGGCTTACGTCTAATGATAACGACCAAGTACTCTGTGGTCACCTGGACATTGGACCAAGGCCATGTTATTATTGGCATTGAAGTAACTCTGCGCTAACTTACGAGACGTGCCTTTTATAACGTCACAGATTCGGTCCATGTTGCAATGGACCATCGATTTTGTGAGTCCAAACTTGTTCCATTATTGCATAACTTTTTTGTTGAGAAATGTTTCAAACTATTCAGACCCTTTGCTTAGACCAGGAAGCGTCAGTTAACAAATTGACTGTAGCCATAGCAAACTCCTTCCAAATTTTTCGATGGAAGCTGAAACAAATGCAATGCTGTAGTCAGGGTCGCGGAAATATTTTTCGGGGAGGGGGCAGGGGAGAAACTGATTAGTAAGAAGTTTAACTAAGAAATTTAAGACCCACAAAAGTCAAGGTTTAACGACAGTTTTAGCAATAATTAGTAATAACAAACCATAAGACGTTTAATTTGAAACAGTAAATTATAATATGAAATTCAGCCGACGTTTTTTTCTGCGAAAAATGTCGATGACGGTTTCTTCATTAATGTTAAGATCGCGATTCATGGTCATCTGGTCTGGTAACAGGGACGTAAATTCAGCATTTTCTAGGGGGGGGGAAAAATGTTTCCGCCATTATATAGCTTACTGACAGGGCTGCACGGGTGCTTTTTGCTTAGTTTTTCCTCTTTTTACAAACTTGTATTTAGGTTACAATCTGTGTGTGTGTGTGTGTGTGTGTGTGTGTGTGTGTGTGTGTGTGTGTGTGTGTGTGTGTGTGTGTGTGTGTGGCTTTCTCTGTACACAAATCTTGCAAGTGAAATTTAACCATGGTTCGACTCCTACTCACTGCCTAGTAGCCCATGTCAACGGAAAACTTAGTGGGTAAAATCGTTCTCTCCGTGGGGCATGTACATAAAAGAACAGCGCCTTTGAACAAAGCGGAAAAGGAGCTCAATAAATTATCAAAACAAAACAAAACCCCTTGTTTAAATTAATTGAAGATTAATTATTTATTAGAGCATTGATAGTGAGCTTACTATGCGTTTATATTCTGTCGCATACTTTCGAGAAAAACATCGCTTCGCGTTTTGCTTATTTTCTAAAAAAAAGTTCTCTAATACGAGAATTTAAATTTTTAATCAGAAGTGTTTCAAGCCTGCTCCAGTGTGGTCGGCACGACACACACTCCGTGTTTATTTTTCGGACAGGATCTCGGTGTCGGTATTTTGTAGAATTGTGGCCGGTGGAACATGGGATAATGTGCGCAATATAACTAAACTGAAATTATTAAAAAATAGTTAGCTTTGGAACCCAATAATTATAATAGATTTTATAACAATGAGTGGAATAATTAAACAACAAATCCTTAAGAGACTGTCAAAGTTAGTATTATTTTGACTTTGACTCAAATTTTTGAGATCTAATTTTTATTATACTAATTATACTTGACTTATACAATAAGTTTAAAGCAATAATTTATTTCAGAATCTTTAGCTGGCTCTATCATAGTAGTGTGGAGTTAAGTTATGTTAATTAATGCCAACATTATGAAATGTGTTGTTACCATCATTATCATTATATTATAAATTATAATGCCATACTAATTAGGAGCATATTAATCAACTTTTTTGATTTGGAGTATTTAAATATTCAGGTTCACAAAGAATCTTTCAGCTGATCAAATAAGTCTGAGTGCTATGAAAGGGGAAGGTGATTTGTCAAATCTGGAACTTGATGAAGTTATTCTAACTGAGTTATTAGGGGCTCCACCATGGATGAAATTAAACAGAGCTTTTTGCAACCGACTCACCATCAAAGTATGTTCATTGTAAATATGTCAATTCTTTTATTCATTGTATAATTAAATATATATTTTTAAGATTCAATGGACCAAACTGAGCTCACAGCCTATCATATTGGTTGGTCTTTGACTGTCTTTGAGTAATCTTTGAATATTTGGTTAATAATTATATTCAACTTTTTCACTTTGTGCTCTGATAGATTTTAGATGAAGTGAATATTGACATGGAAACATGTGACCCCAGAGGTCCATCATCTGAAAATTCTTTTCCATCATACAGGTGATCAAGTTTATAAATTATTGTTTGATTTATCTGATATAATGATGCATAATAGATCTTCAGCAGGGACGTCAATTGGGGGTCAGGGGGCCCTGAGGTAGTTTTGGGCTCCCAAAAAATATAGATTATACCCCAAAAATGGGTTGAGAAAGGCAAAGTTAAAGGTTGTGATGTTTGTGTGGGCCTTTTGTACAAGTAGGCGGCCCCCTATGACGGTGAAGTGGCCCCCCCTTTATAACATCACTGGGTCACTTAAAGAAAAGACCACGTGAAATTTTTTGGAAAGTGGCTCCGACTACCCCCGGTCATCAGCTTTTTTGGGAGGAAAAATGAAAAAAAGGTTTTGAACAAAAAAGTGATTTTTAAAAAAATTGGTGGGCTCTCAGAACATGCTGCCCCCAAGGTTTTGCTGAAATGAAGTCCTTGAATTTCAGGTTTTAGAAAAGAAATTTATTGCATGTACTGTACAATAAGGTCGCTGGGCACCTTCTTGTACTTGTTGTAAAAGATGACAGGAAAGTTGCTTCAGTATTGTTTTTTGTGGTACATGTAGATGTGTGATATATGATGGAGGAAATTTATTTTTTCTGTCAAATTTGGTCATTTTTAAAAACAATCCTGAAGCAACATTCCTGTCAATATAAAGGGTGTGATCAGAAGTTATTTTCTACTTGTTGACAGGTTATTGACAATACAAAACCTCTTTCAAGAAGTTGCTTCTTTTTTTTAGAAATTTTTTCTATTTATTTTATTTTCAACTTTTTGGCACTCGTTTCAAAGAAGTTTTGTCAAACACAGAATGTTAAATTAGGCGACTGGGATTTAGATTGCGATTTTTTGCAACCCACCCACTTCCTCCCATTTTGCTCTTTTTAAGTATTTATTTTGGTTGTCCACCTTTTTCTTCCCACATTATAAGCAGATTGTACAGATTGCTAAAATAAATTCAATTTTTTTTACAACCACTTTTAAAATAGACAAGCATAACTGGATTCATCAGTTCATGTGCAACGTTAATGACAATTGTTTCTGTCTAATCTGAGTCGTCGATTCATTGGTAGACAATTTTTTCTGGAGCATAAGCAATGAAATGGGTCATTATTCTGCCTCAAGGATTTTTGTGAATAAAGAACTTGAGCTGATAGACCCTCCTATCATACCCAAAAGAGAGAGGAATTTGGTCCAGTGAAACAGAAGTATCAAAGATTGAATTCAAGAATACTAGGCATATATATAGAATATTCTATATATATGATACTAGGTCGTTCAAGATAAATTTTCGTGTCGCAGAATTTCTTGAAAATTTATACTTTTTTATTTTTGACTTATTCAATCTAATTTTTGTTAGCACTACTACAACATTTCTAATGCACTAATACGTGTGATATTCGATTCATCTCCATCGAACACAAACTCAGATTGACTTGTTCGACCGTTTATTAATTGCGTTCTCTCGATTATCGCCCTACTTATAATAATAAACAACAAAGATCATTTACAGGAAATTTAATATTATAAATCAAATAGATAATAATTAAATCAAATAGAGCTCAAATTTTAATGGAAGCTGATGTCTTCCGACTTAGGACTGTGTGCTAAATTTCAGCTCGCTACGATATCAGAAAGTTGGTGAAATTAACGATAGCAGATTTTGACATATACGGACAGTGGCAAGCTAATTAGGAAGTTCCTTCAAATAAATTAAATAGAGCTCAAATTTTAATAGAAGCTGTTGTCTTCCAACTTACAGTATCGAACAGATTAATTGAAACAAGATACATTTTTTTATAAACTCTTTTATCTGTCATTATTAAATCCCTCAACCAATCACAAAAGACGTGCTACACACTGCGCAACGCTCGCTAGACTGCGTTAAGAAGTAAAAAACTGACAGTGTTGCCATTACAAATAATAAAAATATTGCCAAAGCAAGAAATGCAAAAAAATTTTTTGTTTCAATTAATCTGTTCGATACTGTAGGACTGTGTAAGAAATTTCAGCTCGCTACGATATCAGAAAGTTGGTGAATTATCGATAGCAGATTTTGACATATATGGGCAGTAGCAAGCTAATAAGGAAGTTCCTTCAAAAATATGTCTAAACACAAACTGTTGCGGACGGTTAACACTTCTAAAAATAGTCGTATCTAATTATATAATTTAGGATGACTAATTAATTAATTAAATATTACATTAAAATATAAAAAAACATAAGATATTTAACATGTTTTATTCATCCTGCACAAGATAAACAACAAGTCACATAAACAAGGAAAACCAAATAATTTTGTCTAAAACTTAGATAGGCTTTCAATGAGTAAGCAAGATTAGTTCAAATCAATATAGACTGTTAAAACATACTAAAAGTTGAAGATGAATGGACATTATGACAACTGTTACTCTGTACCCTAAGCTAATTGCTAGGTCTAGGCGTTTGGAGCATGTAACTACCTGAGAAATGCTAAATGACATAGGATTTTTGCAATAAAAGGGCAGGGGGTCCTGACTCCCAGGACCCTCTCCCTATATCCGTAAAGTTTTAATACTGAATAAAGTTGAAATGTCATACATATGTGAGATGGGTGTTTTGAAAAATAAGTTATGAATAAATAGTGTAGTTTTCGTTTTGAGTTTATTTCAGTTTAAGTTTCTATTTCATTTTAAAAAAAGCTTATTTCTATTTCAGTTTCTATTCAAGTTTTATCATTATTTTTGTTCTAGTTTTTATTCCGTTTGATGCCTTTATTTCCGTTTCAGTTTTTGTTTTCAGAGATGCTTGATGTAGTTTTAAAACAAGTGAAGCAAAAACAAAGTTTTTTAAAAACACACTTTTATATTTTTACTACATAAACAACGAGCATATTAGCATAGACAATAAATAGTTCGACAAAAATATCACAAAGAATTATTTGATTAAATTTTGTCCAATCGATTCGAAAATTTGATAGAATGCATTGTTAATCAGTTCTGAGGTATGTTTAAATTTTGAAGTCTCTAGCTCATCGGGAAGTTAGTTTAAAATCGATTGCAAAATTTGACGACAGACAGATAGACAGAGAAGTCAAGTTATGTAAAAGTGTGTAAAAACAAAATCTTGATTCAATTTTTTACAGCTAAATAAATGTTTTTTTTAAACATAACTTAAAATTAATTTAATTAATGTTCATTTTATTTAGCATAATTGTATAGAACACTAATTGAACATTTAAGTCTTTTTATTATTTAATGTTAGCTGTAAAAAATTAAATCCTGTTGTTGCACCTTCTAGAATCTAGATGTTAGCTTCTCACATGTTGAAAGCAAACGTTCTACAAACGCTTCTGAATATGGCAAAGTTTATATATCATCTAGCATAGTAGCAAAATGTTTTACAGCAGCATTGAGCTTGTGACAGCTTGTCTTCATATATTTTAGAATCTGCTCTGTAGCTATTGACGTTACTTTTCACAAAAGAATCAATTGTGGTCTTTGATGACGATTTATTAGCATATTTTCGCTACCAGTATTGTTGTTTGATTTAATATTCAAAGCTCTTCTCTTTTTTAATAACATTTTTAAATGCTTTTTCGTGCAAAATCTCTAAGTGAGTTTTGAGGTTTGTAGAATTTTTGCTCTTTTCACTTTTTCCACATTGACCACTTTCAACGGCTAGATTCTTGCCTTAAGCATTATTTGAAACTACACAAAGATAAAGGCTTTTGTCCGTGACAGCATCATAACGAAAATACTGTCAAACGAAACTTTCCTGTTTACATCCTCCACCTGAAACTCTTTTCGTGTTGTTACAAAGTTTTATATATTAAAATTTTGCAACGTTAATTTCAAAACATGTGGCATGCAATAACTAACTCTCTTCTACTCATTGTAGGAAGTAGGATAATTTATTCAAGCTACCAAAGAAAATAAGTAGTTTTAAAATTATAGCATAGCAAGTCGTAGTTTAATAAAAGTTATTTTTTTAATTCTACAATTATTTTATTGTGTTTCAAGTTAATATCAGTTTCAATTTTCGTTTTATAACTTATTTTTATTTACTTTTGTTTCTTTTATTGTTTTAAGAAATTAATTCCATTTTTATTTTCGTTTCCGTTAATGCATTAGATTTATTTCCGTTAAAGACCATTTTCATTAACGACAACTACACTAGTTATGAATGATGATGGTGACCTGACTAATGAAAGTTTTAATAGCTTACTCAGTACAGAACAAAAGTTTGCCACATTTATTGAACTGCTATGGGTTTCATACTTTTAAATTAAGGCAGACTGAAAGCACTTTGATAATAAAATGTTTTTAAGTATTTGAATGATGATCTATATTCCAGTCGGTTTATAAAAAGCTCTTCACAAAAGTGTTCTATGCCCTTTTCTGTTTTTAGTGTCTTCAAGTGACATATTCCAGGCTTGTGATGTTAGGAGTGTGAACATTTTCTTGTGGTTGTAAAAGTATTCAAGTCATCAAAACATAGAAAACCAGCATGTTTTTTTTTACTAGGTTTAAATCTGGCTCTAAAAACATAACTCAGCCAGTCACTCAATAAATCTCCCATATTCGAAAAATTAAAAAATCTGACTCAGATAACCTGAAAATATATGCCTAGTTTCCCAAAAAGTTTCGTGATGAATTTTTTCAGGACTGTATGTTTATTCTTCAAGTTTTCTTGATTGCTTATTATTGGTTATTTTATGCCATCTACATGGTTACTTATTCGTGGCCTGGTAGTCTGGAGACTCACAACAGGTTAATGATCTTCAAAATGAAATGAATATCTCCAGTTGTATTAAAAACTCTTTTTTCTCCTACGCTGAATAAAAATAGCTCCTGCTTTTTAATATCTTCTTGATAATATTTTTCTTTTTTTCATTCCTCACTAATTTACTCATGTGATCTTTAGTCTTTACCATTTTATTCACATGACATTATTTAATCCAAACTATCTTTATCTTAAGCCAGTTTATGCTACATATCAGAGGAGGAACAAACCTTCAGGAGTGACTTAACAGTAAATGTTAAAACATAATCGCCTGCCAACTTTAAGAGTTAAAATACATAAGCAGCTATGACAGCTGGTAAAGTAATAAAATAGTTTTGCTCTTTTATGTTGAATTGAATATTGATATTTATTATTTGATGATGATTATTAATTCAGTCCAGGAAAATATGGATACACAGAACAAATAATGGATGGCATCTCATTATCTATAAATGTCATCAACATCAATTTCAAGTCTGTTTCATTCCATGCTACTTTTCAAGTTAGTGAAATCAGAATTTGTTTTATAAATTGCCTTTTTAAATCCTAGCTTGATTGCTTACTTGCTTAAATGTTTGCCAACTTTGAAAGTGGAATTTAACTAACTTCATCCAATCGAGCTGAAATTTGAAATATAGGCTCGCTTCTCATGACAATGCATTCTGTTAAAGTTTGAAAATTTTTGCAAATTAAAATTAATATTTTTTCTATGTTTTAAAATAAAAACAAATCATATAAAGTTAAAAAAAATGTTTACAAATATAAATTCCAAAAAATGTCATTTAAAAAAAAAATTTTTGCAATAAATGAAAAGCCGGCAAATTCAGAAATATGAGGAATTTGTTAAAAAAACATGATTTTTTACGGCTTACTTGTATTATTATTTTTATTATGACATCACAGAATTTTGATTCGAAAATCTGTGGCCATTGGATTTTATGAAATTTCAAGTAAAGGCTTATTGAGCAATTTAACTGAAGATATAAATTTTAATCTTTTCAAATCTATTGCAATCTTTATTTGCAGACCGACAATAATGTTGTTATGGATAGTCAGATACCGTAATGACATACTAATAATTTAGATATACAGATTACCATAAACTCTTTAAATTATTTCGAAATTTGAAAATTGTTTTATTCGGTACTGCCCTTGAGCGTGAAAATAATTGTTGTTATTATTAAACTTATGTTTAATAGAATGTAGTAGAATGTGTTGTTATTATTAAACATAAGTAGTAGAATGTGTTGTTATTAACAGATGTCACGAGTGACAGTCGAAAGTCGAACTCCTTTATGGCAAGCAGGAAGTCTCGACAAAACAAGAATTAAAAATGAATTAAGAGGAGAAGTTGTCATCTTTAAGGAAATTCAATGGTTGGCAGTTCGAATTGAGGCAAATGCCTTGGCTGATTGGATGTTAACTACACCTCTCAGACTCATTGCCAACCAATCAAAAATCAGAATTACATTGAGGAAGAGAATGATTGGTCAGATTTAATTTAATGATTTTTTAAAGCCCTATTATATTGCACACTTCTGCATTTTAAAATATTAAAATTTTATCATCAGATTGCAGTGTTGTGACTTCCAAAGTAGAGGTTAATATGGATGATGTTCTCTGGGTTCTCACAGATTCTCAAGTTTTTGCAGCTCTTACTTTTGTTGATGATCTTCGAAACATCATTATGAAGAATAAACAGGCTGGTACTTATATATAATTATAAACAGGCTGGTACTAAATATAATAATAAATAAGCTGGTACTTATATATAATTATAAACAGACTGGTACTAAATATAATAATAAATAAGCTGGTACTTAAATATAATTATAAACAGACTGGTACTTAAATATAATTATAAACAGGCTGATACTTAAATATAATTATATTTTTATTTTTTTTATAATAGTTTATAGTCCTTTACACCAGGTGTTTTAAGACTCTAATGGCTGTATGTATGAAGCACTTAAGTACTTCCTGTCTTGGATCAGAATTTGATCCTTTTTACTTTTCCCTCCTCCTTTCTCCAGGCTGGCTCACAATTAACGAGGCGGAGTTGAAATATAATTATAAACAGGCTGGTACTTAAATATAATTATAAACAGGCTGGTACTTAAATATAATAATAAACAGGCTGGTACTTAAATATAATTATAAGCAGGCTGGTACTTAAATATAATTATAAACAGGCTGGTACTTAAATATAATTATAAACAGGCTGGTACTTAAATATTCATAAACAGGCTAGTTTTTAAATGTATTCATAAAAAGGCTGGTACTTAAATATATTTATGATAATTTTTTTGAAGTAGATGATCTTTTGAACATAGAGATAATTACAGTTTCAATATATTTGTAGCACCAGATAAAACTTGAAGAAAGTTGAAACATAAAAAATATAATCTTGTCCATTTGAGTAGGACAAAATAATATACAGTGCTGTAAAAAGTTTCAAACAAAATTATAATTGCAGTTGCCATTTTAAAATATTTCAAATCATTTAAAGGCTGTGAAATTTTTCATCAGGCACCCACCAATCTTCCTTCAATGAAATCAGGAAGCAATGCAATCTCAAACAAATCACCTTCCACCTCACGCAAGCCGTTAAGCCTTCATCAGCAAAATGTAGAAAGGTTTTTTGAAAAATTGAATGAATCTTCATATCATTTCCTCACTGGTAGAGTTGAGCTGCATTTATGTGATGACATTTCACAAGGTTAATAATTTAAGAATTTTTCATTCATATATTTAATGTACACATATGGAAAATCTGATGTTTTCTACTTTAAAGTTGATGTGTTCTACAATTAGAGTTCATAAACTCATTAAATATTCTTATTTTAAACTATTGTGTTGTTTTGAAAGAAGCATGAAAATGCACAAATCAAGTCTAATTGTGTAAAAGTTAATATTGATCTTGTATGAGGATATATTGGAAGGGATCATTCATTCATTTTCTGTTTGAAAGATTAAATATTTTGAACTTTGAGGGATTAGTTAGTTATGCTTCCTCCTTAATGAAAATAATATAATTTGATATCTGTTTTTGTTTGTTCTTTGCAGAATCATCAAATCATCGATGCAAAGTAAAAGGAGGAGCTATGCAACTGGTGCTTAGTCAATTAGAATTCAGTTATTATCCACAGCGACAGGCTGGTAAATAATTTGTTTTTCCAATTGCTTATTAAGTTACAGTGAAAAATTTTTAAGGAATAATATTTTTTAACCCAAATAAAAAACATTAAGCATAAATTTATAAAAATTTCTGAATGACTTTTATTTGAATTTTAATAAAAATAATTTTTAAATTTCCTTTATTAACTTCACTGCCGGTCTTGCTTGCTTAGTTTCTTGCTTGCTTGAATGTCTGCAAACCTTGAAAGTGAAGATTAACTAAATTCCGTCATTCAATCGAGCTGAAATTTGAAATATAGGCTTGCTCTTCATGAAAATGCATTCCATTAAAGTTTAAAAAATTTTTGAAATTATTTTCTTGTAATTAAAAATAATAATTGTTTATGTTTTAAAACAAAAAAATCAAATACAATTAAAAAAATGTTTGCATATATAAATTTAAAAAAATGTTGTTTTAAAAGAAAAATTTGCAATAAATAAAAAGCTGACGAATCTTGAAATATAAGGAATTTATGAAAAAAACCTCGTTTTTTACGGCTGACTTGTTATCTTTACTTAAGAAATCGTCATTTTTATAATTTGTATTTCAAAGATCATATCTAATTGTTTAATTCCCTACTAGCATCACATGCCAAAGCATCTGCACACCTAGAACTAAATGTAACTGTAAAGTTGATTAATTTATATTAATTTTAACAATAATGTTATTCAAAGTAAGATTAAACCAAATGTATTCAAGAAAAGTAACATGGCAGGTATTAATAACGGATGTTGCTCTATTAAAACTGGAATTAAGATGTACATCACCCAGTTTTTAACAAATAATAAAATACTCAAATACCAAAACCTTGATACAGTGAATCATCAAATTGCAGATAACCAATTCACAGTATCATCATCACGAATTGGCAGTGGTGGCTAAGCGGTAAAGCGTTCGCCTGTCACCTTGTAGGTCGGCCGTTCGAATCTTACTGGCGTCACCATCGTAGCTCCCTTAAGCAAGGAGTTTACACGCATTGCTCAGGTTGATTGTCTCGCAGGCTTAACAACTCCTTTCACTAACCTTAAAAAAAAAAAAAAAAAAATTACTGTCTATATTGATTTTTTGCTACTGACAGCATTTGCTGTTTACGACAATGTCAGAATCAACCTTTGAAATTTTGTGTACCAAGACTTATTTGCTTTTAAGTAATTTAAATTCTTTTTCCCTAAGTTGCTTCCAGAAAAGATAGTCTAATGTGATCATTGCTATTGTATAATAGGACATGAAGATATTATTTGTATCGTGCCATTGTATAATAGGACATGAAGATATTATTTGTATCGAGCCATTGTATAATAGGACATGAAGATATTATTTGTAAGCACCTGCGTTTGACTGTTTTGTGCGCATTCGAATAAAATCAAATCAAATAAATAAATTATTCGCACCATCGAACAATTGCGAATATCGCGCACAGAATTTTTATTTATTTGAATGCGCATTTTTCAAATAAATGCGCACAATTTGTGCACACTGCAAATAATTTCAAATAAATAGCAAACAATGCGCATATATGCGTAATTGTTTGCATTATTTGCAATTGTTTGCAATTATTTGAAAAATTGTTTGCGATTATTTGATGTGAATTAAAAATTTTATACCAAAATTTTTTTAAGGTGAGTCGGTAAGCATTTTTAATTACAATTCTTTTGAAAATTAGTATAAATAATTATTATTTTGAATTTTTAACATAAATTCATTTGTATTTTAAACTTTTCGTCATAAACAAATTTCTGAAAGAATTTCTTGTTTCTGTTTTGTCGACACCAACAACACTCATACGATTGCGATTCTATCTTTCTTTTCGGCTTCTCTTCTCTGTCGTCCATTTTAGCTTGCTATGAAATTATTTCAATTTTCTTGAAATTTCTCAAAGTCAACGACTGGTTCTGAGGATGATGTTAGCGGTTTCAGTGTAGGAAGCGAAAGTAATTATAACAAAAAGTCAAGTAACATGTTATGGAGGTATTTTAAGAGAAGTAAATCCAACGATAGTTACACGGCAAAATGCAATCTTTCTAATAAATTTTTTAAAATGAGCAAAAAAGCTACAACTTCTTCTGTGAAATATAATTTACATTTTCGTCATCCATCCAAATAAAATGAATAACAGAATGTTTTTTAAAACCCAACATAAATAATCACTTTATGAAAAATTGAAATTATTCAGTAAAATTTACAACAAACAGTCAAGAAAATTCTTGTGAACTTTGAAATCAGAGGTTCTTGAACATATATAAAACTGTTGCACCAAAATTAATTTTTGTATATGCACAATTGTTCGGTGTTTTGTGCGCAATTATTCTGTTTTTGTGCGAATGTGTGCGCAATTATTTCAAACAATTTTTGTTCTTGTGCGCACTTGCGAATGAGTGTGCATCAAATAAAATATTTTATTTGAACCTATTCGGATCGGATAAAATTGCGCACAATTTGTGCGATTTTCGCATAATGCGCACAATCCCGCATCAATTGCAGGACCTTAATTATTTGTAATGTGCCATTGTATAATAAGACATGAAGATATTATTTGTATCGTGCCATTGTATAATATGATATGAAGATATTATTTGTATTGTGTCATTGTATAATAGCTCGATACAATTTATGGGATGTGTTGGTCTAGTGGTATAGACACCAGTTTTGAGAATCGGAAGATCCAGGTTCGATTCCCGGTCAGGACACGTAATTTTCTTGAGCAAGAAACTAACTAACATGTGCTCACGTCAACTCAGCGTTTCATCCTTTACTGGTCAATAAATGAGTACCAACTTCAGTTGGGGGTTAAAGTCCTTCGTGCACTTGTGGAGCTATCAAGTAGTATGCGGGGTTGCCAGCGGCGCCGTAAAACACCGCATACACCCTCAGTCTTATCTACAAGTTGCCAACATTGTAAAGCGCCCTTTAAGCGGCTTCTGCTGCACACTGAGCTATATAAATTGTCGTCTAAAAAAAAAAATAGGACGCAAAGATATTATTTGTATCATGCCATTGTATAATAGGACAAGAACATTATTTGTATCATGCCATTGTATAATAGGACAAGAACATTATTTGTATCATGCCAATGTATAACAGAGCATGAAGATATTATGTATAGATAGCATTGTTATTCTGTTAGTATATCATTTAAAAATTGCAGCAAACATATTTTGTGTCATCAGGTTCCAGTCGACAGGGATGGCCGAAATATAACGATTACAATTCGAATGTTGAAAAGTGGATGAACAAGTTATTTCACGAACATCTTCAACACCCCTTGAATGTTGCAGACGCAAAAGATGGCAAGCATCATCATCAGCATCAGCAGTACGAAATAACGGAATGTTGTATGGTCATCAAACTATTGGACATCTGCTTGTATCGTGTATCGAGCTCCAACGACAACAAACGATCGCGACCTCGGAAATTCTTCAGTTCGGACAAGAAGCGACTTCTCCTACCCGACGATATGCCGACTTTCCACGTTGAATATACAGAATACTTCTGTCACCAACAACTTCCTGCTTCACTTCACGTTGCTGTTAATCCTGTTTGCCTTTCTTTTGATTATCCTTCTCTGCTCTGGATAAATACCTTTGCATTGAATGTTGCTAAAAAAGCAGTGAGTATAATGGCATTCTACGATCATAGATGGTGGTTGTGATGAAATGTGTGATAGCATGTAATGAATGGATTTTTCTAATACCAGATATGTTTTAATATTTTTGTTGTTATGATGTTCCATGTTAGATCATTGTTGTGATATTTGATACTTGGTGGTCGATGATGATAGAAAAGTGCACTGAAGTTGATTTATTTTAATTTTGCATACTTATTCTTCTCTAATTGAAATGTTTTTTACACACTTTTACTTAACTTGACTTCTCTGTCTGTCTGTCTGTCGTCAAATTTTGCAATCGATTTTAAACTAACTTCCCGATGAGCTAGAGACTTAAAAATTTAAACACACCTCCGAACTGATTAACAATGCATTCTATCAAATTTTCGGATCGATTAGACAAAATTTAATGAAATAATTAATTGTGATATTTTCGTCGACCTATTTATTGTCTATGCTAATATGCTAGTTGTTTATGTAACAGAATGTGGCCTACACAATCGATTATATAAAAGTGTGTTTTTAAAAAACTTTGTTTTTTGATTCACTTGTTCATTCAGGAAAAACTTCCCAAGAGGAAACCGAGTGCGAGTTATGTTAATGTCAAGGTTGAATGTCTCATGCCGAGGGTAGGCATGAAAGTTCTTTCTATTTATTTTCAATGATTAAATAAAATATGAAGTTTATTTAATTTTATTTCATTAGTCAATTAATTGCTTATGTTAGAAATTATTTTATTTCATCAACTTTTATAAACGTTTGCTGGCTGCATATATGAGATAGTTATTAAGTTCTTTTTTTATTACTATTAAGGTACCAGATATGAATATCAACATTACAGACATTGTTATTATTATTAGTAGTATTATCATTATTATGTTGGCATCATTACAGACTTGTTTACTCTTAGATAACAATTCCTGCATGTGAGAGTTCCGATCATTGTGAAGAAGATTTGTTACAAATCCAAACGTCAAAGTTGCTTATAACAAATCTCTTGGACAAGGAAGCTTCTTTCGATTCTTCCGCTCATGTTCTTGCCAAGCAGTTCAATGCATACAAGACATCCAGGTTTCACAAGCACGGATTCTCTACACCATCAGCTGCCAAGCAGTCGGATCGGTCGGAAAATTATCAATTTGAGGAGGGGGAGGAGGAGCTTCCTGGTGTAAACATTCCACCATTTCAGTTACCGCAAGCTTTTATTGAAACCATCACTAGAAGTAACAACATCAGAAGGGAAGGTTAAGTTATTTTTTATGTACAATTTATGTCAGGTTGTGAAAAAATATCACTTACAGATATTGTCAACTAATTTTGTTTTACTTAATATGTCTGTGATAACACAAATTTAGTAAAATGCTCTGCTGATCTTGCTTAATGTTTTTAATTCAATTATTATTACCATCAAATTGATTACGGTGTTAAAATAATCAGGTGAAGGAGAAATGTGGTGTGTGTGTTGTAGCCAGTTCTGGATGGATTTTTTAATCTGCAATAAACAAAGTCCACAACAAACAAGCCATAAATTCAAAACTCAAAATTTCTTGGAGTCATTCCCCCTCACTGTATGGGCGTGGACAGCACCTGTCAATCAGATTTCTGAAGATGAGGCAACACAGGCTGTGACTTGCTTGGCATGTGTCAACGTCAATTTGAAAGCAATGATGGACTGCAACCAAATTAAGCTTCTCATCAAAATAGCTGACTCACTCACTAAGACTAATGAAGAAATTTTGTCTGATGCTGCAACTGTTGGTGAGGTCATATTTATTTCTCATGTCAAAAATAAGTTTTTTTATATCTATATCAGTGGTTCCCAACCTTTTTCGGATGGTGACCCTTTTTTATAAAAGCCAAGTGACCCTCGACCCCCCAATTAAAAAAGGTAATTTTAAGAAGTAATTAAAAACACCAAAAATAGTTTTTCCGGTGAATCATGCAGTGTATTCCCCTTGCTTGTGGAGCTAGTTTTTTTACTTTTTTTCTGAAAACCTGATTTTGAACCAAGCATAGATGGTGAACCATCCGTACAAACCCCACAGATGTTTTTCCACTTTAATCCTCAAGTCTCAAAAAACGTATTTATCTTTTCCATAATATCTTCACTTTTTGTGGTAGTTTCTAGTTCACTACAAAACAGGAACTCTTATTTGAACTTTTCTGAATAAACATATTTTACGAAGATAAGCAACTGATATTGGAAAAACTCCAAATCCCTTTTAGTGGGTTCTGAATGCTACGTCTCTAAGTGACGTTTGAGTTTTGAAGGTTTCATAGACTCATGACTGAGAACAACTTTGCACAATAATAGACAGATTCCTACAGTAAGTACTTTGTCCATAATTTGGTCAATAATTTCAAGAAACTAATTAAAAAAATGCCTTATAATAATTATTTTTACTGAATAAGTTGGCGACCCCCCAGAAAACATGCCGCGACCCCCAGGTTGGGAACCACTGATCTATATATTTTGTATGGTGTAATAGTTATATTTGGTGAAGTCTTTGTTTGATAATGAATTCATCGATAATAATCCCCTAGATGTGAAATTATCAAAGATAGATGTAGTAATGAACATGCTGCTAGTAATTCCAAAATTTGAGTTAAGTCTCATTTTACCTGCATCTACAATGGTAACATCTTCGTCATCATCATCAAATCCTCTAAACTCCTCATCTTCTTCTTCATCATTGTCATCAAATGCTCGTCAAACTGAAATGATGAGTGGCTTGAAACCAATCAGAGAGCAGCAAGTTTCTACCAATCACAACAAATCAGAGGATTCGATTGCTTCAGGAGAATCACGAGTGAAGTCGTTTCAAATGAGGAGCGAATCAAAAGATGATTCTTCGTTAGATGTATTCGTGAGAGATTCAAGCAGTCTGAAAAGTCAAATACAAAATGCTGGATCTCATTTAAATCATTTCCTCGACTTGCCATCCCTGAAAGATGTCAACAAGCAAACCAAAGATACGATGACTTCCATGCTATCTGAAATATCTTCCAGATTGAGAAATTCAGACTCTCATATCAATGGTTAAATATTTCTCGAAGCTGTTTTGTTATTACTGGATTGTGTTATAAAAATTTGTTTCAATTTCGTTGCATCCAGATGAACCTGATGACGATGCAGTCATGGTTATGATTCTTTCAGAGCAGCAAGAAGTCCCTGCTTTTCAAAAGTCAAAGTCGGCATGTGATGAAAACGACTTTGATGACGTAATCAGTGAATCGTCTTCAAATAAGAAAAAAGTGGTATGAAATTTATATTTGTAGAATTTATTTTAAAAAAATTTATGGTGTAAAAATAAAGAGTTGTTTTCTTCCTCAGATATCTGTTCTTTCTGTCTGCTTTCATTCAATCGAGATGTTGGTTAATGATTATCTTCAAACAACAAAAATTATGGTGATGGTTGATCAGCTGTCAACCAATCAAATTGATCAAATAAATTTTGAAAAATTCAAAACAACATATCTTTTAGGTTAATTATTTTCAATCTTGTAGTTCTACCGGATTATTTTATTCATAATTCAAAACTATGAGATCTTGTAAGATCTTGTAATATAATCTTCTTTGGGTGGAAGTGTTTCAGTAGAAAATAATTAAAAATGAGTCAAAATTTTCTCAATTTGAAATGTATTTATATCTTGAACAGGTGATGAATCTTCGTCCATCTCCCTTGAAACCTCAATATCCGATGAATCAAAACTGTTGAAACTTTTTTTTGAGAGTTCAAGAAAATCACTTGCTGCAGTGCCGGATGAAACTCTTGTGATGGAGGTTCGCGGATGGAGAGTGAAGTTGAATTCATCGACAGTCACCAAGTTGATGAAAGGTCTCGAAGATAATGAAGATAAGATTGCTGAATCTCACAGTGCTGGTGTTTTGAAGCTTCACATGCAGTTGAATGATGTTGGTGCTGATATTGTGGTTAGTTGCTTTTGTTTCCGTTGGATCAATTCTTATGTTTAGTGATTTGCATGTAAGTTTGTATGTATGTATGTATGTATGCATGTATGCATGCATGTATGTATGTGTCAATGGTGAATTCAGGGGGTGGGCATGGCTCTCCCTTTGTCAAACTGCAGGGGGCAAACCCAGCCAATATGATCCATCAAGATGAAAAAAAGAGTGAACAAAATAGATGGAAAAGAAAGAAAGAGAAACAATAGTGATATGAGATGCCTAAGAACTTAACAGGCTAAATAGGCTTTCCTCATGGATGAGAGAGATAGGAAAGAAGTTAAGATCAAGTAAAATAAGCTGCATAGAGAAATAGAGAGATATGTTAAGAAGTTAAAACTGCCACATCGGATGAAAAAAAAGAGGAGGCTGATAGAAGAGATTGACTGTATTGAGATTAAGAGAGCTTGTGTGGACTCTTTATCGCACATTAACATAATTTTTGAGCTGTGGCAGGTATCAAGTTTTATTTTGAATGTTTTTCTTGTTAAAACACGAAGCACGTTTACATTTTATAGATAGAGTTGTAGATTAAATCTCAATTTATTACAAATTTTGTTACGCAAAGGAGGTAAGTGAGTTTTTAAATACAACTTTAAATTTAAAAAAAAATGTGTGCTGGCTTCTGCAAGCTTTGTTTTAGTAGATTGCTTTAAGCAAATTTTATTTGTTTTCAATTTTGCAAAATTGTTTAATATATCAAACTAAAGTTTTGATGAAGGGGATGTAGTATAATAATAAATTCTCTAAATTTTCACTGCCTTAATAAATTTAAAAACATATTTTGCTTTAACTAGATTTGTTTCTTAACATTTTCGTCAATATCATAATAAATATAAACTCGATACAAAAATATTATTGATGGAGTTGCTCTTTTATGTTATCAAACAAGGACCATAATTTGATGAATTCCACTATTTTAATTTCAACAATTTTGCACATGGATAGATTTGTATCGAAGTGTGAGAAAAACAAGTCACCTGTTGCTCTTTGGTTTTGTTGCTGATCGGGTGGAGAAAAACACGAAGCGTTGGAAAATAAATGGAGGAGACCTGTAGAGAAAAACAAATTTCCAATATCAGACCACATGAAGAGTGGAACGATGCTCCCTCGAACACTCAACAACAATCTCCTCACACACTTGAAATGGGAGGGAAAAGAGGAGTGTGTGGTTAAGTGTCTGTGTGCTATTTGGTGTTACCAATGAATCTGGAGGTCAGAAATGGGGTGCTTTGTAACACGAGCATTAAAGGATTTTTCTGACCTTACAGGAAACAAGTAAAGGAAAAAACGAGTTTGTCAACACAAACTTTTTTTTTAAATGAATCATGTATGAAAATCCGATATAAAGCTATGCTGAAAGTTTCAGCTTCCTAGCTAGTCAAAGAGCTGGTTAAAGTTTACTTGCAAGATTTGCGTACAGAGAAAGCCACACACAAACAGAGATTGTAAATTGTAAGCTAAATAAAAGTTTGTAAAAATGAAGTCTTAAGCCAACATGAATGCCACAAGAGCAGCTGAATTTCAGCTCCAAATTAACTGTTTGCATGCAAGCATTTCTCTGCAGTTAAACATGCAAAAGAGAAGAGAAGTTGAAGAAATCATGAATCTCTACCTGCTATTATTAACACTAAAATTTGCAGCAATGCAAGACAACGTTGTGGTGATAGTTGTATTGATCCAAGTGATGATAGTTGTATTGATCCAAGTGATGATAGTTGTATTGATCCAAGTGGTGATAGTTGCATTGATCCAAGCGGTGATAGTTGTATTGATCCAAGTGGTGATTTTCTAAGTCTCAGCAATGGCAACAAGATGGAAATAAAAATGTTAGTGGCTCTTTACAAACTGCGAAATTTTGTAAATTGTAACATTTGGCTCTTCCGTCTCAAAAGGTTGCCGACCCTTGGTGTAGAAGCTTAGCTATGAAAACAATAGACATGTCTGTATGAGTGAGTATGTGTATGTGTGGGGAAGCTAACCTGTTGATTATTGGGTAGATTCAACGAGACAGCATGTGTGTTATTTGATTATTCCATAACTAGAGATAGCTCGTCAAAAATTATGTATTTTTTAAAATATCATATATTATTTTTGTGATTACAACGCCACTTTTTTATCTTGAGAACTGACGGTGTACTATTGCGTAATAACTTTTATTACATGCCTGCATGCAATAATTTCCTCACCTGCTGACCACCGCGGTCGTCTCATTGTGCGAAATTGCTAACACACATACATATTGCTAACATGCATACATATTGCTAACACACATACAGACATCTGAAATTATATATATAGATTGTGTGGCCTAGATTTTTAAAAAGCATGTGCTTGTGCCGATCAAACCCTATTATAAGATAAGTATACTCTAGAAACATACTAAAATTGGGCATTCAGCCTTAAATTTTGGCCTCCCCCTTTAATGTTGGCTGGATCCACCAGTGGTTTGTATGCATGTATTAATGTACCTATGATTGTACATATGATTGAAACAAAATAAATTTGTTTGATTTCTAATTGGTGAGTTAATCAATGTTTATATAAATTCGTATTTCTAGGACAAATCTGAAAATCATCAGATAACTGTTGATAGTTTGAAAATCACAAGAGGTATCGATGGAGAGTTCCATGTTGGAGCAGGTACTGTACATGCATGCATTGAAACATCTCTTTTGAATTAATATATAATATAATATAATATAATATAATATAATATAATATAATATAATGTAATGTAATGTAATGTAATGTAATGTAATGTAATGTAGTGTAGTGTAGTGTAGTGTAGTGTAATGTAATGTAATGTAATGTAATGTAATGTAATGTAATGTAAATAATATAATATAATATAATATAATATAATATAATATAATATAATATAATATAATATAATATAATATAATATAATATAATATAATATAATATAATATATATTGATTATGGATTATTAGTTTAAGAAGAAATAATTTTTGCTTAGGTGGTTTTAATAGGAGTGCTATGCATCATATCAAGACTTCAAGTATTTTACCAAAAAATGACCTCGAACAAGAAAATGCATCTTTGAAAAAACAGCTTGAAAAACTGGGAAAGTTGACTATCTGTGGTTCGAAGTGAGTCAAAGTTTTCATTCTTATGATGATATATGTAACAAAGATTTCATTCTTATGATGATATATGTAACGGAATCCGGACGATCGCACATAGGACTATCCCCCATAGATTTTCGCTCATAGGTCTGTTGCTCATAGGATCATCGCACATAAACCTTTCGCACATAGGATGTTCGCTCGTAAGACTATCGCTCATAGGACGTTAGCCAATAAATTAACGCTGGAGACTCATTTGCTCGCTTTTAAGTAAATTCAACAGATTTATCTCGCCAGAAAAACGATCGCTTTGAAATGAATTTAACAGATAACTTCCCAGAAAAGCGATCGCTTGGAAATGAACTCAACAATTTTAAACACGGTACAGTATATAAAGGCATAGTAAGAAAGCCTAATAGAAAAGTTGCTAAAAATTTAGATATGGAAGGTACATTTGGTATTTCGAAAACGGGAAAACAAACATTTATTTTGAATGGTTTCGAATATTATAAACATAGAGTTAATACAGAAGGATTACAGTTTTGGCACTGCAGCAAGGCTCAAACTATTAAATGTAAAGCAAACTTGGTAAGTGATGGGACGAAGGTGATTAGAATAAACATCGCCGATGATTATTCACGAAGGCAACATCGCCCGGGTACTCGCCAGAAAAGCGATCGGAGAAATGAAAACTACAATGAGCAATACACTTGCCGAATGCAGCGCAACGGAAGGTTTAGTTTGTTCCCAGATTCCTGATCACGTACTTTCAACTCGACACCATACATTTTCAGTTCGTCACCGGTGTGAATCATGTGGCCATTTAATGCTTGTTACCAAATAAGACACGAGAGATATATAACTGCATGCTTATTGCGATTAAAGGATTAGTTCCAGTTGCAAATCCTACAAATGTCCTCGTTGATTTTGAGTCGGCCAGTATTGGTGCTTTTCGTGATGCATTTCCGAATGCCCGTGTGGCTGGATGTTATTTTCATCTGTCGCAAAGCATAATTTGCAAAATTAACTAAATTTGCACGAAAACTAGATTATGAACGAAATGATGAGGTGCGTGGATCAGTACGTTGTCTCGCAGCACTAGCGTTTGTACCTGTCGTTGAGTCATTCGAGACCCTTGCTGAGTCAATGCCACAAATTGAACATATGGATGAACTACTAAATTAATTCGAGCACACGTACATACGTGGTCGTCGTCTGAGAGGTCGAGTTGAAAATTACGGACCCCCCTTATTCTCCATCAAAACATGGAATCAGCGTGCCGCTAATGGTTTAGCAAGAACGACAAATATAGTAGAAGGTTGGCACCACGGCCTACATGTTCTATTGCAGTGCAGTCACCCGACATTGTGGAAATTCCTATCAGAACTCAAGAATGACTTTTCGAAGCAGAAGGCATCATTTCTACAGGGATCAACAGGTACAGAACAACCAGCCGTCAAACGCTACCGAATCCTTTGAGATCGCGTAATGAGGGCAGTAGCCACTTATGGGCAGACAGATATTCTAACCTACCTCCGTTCTATGGCGTACTTATCGTATAACTAAATATTTTCTAAACTTGTAACAGTGAACATTCATATAATTAAATACTACGTGCAGTTAATAAAAATATGAATATGAATAATAATAAAAATAGCCAATATTAATTTTTTTTTCATAATTGGTGTTCTGTTTGTTATGTTGGAAGTTTATAAATTGGTTCAAATAGTACAAATATGAGTAAACGTCCTATGAGTGAAAGCCCTATGAGCGAAAGTCTTATGTGCGATCGTCCTATGAGTCACAGTCCTATGTGCAGAAAGCCTATGTGCTATAGTCCTAGAATCATATGTAACAAAGTTTTCATTCTTATGATGATATATGTAACAAAGTTTTCATTCTTATGATGATATATGGAACAACAAAATAATAAAAATTGGCTTTATAAAAAAAATCACTTCACTCAAACGTTTTGGATTCACTTGTGCAGTAAATAGAAATGATATTTAAAATAGAAAACATTTGCATCCACTTAGACATTGCTGACTAAAAAAAGCTACTAAACCTACATTGCATTAAACCACATTGTTTATATGATAAAAGTGCATTGATTATATGAATTTGTTTTACAATATGAGTGTTTGTTTATAGAAGTTGTTTTGTGTTTTCTTTCAGTTGCACGGAAACTGTAAATCACTGGAAAGAGAAATGCCATTTAATGGAAATAGAATTACAAAGCATGGATGAAAATGTATTAAGATTAAATGCTGAAAGAGATAGCCTTCTCAAGCTGGTCGATACTCTCCAGTCTGATCTTGAAGCTTCTGAAAAGTTGAGAATAAAAACCCCAGGAATGTAAACATACGACCTTTATATCGTCATGCGTATCCACACAATCTCATTCATATCAACTCCTCTGCAATGTATTTGTGCATTTAAAACCTATTTTGAATTAATTTTTATTCCCACCTCCATGACAGCGTTGATGTAAAAAGTAATTTTTAGTCATTTTAATGAAAAGTATTAATCTTTTGTAACAAATTGATTTTAATTAAAAGAACCTTATCAGGTTTCATTGTGAAATGATTTGCACATGCTATTTTTATAACATCGATTTTTATTTGTTTTATTTCCATGATACCTCCAAGATGTAAATTACGAAATCAAAATGTATAATTGAATATTTGTATAGAACATTTTCAAGTTATTTATTAGAATTGTGTTGCTCAGCAGATTAATGTTCACCTTTAGGTACAACATCATCATACTACAGATTGTGATATTTGTATTTTCAAACCTAATTCTATGTTGGTTTTTTGTTTTATTATTATTATTACATTTTATAGAAGGACATGTTCATACGTAACTAAATGGTTTCAGAAGAGAGGTTAAATCCAAAGTTTGAGATTTGTGAATGAGAAATTACCAAAGTTGTTACATTGAGATTTTCTACTGAAGCTTTTCTAAAAAAATTGTTAAATAATTGAATAAATTTGAATCAAGTGAGAACAAAACACTTCGATTTTTAAGTGTTATTAACTGACTAAGACCTGGTTAAATGACCATGACCTGAGATTGAAAACTGTATAAAAGGAGTTCTTAATTTAGGCTGAGAAACTCATTAATATGCACACTTAATGTGCTTGGTTAAATTGGTATTGCCATTGCACAATAAAAAAAAACAAATGGTTTTTAGTTGAATAAGTTTATTTTTAATATATTAACAAAAATTTTTTTATGAGAAAATGAAATGACAGTCTTTTAAAACACTTTTATACATTACATGACCAAAAGGTTCACAAAATCCTATTATTAATCATCTTCATCATCACTATATTCAACAACTTTTTTCTTTGGGTTTTTTGCTTCATTGTCTGATTCACTCTGAAAAAAGTAAAAATCGTTGTAGGCGAACAATAGATTATAAATGAAAGACAGCAAGATTTAATGTAAACACATTTGTAAATACGACGTGCATGAATGTAAACAACATTTGTAAATACAACGTGCATGAATGTAAACAACATTTGTAAATACGTCAACATGCATGAATGTTAACAACCTTTATATATATGACAATATGCATGAATGTGAACAACATTTATATGTACAACAATATGCAAGAATGTAAACAAAATTTATATATACGACAATACTGCCCTACCAAGGCAGAAGGAAGCAAGTCCCAAAAACGTGATTTCGTAATAAACGTAAAACAAATCTAGGTTTTACCAGTAGTTCTGGGACATGATTCCTTTTGTCATGGGTTATACTCAGAAACTATGCAGAGTAAAACCAATTTGTTTATACCATAATGTAGGTCTTGCTTTCTACTTTTGAACAGACAATCTAATTTTTTGTTAAAAGTGGACTTGCTTCCTTTTGCCATGGCAGGGCAGAATATGCATCAACATTTAAATATATGACAAGATTGAATGTAAATAGTTGTGTACACAACTAGCATTAATGTAATAACATTCAACATTCAATCTTTCTAAACATAAAAATTATTCAAAATTTGAATGCAATATTTGAATTTCTGAACATGTTGTATTAAACATAAATATTATAAATGAGTGGCACTTAAATCCTATAATTTGTTTCAACAGCATAACTCTTCATAATTATGATATTCTAACCTTACTTATAGCACTTATTATTATTATTATTATAAAATATCTTTCAAAAAATTTCTAAAAACAAACCTCTGATCTCTTTCCTGACTTTCTCTTCTTTCTGTTGATTTCATCAGAATCATCTTCACTATTTGAACTGTAAATCGCTGTTATACAAATAAAAATAATTAAATACAAGCAGAATAATTTCTTTTAGAAATAATAATAATAATTTGCAAGCACTACCAGCTTGTTATTCAGTGCTACAAAAAATAACTTTATCATATGAGGGGTTACAGTTGTATTTTCAAATGCATTGGGCAAAATTTGCTTTGTGCATGGGAGATTGTTTGCACATAAATTCACAAAATATTGCTCTTGAAAACTAAAAAACATAATTCGATGAATTCCTATTTATATTTCAGCAATTTTGCAAATGGATGGATTTGTAACTAACACAAAAACAGACTTAAACAAAGATTTTTTATACTTTTCAATGACAAGATTAAATAGTTCAAAGAAAAAGTAGAACACTAGGTTACAATAAAGTCAGACAATAAGGAAGAGACAAAAATAAACTAAAAGTGAAATATAAATATAATAAAAAAGAAAGCAATAATAACTTCAAAAATACCTTATTTATAAATATTTTATTGAAATGTTAGCTTATTTAATATATAAATATTTATTTAATGATAATGGGTATGCCTGTTATAGAAGTGTAATCTTACGTTTGTTGCCTGGTTTGTAACGTTTCTTAATAGCAGCCAACGAAGTAGTATTGTCATCATCATCATCTTCATATTCGCCCTCCACATAATTTGTATTTATGCCACGTTGGTATGTTTTCTCTTTCATTCGCCGTTGACGGTTCTCTCTTTTCGTTAATGCCTTCAATCTCTCATCTTCTTTCTACAAAACAATAATCTTAAAATTTAATTGACTTGAGCGAATGAGCCTAATTAATTTACTTCTAAGAAAAACAAGTGGTTGTCTCAAATCACATAAATGTATATTTTTTCATTACTTATTGTAAACATTCAACATGGCTGATAATATATTTACAGTCGATTCCGCTTAATTGAGACACAGGGACTTAGGCATTTTGGCCCAATTAAGTGAATTATATATATTATATATATATATATATATATATATATATATATATATATATATATATATATATATATATATATATATATATATTAAAATTATCACATCTCACATTTATCTTATTCGATAATCCTTAATTACCTTGATGAGTTCATTTCTCTGTGATTCCGGATTCTTCCCAACAATAGGTAAAACTTTCACTTTCTGAGCTTTACTGGTTCTATCGGCCAATGAAAGTGTCATCTTTCTATGAGTGAATGAGTCAGTGGAGTGCGGCCTGTGAAGAGAAAACAGCAGAAACTTAAAAAGTGTTACGAAATATGGAATCGGAATATTTTTTTTTTAGAAAATTTTACAAACCTGAAGGAAAGTTTTGATGTGAAAACTGCCTGACCTTGCAGACCTAATCCCTGCCTAACAAACAAGTGGGTGTGGTCTGACTTCATTTCCATAGGATGCACATCGAATATCTCATTTCCCAGGTGCAATGACAAGCTGAATATATTTGAGCATATATGTATATATAAACACATTTATACATATATAATCAAAATAATAAAAACTAAATAAATGTTCACCTTCCATCTGACCAGCGAACCATACGAGCATTGCTTTCCTTGATTGCAGCTCCAAGTTCATCATACTTGAAGTTGCCTTGTTCATCTTTCGCATACCTCCATCTCAATGTGTTTTCAACTTTCAATTTCAGTCTTGTTCTTCCTTCTTCATCCATAAGCTCTTCTTCATCAACTTCATCTTCGTATTGCAGCTCATCAAACGGTCTGATTATTTAAATACAACAACTTTTTAAACAAAATCATTTTACAGATTAATAAAAAAATATCGCCCAATGAAAACAATGAATATAAATTACAACAAGAAATAAAATTACTTCGGATCAACGCTGAGAAAATTCGGCAGCTTGACAAAATAGAGCGAATCACCGAGGTTTGTGTTTATTTTTGGAAACTCTGCTTCAAATCTCGCCTCTTGAATTTCCTCTTCTTCTTCCTCCTCATCTCCCATGTTTTCTTCATTTTCAGGCCTTCTTTCATCATCACTGCCAGCCCACTTCTGTGATGACGATTGGTTGAGATCGCTCTGATCGTTGAAGCTGTCCAGCTGATTGAGCAAGAATCATTTTTACAGCCAATAAAATAAATTAAAAAATCTAAAAAATTCACACTGATATGAAAAGAGAATATTAAAATATTTTAATGAAATCATGGATCTGTGAATGGATAATTGAATTGTTTGATGTGTGATCAGATAGTTTCATGTGTGATCAGAATGTTTGATGTGTGAATTTGTGATCAGATAGTTTAATGTGTGATCAGATTGTTTGATGTGCCAATGTATGATCAAATTATGTGAATCTATGAACGTATGATCAGATTGTATGAACGCATGATTGAATTTGTGGATGAACAATGCCCGACTGCATTATAAAAAAAACTGATACAAATAATTTCTTACAAGAACAAAACGATTAATAATACAAAGATAACAAATTAAACATACCCGAGAATCATCAGCTTGATGACTATCATTAACATCTTCTTCATCGGAACTAATATCATCAGCATCACCAAACAAATCCGAAGCGTCACCTGTTTAAGCATTTAAATTATTATTATTACAATACTCGATTTTCAACATATTTCTAATCTTACAAACCTTTTACATTGCCATCATTGTCCGAGTCACTCAAATTATCATTATTATCACTCCCATGTTCACCTTTTGCATCGTCATCATCATCATCATCACTGTTCATTCTACTTCTTTTTCTTCTCTGATTGAAATCTTCATCAGAATCTTCATCGACTTCTCTCTCTGCGGGACCGTTTGATTCTCTTTCAACGTCGCTTCTTTCATCATTATGATCAGCATTTTGATCATCATCATCATCTTCATTCTGAATATTCTTAGGAGAGCTAGCAGAAGAGGAGAGATGTGCACTTTCTGCTTCACTGTGTTCATCAAGATCACCACTTTGATTGACTGCCACGTCATCATCTTCATTATGATTAACTTGCATGTTTTCATCATCATCATCATCATCATCATCATCATCATGCTTTCCTTGTACATCATCATCACCACCATCATTACTTGCTTCATCTTCACTACCCTGCATTCCACTATTCCCTACAGGATCACTTTCATCCGCATCATGTTCATCTTCGTCACTTTTGTGGTATCCAGCATGCTCTTCTCTAGGCTGTTCATTGTAATCATCACTGGGAGCAGGACTCCCTGGGGCACTTAGTGCAGGACTCTCTGGGGCACTTAGTGCAGGACTCCCTGGGGCACTTAGTGCAGGACTCTCTGGGGCACTCAGTGCTGGGCTGCTTGGATCACTTAGTGCAGGACTACATGGGCCATTCATTGCAGCAATGTCTGGATCACTCATTGCAGGACTGACAGGATCACTCGGTACAGGACTTCCAGGATAACTCGGTACAGGACTGCCGGGATCACTTGGTGCAGGACTTCCAGGATCACTCTGCACAGGACTATGTGCTTCAACTCTAGCTGGACTGCTACTGTTGCTTTGATGACCGGCCTCACTACCATTCCAGCTTGCTGCTTCTTCAGGGTGCTCATCATCTGAAGCTTCACTATTTGAGCCATTTCTCACATTGTTTTGTCCATTCTGATTGGAATTATACATCTGGTTGGGCGATTCATGATCAGAGCTATAATTTCCTTGCTCGTATTCTATGAAAATTAAAAAATCACATTAAAACCATATATTACATGTCTTTAGTAGTGGTAACTTTTCGTTGTGTTTATATGTGAGATTGTATTACTATTAATTACTAAGCCAATTCTAAAATAGCAGTGGAACTGGTAGGAACCTTTACCTACACATGCAAATTTTGTGAAGCATTTTCAGCTAGTTATACTTGCTGAAACAGTTACTGGAACAATTTATTGGCTTGATTCGCCTGCGCATCTCAGCTGTGCGACTCCATATACTATCAAAACTGTGTTTAAAACACATTTTCATAGTAAAAGACTTTACTAAAGTACAATACAACGTAATTACTGTTTATATTTTAGTAATATTTCGATGTAGAAATAATATTATAAATCTGGGCAATTAGTGATTAGTGTGTGGTAAAATTCAACAGCAGAAGCAATCTTCGCCATTTTTTGGGCATTGCTATTTATTGAACCGAAGACCAATTAGACCAGTAAATTCCATTGTCAAAATCCCATTCAGCAATGTATAGCACAGCCATGGTGCAAAAAATTTTTTAATTTTATTTGCACGGCCAGCAATAGCAATATTGCCAGCAGAAGCTAACTTCACACACGTCGAGTAATTAGGAGCACTAATTATACAATAATTAATAAACAAATTGTTCACCTTCATCGGACGACAACGCCATAGCCATAAATTGCTAGAATTTGAATAAAAAAACTTTAAAACTGTTCTTTTAAGGATACAACGATGCAATACAAACCAAAGTAATCCATAACATAAACAAAGATAAAAAATGTAAGCAATGACATAAAGAGCTAAATAACTCTACAGTGAAAACAAGTATTTTTTAGATTCATTTTTTTAAAACACAAATAAATTATTTTTTTATATATAGAAACCGTCATTTTTGACGGGGTATTTCTATATATATATATATATATATATATATATATATATATATATATATATATATATATATATATATATATATATATATATATATATATATATATATATATATATATATATTCTTTTAGGCAAACTCGATTGAAAAAAGTGGCGCACTTGGCTGAATCGATTTTATTTTTAATTTTTTCCAATACTCTAAATCGGTTTAAAAATAATTTATTCCCAAACACAAACTCCATAATCTTATAGGCTAATAGATCTATTTCGGCAATTTTTTGCCATCATCAGAGCCGTTTAACTTTTTAAAATAAAATGCAGTGACTAAATGGTAAAAGATACAACTAATTGAAAGGAATTAAAATACAATTTAAATAAAATTTAAATTCATTATATACAAATGTAACAACATAAAAAATATTTAAATTAAAATAATTATAATAATAACAGTAATAACTAAATAATTAAGATCAGTTAGTAAAGCCTTTAACAACGGAATTACAGTCAACTTCAAGGACGTGACTGGAAGAAGAATCACATACATTATCTATAACCTTTGAAACACAACCGTCTGGTACAAAACATTCATTCAACGAAGAAATACCTGAAGAAACATTGGCACTATTAACATGCATATTTTTAACAGAAGTTGTAAATGAGTTAAAACATTTATTATTATTATTATTATTATTAGTTTTATTACTATTTAGAGAACCAAAAAGTTTAAGAGTTAAATCAAAAGAATACCATTGTTTATTAATTAAAGGCTTACATTTATTAATAGCTAAAGCTTCTTTTAATTTTAACTTAATGGGTTGATTTTCTTTCATTAGTATACTGGTGTTATCAATTAGAAATTTATGTGATGGTTTGATTGAATGTTGTGTTGACATATGTTGGTATATGGCACCACTTTGACAATGCATAGTCAATCTACGAGACAGAGTAGTTCTAGTATGACCAATGTAATTTTCCACCTGACCATGTGGAAACGGACACGAAAATTGGTACACTAGGTTGGTTTGTGCTACAGGGCTAGAAACATTATTTATACTATTTTTAATTAAAAGATTATGAGTTTTTCCATTATTATAATAGATGTGTAACTTGAGTGTATTATCTTTATTTACAACCTTAATATTATCATACACAATGTTTTTCAACACTTTTTCATCTATTTTATAATTATTAGACATCTGATTAGCATAATATAATGGAATTATACAAGAATTTGATGAGTTATTGGTATTAGGTTTTGAAACATGTTTTTTATCAGTAATACGTGACATAAATTTATTTATAGTTGCATCAACAATAGAATTAGAATAATTATTATTTATCAAAAGTTGTTTCACTTGTAGAATTTCATTGTGAAATTCAGACCATGTTTCTGAAAATTTATAGGCCCTATTTATATAATTATTAATAACATTTAGTTTATATCTTTCAGGGCAATATATATATATATATATATATATATATATATATATATATATATATATATATATATATATATATATATATCAGAGATGTAGTACTTGGTACTCGTACTCGTACTCGAGTACAACTCGAGTACTGTTTTCAAGTACTCGTACTCGTACTTGTACTCAGAACCTTGGTACTCGTACTCGTACTCGTACTCGTTATTCCACTCAGTACTCGTACTCGTACTCGTTATTCCACTAAGTACTCGTACTCGTACTCGCATATGCGACACCTTCTCTAAATAGTTTTCTTTGTTATTTCTGCTAAAGTATCATTATTCTTTTAATTACTCCGCCTTGCTTTTGCAAGCCAGTCCCAAGCCTGGAGAAAGGAGGAGGGAAAAGTTAAAAGGATCAAATTATGATCCACGACTGGTAGTACTTAGGTGCTTTTGACACAGCCGTTTCAGTCTTAAAACACTTGGTGTAAAGGACTATAAACTATTAAAAAAAAAAATATTCTTTTAATCACTTATTAACAGTCATCAAAATTTCCATAATTTAGAATTTGAATTTCTTGTACCCACTGTTGTTCCAAGAGATTTCTAAATAATTCCATATCACATTCGTTTATATTTGCACTTTGCAGTCACAATTTTGCATTTTTAAAATTTTGTTGTGTTTTTTAAGAACTGGTTAAATTCTTTGTTGAATCAACTAATTCTCTCTTTGGCATCATTACTCAGTCACCTGCTGTTACGTTGGTGGCGCCATCTGGGTCACCCCCACCAGCCAAAAAGTCAAAGTTGTTTCACAAGTATTCATAGGCGTTAGATGACACCTGCCTTGATGTCGATGCACAGTTGACCAGATATCTTGAGACGAGGATCACTGGTGATGTGGATGATGCACTAACGTTTTGGCAGAATCATTCCAGTGACCTTGACAAACTGTATCACCCAGCACTTCGTGCCTTAAGTATTCCAGCTTCAGGTTCACCAGTAGAACGTGTATTCAGCCACGGCGGAATAATTTTAGGACCCCATAGGGCTAAGATGTCGGACTCTAAACTGTCGTCGCTAATTTTTCTGAAATGCAAATTTTTTTGATGTAGAATAAACTATTATTTTGTTGACTTTAAAAAGTACTCGAAAAATACTCGCTAAAAATTTCTTGTACTCGTACTCGTACTTGTACTCGAGACCTCAGTAGTCGTACTCGTACTCGTACTCGATAACTTGATACCATGGTACTCGTACTCGTACTCGTACTCGATACCATGGTACTCGTACTCGTACTCGGACCATAAGTACTCGCAACATCTCTGATATATATATATATATATATATACGAGTATGGTATGCGGACTTTTCATCAAAGGACGATTCATCAAGGGACTGTTCATCAAGGACTATTCATCAAGGGACTATTCATTAAGAGACTATTCATCAAAGGATTATTCATCAAGAGGACAGTTCATCATAAGGACTGTTCATATAAAGACTATTCATCAAGAGGACTATTCATAAAATTTTGAAGCCACTCCTCAGCAACCTTTATCAATATATACCCAGGATATTTTCAGCGTAAAAGTTGTTATGTATTTTTTAAAGACAGTTCTTCATCTTTGATAAAATATATTTTAAACATATCAGTAATTTAAAAAAAATAGTGATGGCAACCAGGGTTGTTAAGAGCGGTACTATTGGCTGACAAGATGGTTGATGACAGCGCCGCTACATTTTTTTAGCTGTTCTAAGCCCTATTCGCTACCGCAACTTTTATTAAAATAACAAAAGAGGATTTTTATATCAATTAAATGAGTTTCAATGTATTTAGTTTTTATTTGAAGTTTGCATGAAATCTGAGTCTGGTTGATTTATCGACGAGTGTAATCGTCTCTTTGAAATGACCTTTCCTGACCTCGCTAAAGCGAGCGTGTGCGTCTCTTTGAAGTGTGGCAGAAGTGGTATACCGGGTGTTAGTGATGTTTTGAGGTGTATGGCATCCGGCTGTTTGAGTGTGTATATACTTACAGTTTGTACGAACAGTTTAAGGCAGTTTTTTTAAACTTGTTATTTAATTGTCTTTTGCTCGTTTGATCTTATGATCTTGACGTTATTTCTTGTCCAGTTGTTTTATTTACTGTATGTGACGAATAAAATTGTTGTATATTACAACCATGTCTTCTACAAACTTGTTGATTGCTCGAGGCATAAGTGTCTTTGAAGCGTGGCCCCTTGGTGTTAAACGACTGATGCCAGATTTGACATAGTGGGCATGTGTGATGCTTTGACGTGTTTGTGGCCTTTGGTGAATGTGTACATATATAGTTTACGAAAACAGTCAAATTTAGTTTTTCTGGTGCTGTGACCGGGAGCGGGAGACAAGCGGGAAAAGAGAGCGACCGGGAGGATGAAAGCAAGCGGGGAAGAAAACGGCAGCGGGAGAGAAAAACGACCGAAAACCTCTAAAAACCCCGGCAACGCAAGGTACCTCGCTAGTTCTATTATAAAGAATAAAGTATTGGATGCAAGCAGAGTAGCACTGTAAACTTGATATAGATTACCCTACATTTTGGTTACATATTTTGGTTGAAAAAACATCTTAAACAATTTTATTAACTTTTTTGATGAATAGTCCGCTGGATGAATAGACATTAGATGAACAGTCCTTATGATGAACCGTCCTCTTGATGAATAGTCCTTTGATGAATATTCCCTTGATGAATAGTCCCTTGATGAATAGTCCTTGATGAACAGTCCTTTGGTGAATCGTCATTTGATGAACAGTCCTAGAATCATATATATATATATATATATATATATATATATATATATATATATATATATATATATATATATATATATATATATATATATATATATATATATATATATATATATATATATATATATATATATATATATATATATATATATATATACTCGTGGGCGAGTTAAATTACGTGAACTATCTCATATAATAGAAAAAGTTTGCAACAAAACTTGGTCAATAAAATTTAACCGAGCTGTGTCGACGAAAAATAAATTAACACCTATATATATATATATATATATATATATATATATAAATAATTTATATATATTGCTAACATATAGGGGAGAGCTGAACTAAATAGCTACTTTTTTTCTATTCGTATTCAACTTAATTATACAAAAAAAACAAAAAAAAAACTATAAGTGATAGAATAAAACTTGTTTTACATAATCAACTCACATTTATTTCACTATCAAATAATGTGCATCAAAATTTTTAAAACATTTACAGTTTTTAAAAAAACGCTAAATAACGCAGCCTTTTTCAAAAAATCGGCGTGGCCATTCAGTGCAGCGTCCTAGTAGGGGAGTTGGGGGCTATTTGATCTCTTTTGAGGTTTTTTGGCAATAACAGTCAAGCCGTAAAAAAAATCTAATTCTTTTTGTAATTACATTGAGGAACATCTCCTCAATGGAATCAATTCAGTTTGACATTTTATAATGTAAGAGAACTATTGTTAAATTGAACTTTGGTGCAAGCCCTAAAAAAGATCAAAGTGCCCCACATAATGGGCACTATGATCTCCCCACGGGGCACATTGATCCTAAGTATAATTCAATACGATCCCACATCCAGTTCTCTCAAAAAACACGTGAAAAAAATTTTGTTTCCAGGACCTCAAATGTGGGGTGAAAATAAGGGTTATTTGATTTCAAAATAACTGCTACTCAAAAACTGTAAGTGCTACAAATGTAAAAATTAGTATTTTGAAGTTTTGTGCCGGTTAAAAGTAGCTAAGTCCAGTTTATCACCGGTTGGGCCAAGCCGTTATTTTAGAGTCTTCACACGGGCCAGGCCAAACCTTAAATCAAAGTGAGACGGGCCGAGGTTTTTCACCAAGTATATAGATATTTTAGTGATTTTAGGGTCTTCAGTTGGGCCGGGCCAAACCTGAAGTCAAGGTGGGACGGGCCGAAGTTTTTCATCAAGTATATAGAACTTATAGGCCTGTAAGATTGGGCCGGGCCTAATTCAGACGGGCTGTGCCGGGCCAGGAGTTTGGTTTTTTAAAACGGGCTGGGCTAAGTTGTCGACGGGGTGAGCCGAGAACTAAAAAATTGATCTGTACTGTGGATGCACGGTTCAAACTCTCTAATTTCATGCGAGTGAAGCCGCTACGGGCACTGCTAGTTAAAGATATTTATAGACGCAATTTGTGAGTGTATTAAATTGTAACTTACTTCCCGGGTTTGCTTGATTATAAGTTAGAGGTAAATTTTATGTGTTCATTTCTTTGTTTAATTTCTAAAAAATTAAATTTTATAATTTTATAAAAGTTGTATCTAAATCTGCAGTATTTATGCCATATACCTATAATTAGTTATAAATTTAATTTGTTCTGTTTTTTATCTTTATAAAAAGCTTAGAAATCTGTAATCAGTTTCACCTCATAATTTTGTCCAAATAGCAAAGTTTTAAAATGAAAGACAAATATTAAAATACACCAGTTTTTTTTATCTTATTGATAACAAAACTATATTTAAATCATCACTTTTGTCCATATATAGATTAGTCTATTCACCGTTGCTGTTGTTAACCGGGAAATTCTCAGAAAAGTATCCTATCTGTTTTCATAAATGGAACCCCTCATTTATGTTCTTCCTGGTAATTCTGTCTACTTAAAAATAAATATAGATTTATCAATCATTATCTGTACGTGAACTTTTCAACTTCTGTATATTTATCTTTGCTGAAAAAATGATGGCCATTCTGTACGACCTGGGTTAAGTGAGCATTTTAAATCAAATTTCACTATTTTTTGAATGAGCTTCCTTATTAGTTACAAACTTATTATTTAGGTTACAATCTGTGTGTGTGTGTGTGTGTGGCTTTCTCTGTACGCAAATCTTGCAAGTAAAATTTAACCAGCTTTTTGACTAGCTAGGAAGATGAAACTTTCTGCATAGCTTTATATTGGATGACAATACATGATTCAATAAAAAAATTTAATTTGAACATCTTTCGTATTTCTAAATCGAGTGTATCTGAAATTTATTTTATTTATTTATTTATTTATTCGTGTTTTAAAAAAAAATCTGACAGAACGCAGGAAATCATGAACAAATAAGCAAAAAAACACGAAATTAAAAGAAAGTCTAAAACGAACGTTTAATATTCCGCTAATTATAATGACTGGCAATAGTTAATTTTAGACAATAATAATAGAATAATGTTATTGAATCAGCTAATAGAATAGAAAGAAGTTAGGTTAGTAAGAGTCATAGAAGAGCATTCTAATAATAAAGTTACAAGCAAAACTAGCAAAGTGATGTTGCATTGAAAGGAGTACAAAGTCTTGTTTCCTCTTGCGAAGATTATGACCATGATTTATTATTGGTGGCAGACGTTTAGAGAGGACATGATCCGGGTTAGATATTATAGACAAGAACAGGTTTCGATCAGTTTTTAGACACAGGTTAGCAATCGTCGAAAGGCTTGATGGACAGAAACCGGCACGCTTTGATCTCCGCAAAAACCTTTCCAATCTTTCCTTTTCCGACACTCTCAGGAAACCCAACCAAACAGGTGAGCAATAGAGAATTTTGGCCAGTGTAGACGACGTGAAGACTATCTGAAGCAACTCCTTAGATAACCCATGCGATTTCAATATCCGCAGGGCATGGAGAGACTGGGCGCTCAAGTTTATTATTTCACTGATATGATCGAAGGTAAAATCTTCCTTTACCACGATACCAAGAATTTTTATGACTTTAACTCTTGGTTCGGAACGACCAGCGTTTGATCCTTTCAAGCTCGATTTCACAGCTGTTTGTGTTCTCCGCTATAGTGATTAAATATGCGTCATCAGCATATTTGTTCATTACATTTCCTGGAGTTTCAGGCCGCAAATCTGAGGCTGTGATGAGATATGCAGCAGGACCAATCACAGATCCTTGGATGACTCCAGCATTGATGCAGGCAGAATTTAAAGTTTCCCCATTGAAAGTAGTCCGGTGAGTTTGATCATGGAGGAAATCAATAATCCCGTTAACTATATTGTGAGGTATGTCTAAAAGTGACAATTTCTCAACCAGCGATGAGTGGCGGACTGTATCAAAGGCTTTGCTAAAATCCAGAGCTATGACTCGAACATAGAGTTGAGTTTCTAACATAGTAGTAATGATATTCAGAATATCAATTAACGCGGTTGCAGTCGACCCCGATGGGCGGAAACCATGTTGGTCCGAGAAGTACAGAGGATTGGGAGGTCAAGAGAGAGCCGGGTAAATAGAAGTTTTTACTACTATTTTTTCAAGTATCCTGGATAGCACCGGTGTTACTGAGATTGGTCTGTAATCTGGTGGATTGGCAGGCTGGACAATCTTTGGCACAGAAATAATATTTGATTGCTTCCACTGTGTCGGAAAAGTTGAACTTTCCAAAGAGACACTGAAGACCCGAGAAAGGGAAGCTGCAAAAACCGGTGCTCCTAGTCTTAAGAACCATGAGGGAATTCTATTAAGTCCAGTCGCTGTGTACTTTAATCGTTCTAAGAGCCTAAAAATCTGTTGTTCACTTACATAAGAGTGTTTTTGGAGTACATTAGTTTGTTTTTTCTTGGGTTTTCAATAGTTATTGTCTGTTGAAATTTTTGAGTAGTGCATGTTCAAGACATCAGATATCACCCCAGAGAGAACTTCACAAGTTACCTTTTTATTAGTTACTGAAAGTACATTTTTCCAAATGGATTTACTACCATCTTTTGTCCAATTTACTTAATTTGATAGAGTTTTGCTTGATAGAGTTTTGGCTATCTTGGCAGCAACGGAGTTTGCTTCTTCAATACGCCTTATACCCATCAGGGCATTTTTCTACGAAGTTACAGTTTGATCTCTGGTGTGAAAAAACGGTGTCACCCCGATTTGCCGAATGCCCCAATTTGGCATTTTGGGCCGAATTGCCGAACGCTGATTTCGATAAAAAGCCGAATTGCCGAACGCTGAATTTGATAAAAGGCCGAATTGCCAAACGCTGATTTTGATAAAAGGCCGAATTGCCAAACGCTGATTCCTACCATAAAAACGCAATGATGTAATATGTATTATGTATGTCACCCGATTAGCATCTACAGGTCTGAAAAAACTCATGTTGATGAGACGCTGAACACAATTTGTTAAGCCACTTTATGTTAAAAATGTTTAAATAAAAAGTTATTAGCCGCGAAAGTTCTACGCTTTGCGGATATATATAATGCATCGTACGTCATCTTTCAATATAAACAAGTTGAAAATAAATAAATCACCGAAGTTGTAGTCGGCGGGTTTTTCCCAATTTTAAACAAGTTGTAAATTATTATTAACGACAATTTACTATTTTGCAATTGTTATTCCTCTTATTTTAATTATTAATAATATTATTATTAACGAAGATCAACTATTTTGCTAATATTATTCCTATTATTGTAAAGTTTGACCCTTTGCGGATATATTTAATAAAAATATTATTAACGACATTTTACTATTTTTTAATTATTATTCCTCTTATTTTAATTATTAATAATATTATTATTTACGAATGTTAATTAATTTGCTAATAATATTCCTATTATTGGAAAGTTCGACGCTTTGCGGATATATTTTGAGCATACGTCATAACTCAATATAAACAAGTTGAAAATAAATAACTCACCGAAGTAGTACATCTTAGGCTTTTTTTCACTATCACCCAAAATATGTTGTTTTTTTCGTAGGCTGTTTTTTCGATACTATCCATTCAATATTGTGTTTTTCGTAGGCGGTTTTTTCACTATCACCCAATAAATGTTGTTTTTTTCGTAGGCTGTTTTTCCCGATCACATCCAATGAATATTGTTTTTCGTAAGCGGTTTTTTCACTATCACCCAATAAGTGTGGTTTTTTTCGTAGGCATTTTTTTCCAATATCGCCCATTTAATGTTTTTTTAGTAGGCAGTTTTTCCAAAATCATCCAATCAAATAGAAGACCATTCCAAAACGTTTTCTAGTGAAAAATCATCTGCTAGTGGCTGAAATAGACACATGCTTCGCTTTTGAGGCGTGCGTAAAGTTATTACTATATAAGCGCATTGGTGTTGTTTATGAGCTTAGAGTGCTATTTGAGTGCGACTACCTTTATTATTAATATGTAAAACTCACACGCTTCGCGCACGAAGCTTGCGTCAAGTGCTGGTTCCCTACTATAAAAGCGCAATAATGTATTATGTATGTATCATGTATTATGTCACCCGATTAGCATCTGCACGTCTGAAAAAACTCACGTTGATAGATTATGAGACGCTGAACAAGGTTTGTTAGGGCACTTTTTTGTTAAAATGTTTAAATAAAAAGTTATTAGCCGCGAACGTTTAACGCTTTGCGGATATATATAATGCACCAGCACTTGACGCACGCTTCGCGCGCGTGTGAGTTTTTACATATAATAATAAAATTAGTCGCACACAAATCGCACTCTAAGCCAAGCTCAAAAACAATACCTATGCGCTATTAACTATTATATTAATAATTTACGCACGCTTTGCAAGCGAAGCGTGTGACAATTATAGCCAGTTGCAAAAGAACACGTTTTATAAAATAGTAAATTGTCGTTAATAATAATAATTTACAACTTGTTTAAAATTGGGAAAAACCCGCCGACTACTACTTCGGTGATTTATTTATTTTCAACTTGTTTATATTGAGTTATGGCGTATTCCAATAATAACAAAATAGAAAAATGTCGTTAATAATAATTTCATTAAATATTTCCGCAAAGCGTCGAACTTTTCAATAATAGAAATAATATTAGCAAAATAGTTAATCTTCGTTATTAATAATAATTAAAATAAGAGGAATAATAATTGCAAAATAGTAAATTGTCGTTAATAATAGTTTACATAAATAAAAAACCCGCCGACTACTACGGTGATTTATTTATTTTCAACTTATCTATATTTAGCGATGACGTACGATGCTATATATATCTGCAAAGCCACAAAGCGTTCAACTTTCCAATAATAGGAATAATATTAGCAAATTAGTTAATTTTCGTAATTAATAATAAAATTAATAATTAAAATAAGAAGAATAATAATTACAAAATAGAAAAATGTCGTTAATAATAATTTCATTAAATATTTCCGCAAAGCGTCGAACTTTCCAATAATAGAAATAATATTAGCAAAATAGTTAATCTTCGTTATTAATAATAATTAAAATAAGAGGAATAATAATTGCAAAATAGTAAATTGTCGTTAATAATAATTTACATAAATAAAAAACCCGCCGACTACTACTTCGGTGATTTATTTATTTTCAACTTGTCTATATTTAGCGATGACGTACGATGCTATATATATCCGCAAAGCGTTAGACTTTCGCGGCTAATAACTTTTTATTTAAACAATTTAACAAAAAAGTGCCCTAACAAACCTTGTTCAGCGTCTCATAATCTATCAACGTGAGTTTTTTCAGACCTGCAGATGCTAATCGGGTGACATACATCATTGCGCTTTTATAGTAGGGATCGTACGTCATCTTTCAATATAAACAAGTTGAAAATAAATAAATCACCGAAATAGTAGTCGGCGGGTTTTTCCCAATTTTAAACAAGCTGTAAATTATTATTAACGATATTTTACTATTTTGCAATTATTATTCCTCTTATTTTAATTATTAATAATATTATTATTTACGAAAATTACCTAATTTGCTAATATTATTCCTATTATTGGAAAGTTCGACGCTTTGTAAATATATTTAATGAAATTATCATTAACGACATTATTTATTTTAATACATTATATATAATATATTAATATATTAAATAAAAATTTATTAGCCGCGAAAGTTTAACGCTTTGCGAATATAATATGAGCATACGTCATAACTCATTATAAACAAGTTGAAAATAAATAAATCACCGAAGTAGTACATCGGCGGGTTTTCCCAATATCAGCTATTGAAGATTGGATTTTTTGTAGGCGTTTTTTTTTCATTATCAGCCATTAAAAGTTGGGTTGTTTCTTAGGCTTTTTTTTCACTATCACCCAAAATATGTTGTTCATTTCGTAGGTGGTTTTTTCACTATCACCCAATAATTGTTGTTTTTTTCGTAGGCTGTTTTTCCGATATCATCAAATAAATAGTGTTTTTCATAGGCGGTTTTTTCACTATCACCCATTTAACATGGTTTTTTTCGTAGGCTGTTTTTTCCAAATCTCCGATTAAAGGTTTTTTTACGTAGGCATTTTTTCCTAAATCATCCAATCAAATAGAAGACCATTCCAAAACGTGTCCAAGTGAAAAATCATCTGCTACTAACTATTTTAGTCACACGCTTCGCTTGCGAAGCGTGCGTAAAGTTATTACTATATTAGCGCATTGGTGTTGTTTTTGTACTTAGAGTGCGTTTTGAGTGCGAAGCGTGCGTCAAGTGCTGGTTCCTAACATAAAAGCGCAATGAAGTATGTATTATGTATCATGTATTATGTCACCCGATTACCATCTGCAGGTCTGAAAAAACTCACGATTATAGATTATGAGACGCTGAAAAGGGTTTGTTAGGGCACATTTTGTTAAATTGTTTAAATAAAAAGTTATTAGCCGCGAAAGTTTAACGCTTTGCGGATATATATATATATATATATATATATATATATATATATATATATATATATATATATATATATATATATATATATATATATATATATATATATATATATATATATATATATAAATATAAGGCGTCGTACGTCATCACTCAGTATAAACAAGTTGAAAATTAATAAATCACCGAAGTACGCCGGCGGGTTTTCCCCATATTTGAGCGTACGTCATCAAACAATATAAACAAGTTGAAAATTAATATTAACAACAATTTACTAATTTGCAATTATTAACGAAAAGTAACTAATTTGCTAATATTATTTTTATTATTGAAAAGTTCGACGCTTTGCGGATATATAAACAAGTAAATTAAAAACGAATTTTTAAAACCCAATGCTTTTATATGTAATTAAAACACAAATTTTGCAATCAATTTTTTGCAAACACATATACATAAATTCCTAGATAAAAAAATATAATAAACACACACACGTACACATATACATAAATATATATAAATTAATTAAAATTAACTAAATTAATTGACTTATTGTAAAACTAATAATTGAATATTGCATTGTCTTCTATTTTGTGCATGTATGCAAAATTTGAACAAAATCTATCATCAGGAAGTGACTCAAAAATTGATTGCAAGATTTGAAACAGACAGAGAAACAGACAGACAGAAAAACAGACAGACAGAGAAACAGAGACGACGAGTTAATAAAAGCATTGGTAAAAAACAACGTTCGTCATCGCTGAATATAACCAAGTTGAAAATAAACAATTCACCGGAGTAGTAGTCGCGGGTTTTTACCAATTTTGAGCATACGTCATAACTCAGTATAAACAAATTGAAAATAAATAAATCACCGAAGTAGTACATCGGCGGTTTTCCCAATATCAGCAATTGAAGGTTGGATTTTTTTGTAGGTGGTTTTTTTCATTATCAACCATTAAAGAGTGAGTTTTTTTGTTGGCTTTTTTACAATATCGCCAAATAAAAGTTGTTTTTGTTAGTAGGCGTTTTTTCTTCGATAATATCCGTTACAGTTTGTTTTTTTTCGTAGGCTGTTTTTTACGATACCATCCAATGAATATTGAGTTTTTCGTAGTCGGTTATTTCAAAAACATCCAATCTAGGTTTTTTCGTAGTCAGTTTTTTCACTATCTCCCAATAAATGTTGTTTTTTTTTGTAGGCTGTATCCAATATCGCCCATTAAAAGTTTTTTTTCAAAGGCAGTTCTTCTAAAATTATCCATTCAAAGATAGGACCATTCCAAAACGTGTTCAAGTAAAAAATCATCTGCTACTGGCTAAAATAGTCACACGCTTTGCTTATATTAAAAGATGACGTACGACGCCTTATATATATAAATAAATAAATAAATATATATATATATATATATATATATATATATAAGGCGTCGTACGTCATCTTTCAATATAAACAAGTTGAAAATAAATAAATCACCGAAGGCTTGTTTTTCTAATAATTTTGAGATTACGTCATCACACATTATAAACAAGATGAAAATAAATAGAGGTGGTTTTATTCGTAGGCGGTTTTTTCAATATCAGCCATTAAAGGTTGTTTTTTTCGTAGGCGGTTTTTCAAATTTAGTCATTCAAAGAGAAGACCATTTCAAAACGTTTCCAAGTAAAAAATCATCTGCGACTAGCTGAAAAATCACACGCTTCGCGCGCGAAGTGTGCGTCAAGTGCTGGTTTTGATAGAAGGCCTATTTCAAATGTTACGTAATATTACTGTGCAATAAAATCAATTTAAATAATTGAGTTCCTAACATAAAAGCGCAATGATGTATTATGTATGTATTATGTATGTATGTCACCCGATTACCATCTGCAGCTCTGAAAAAACTCACGTTTATAGATTATGAGACGCTGAACACGGTTTTTTAGGGCACATTTTTGTTAAAATGTTTAAATAATAAAATTAATAAAAAAAAAATTATAAAAAGTCTTTTATGCGGCGATGTTGATGACGGTCTGAAGCCAGTTGAGTTGGAAGTTCGGTAAACCGACAAGTGTTGAATTGCAGTTGTCGATCCGTGAAAGAATGAGGGCAGTCACGAGGGTCTTCCTTCCAAAGATGGGTAGAAATTTGCTTACACTCCTGATCTGCCTGAAGATGGAGAAGCATGAGTGGACAGTACTGGAGATTTGTGACCGCATGGAGAGGTTAGAGTCTAGGAAGATACCTTGATTTCTAACTGCGGATGAGGAGCTGATGTTAACACCACAGATGTTGATGGGGTTATTTGGAATTTGATGGAAGAAACGCTTTGACGAACACCACAAAACTTCAGATATATATATATATATATATATATATATATATATATATATATATATATCTATATATATATATATATATATATATATATATATATACCACAGATGTTGATGGGGTTATTTGGAATTTGATGGAAGAAACGCTTTGACGAACACCACAAAACCTCAGATATATATATATATATATATATATATATATATATATATATATATATATATATATATATATATATATATATATATATATATTCTTTAAGAGAAGCTCGATTAAAAATAAGTCTCCATTTAGCCGCTATGAGTTTTATAGATACTTTCTCAATATTTCGGAACAACGTTTATTGTTTACTGCAACACGTATTAAGAAAAGTATTAACATTTAAAACCTTCTTTATTTCAGACTTACGGGCCGTTTCGGCTTTCGCCATCTTCAGAGTCTGTAAATACAATCGCGTAAAAGGAGGCAAAAGATAAGAAAACATGTAATAACTAAATATACAAATAAACTAATATCCTCAAGGAATTATCTTAATAGAAGGATATTAATAACAATAATCAAATTTAGACACTGTAATTAAATTAACGTACATAAAATAAACTGGAGTTATGAGGATAAAATAAGTATAATTAAAAACGTTTAATTAAAGGATAAATAATAGTAGCAGTAATAATAATAATAATAATAATAAAACCAAGTATTATGATAATAAATGATTAAATTAAGTCGAGATTACATAAGATATTTAAATAAATAAAATCAAGAATATCTCCGCTTTCGTCGAACAGTGATGTTCTCGTTTGAAAGTAAATGGAGGAAGGAACTGGATGAGTACGAACAATTGTCATCAATCGGACATTCTTCTTTGAAATTAAACCGACTTAAGACCAAGACATTCAACCGAAATGAAATACAAAAAGAAAGATAGTCCGGTAGAACTTAACAAAGTACAAAGATGATAAAACAAAGTACAGAAAAAAATATAAAAAAATTTTGATTTTTTAAAAATTAGTTTAAAACTTCATTACCGTTCCCGCGAAATTACCGTCAACATTTTCCCCGTTACCGCAAATTTTTTCTCCATTTTCCCCCCGTTACCACGCGGTTATAGTGAAATTATTGAAATTATTGAAATTTGTTACCGTTACTGCGGAATTTACCGCGGTCGGTATTACCGTGTCACTGTCACTCTCTACTACTGGCCAAACGACTAAATTTATCAAACCAAAGAATGAAATACTAATTGCCGCGTGGAACGTACGAACGGGTCATCACGTCGGCCAAAAGGAGATTATCACTACCGAAATTACCAATTGCAAAATATCGATCGCCGCCATATCAGAACTACGACTCACGGGATCCAGGACAATGATGATTAGTCTGCCGACGACCGACGAGACTATTACGCTTTTCTACTCCGGTGGTGACAAGCAAGAGGCGAGTTCTGGATTTATGGTCGGCCAGCGGGCTACCCACAGTGTCGTCGCTTTCCAATCAATTTCTGAATGTCTGGCAGTCTTTTCCATCGATGGCACAATCAAGACGCACATCCTATCCGTTTATGCGCCGACCGAAACAAGCTCAGATGCAGCAAAAAACGCTTTCTACGCCGATTTACAAGCTGCGACTGATTCTATGCCGCAAACCGAAGTTACCATATTGGCGGCGACTGTAACGCTCACGTCGGCGACAACCGTAGTGGCTGGGAGGAAACGCTTGGACGATTCGGCCACGGAAAAATCAACGACAATGGGTAGCGACTGTTGTTGTTTGCGTCAGTAAACAACCTCGTCATTGGCAACAGTCTCTTCCAACACCCGAAGAAGCATCGGCTCACGCGGAGAAACCCGTCGGGGAAAGATTCGGCCATGCTCGACTACGTTCTGATCAACAAGCGTTTTCGATCGACGCTCAACGACGTTCGAGCAATGCGTGGCCCTGATTGCGGATCTGATCACTACCTCGTGCGGGCCAAAATACAACTTCGACTCCAAAAAGCAAAGAAGAAGACGCCGGCGGCTGTAAAGAGAAACTGGACGTGCCTACGCGATCCGGCAGTTCGACACAAATTCCAGCTTGCTTTATCGAACAAGTTTGCGATCCTCAATACATTGGACGATGTCAACGATGAAGAAAAACAAATAACCAAATCCGTCATCGAATGTGCGGCGCCGTTATGTCCGCCGATCCGTCGACGAACGCAGCCATGGATTTCGGATGAGTGTCTGGATTTGGTTGCTGAGCGGAAAAAAATCAAGCACGTCGATTTTGAACAATACCGGTGACTTAATCAAAAGGTAAGGCGGAAAATAAAGATCGAGCGAGAGGCGTATTGGAACGATGTTGCAGCCGAAATGGAAGAAACCGAGTCACGACATGAATATCGATCATTGTATCTGACACTACAACGTTTAGGCGGAAAAACGAAATCGATCAACGATAACATCAGGAAAACGGATGGAAAGTTTGTTAGTTCGTCCTTCGATTGATTACAGAGGTTGCGGGAATTTTTCTACGAACTATACAGTCACGATCCGCCTGCCGGACCAGCCGCGGACCCGCCACAAATTGATCAACCGCAGATCCCATTTCCCGTCGACGTACCAACAATCGCCGAAGTGAAAGCGGCCGTCAAATCGCTCAAACACGGAAAAGCGCCGAGCATCGATCAAATTACAGCCAAGATGATCAAAGCTGGTGGTGAAATTCTATTGCAACGTCTACACGTCCTATTGACATGCATTTGGGACATGGGTGGAAAAAAGCGATCATTGTTCCCATTTTGAAGAAAGAAGACAGTCGAGAATGCAAAAACTACCGCGGCATTAGTCTCCTTTCAATTGTTGGGAAAGTATTTACGACGATCATTCAGTCACGACTACAAAAACATCGTGAACAATCGTGCCGTGAGGAGCAGGCCAGATTTCGACCGAATCGTGGATGCATCGATCAAATCTTCGCACTACGCCAACTCGTAGGAGAGGGTTCGATGTGGCTGGTGGTCTGTCGTTGTCTTCATCGACTTTTGACTGCATTCATTCAAACCGGTGTCCGGCAGGGAGATGTCGCCTCCCTGCTGCTATTTAACGTCGTGATCGATGCGATTATGAGGAAATCGTTCAAAGGAAGGCGTGGTGTTCAATACGACAAAAACAACTTTATCAATGATCTGATGTTCGCGGACGATAGCGCCGTATTTGCCGACACGGACGTGGAAGCTACAGATGCCTATACGACATCGCCGATATTGCCAAGTCATACGACCTAAAGATCAACGCCGAGAAGACCAGCTCACGTCCACCTAAATGATGTCCAGATCGAGCAAGTGACAAAATTTAAATACCTTGGATCGATCGCGGAGGAAAAGAAGACGTCGTCGTCGGCCGACGTCCACAGCCGCGTTGACCAGGCGACTGCGGCATTTGCGACGCTCAGATGGTGCGTCTGGAAGAGAACGAACATTACAATCAAGACAAAAATTCGTCTTTACCGAACATTGATTCTTCCGATCCTACTATATGGCTCGGAGACATGGACATTGTTTAAATCCGATGAGAATAGACTTGAAATATTCCAAATGCAATGCCTGCCGCGAATACTGGGAGTCTCCATCCGCGACCGCTTTCGAAACGAGACGATCCGTGAACGGTGTGATAGACAACCACTGATCGACGAACACATCCAAAAACGGTGACTACGGTGGTTTGGGCACGTCTGCCGAATGGATGGTAAACGGCTTCCCAATAGTTTATTTTGGCGAGAGCGACCGCCTGGCTGGCGCATCCAACGTTCGGCGCCAAAGAAAACATGGTTGAAAATTATTGATGGGGACCTCAAGAGGAAGCGATTGACCGCCGATGGGGCGAGAAGGGTTGCAGCCGACCGATGAAAATGGAAGATTGTCGTGGAAGACGTTCGGGGTCCCGTGGCACCGACAGCAGCATATTGGCTGCGAGGACATCCTCTTCCCCAAGCGCCGGCTACGGACTAAATAATAATAATAATAATGTTCCTTTTAAGTTTGGTTTTTCAAAATCACGTAGTTCTGGATACTCCGCAAGCGTTTATATCCCAAAAGCGAAAAAACCGCCATCTTTGAACGCCCATAAATCCATATCAGGAATACAAATTTGAAAAATTCTACCCCCATCAGATGGTCCCATTCAGGGGTCGTTTTTTCGTTTAGAATGCAGCTCCGTTTCGCCTGATGTGGTGGCTGTAGCGTTGGACAAAAAATAGTGCCGAATCCGGGGTACCCATTTTCTAGCGCTCACAATTCCGGAACCGGAAGTCACGTGACCCTGCGATTCAAACACGAGTTAGTTTTGAGTTACTTGTTCCTATGTTCCTTTTGGGGTTGGTTTTTCCAGGTCACGTGGTTGATGTCGAATCCGCAAGCGTTTATAGCTCAAAAGCTGAAGTGGGCGTGGTGGCACAGACTTCCGGTCGGCACCAGAAGTAGGCCTCATTGACCCCCCTGTATCTTTAAAATTTCAGGTCGCTGGCTATTGCTGCATTTGGAAAATCGCGATTTCCGTGCTCGGATTCCTATACCTCTCGGCTTAGGTATCGGATTCAACTATAGCGGACTCGCCCGCGCATCGCACCTGAAGTCCTTTACAATATATATCGAAAAAAATTCCAGTTGTTGAAAGTTATCCAAATAATAATTTAGGGGATTAAATTAAATTTATTAGTGAAACTATACTGCAAAAGTAGAAGAACAATCCGCTGCTAGATTTAAATACGTCGCTATCTTGCACAATGCAATTGCAGACATAAGTTAAACCGACAACGAAGTGTTAAAACGATGACGAAGAAGCAACGCAACGGCAAGATAAGTCGAAAATAGCTCCAGATGTTGGAAATTATCCCGATAATTTACGAGATTAGATTAAATTCTAATTAATGAAATTATACTGCAGAAAAGAGAGAACAATACCCTGCTAGACTTAAACACGTCCACACGCACGAAGCGCAAACCACGACCAAAGTTTATGTTGAAAAACTCGTATTTTTCTTTACTTGTATAATGTTAGACACCCAAAATTAAAATTAAAGTATTAACCAAACATTTATTTATTTACTAAAAAATTATAAAAAAATTAAAACATTCATTATTTTATAAGAATTGAATATTTCTGACTTGACGCAAACTTACTTTTCTTTGCTGAGAACATAAAAAGCTGCACAATTTTTAAAAGAGATGCGCGAAGTACACACACAATGTTAACAAAAAACATATAAACACACATTTTAAAAATAAAATTGTCAACTTAAATAATTTTTTTCTTAATAAAAACTTTTGTGGCCGTTCAGTGCAGTTGCCATTTATATATATATATATATATATATATATATATATATATATATATCCGTAATTGATCCACGTTTGTAGATCCGACAAACACTGACATCCAATTCAATCAGTTGATATTTGTTAAATAAAATGTTTTTCTCGATATGGAGAAAACAACATTTATCTGCATTTACTTTCATTTGCCATCTGTTAAACCGTTCCACCATTTCGTTGATATTATCTTGCAACTGGAAGCAATCCTCTTTGCCAACCAGAACGCCAGAACTCTAAAACATTTGGCATCATCGGCAAAAAGAAACACACTTGCAAGATGATATCAACGGAGTGGTGGAACGGTTGAAGGTAAATCAAACGGTTTGTGAGATCTACAAACGTGGATAAATTCCGGATCTTGGTATCACCATGGATTGCAAATTACAATTTAAAGAAAATATCTTAACTCGTGTAAAAAAGGCCAATTTCATGTTGGGTATGATTGTTAGAAATTTCAGAAAATTATCAAAAGCAGCTTTTATTTGTTGATACAAGGCTTTGGTGAGGTCACAGTTGGAATATGGAGCCCAAGTGTGGAACCCATATAGACAGGAAATGATCGTTGCAATTGAGAGAGTACAGAGAAAAGCGACAAAATCTTTGCCATCCTTTGTGGGATTGTCCTATGAGTCGAGATTGGAACAGAAAATCGTTAAAACCTATAAAATATAAAAACACTGACCACAGTCTTCTAAATAGTTAATAGATGCAGCATTTAAGAAAATTTAAGAAACTTTCGAATCAATATGGAATAAACATATTTTTTGTTAAAAAATTTACATTTAAAAATTAAATGTCATTTTTTTAAAATAAACTAAAATTTGAAGTTCGTTTCTCTACATAAAAACTTTTAATTTTTAAGATTTTTCAAAGTTTTAATTTATTTTTTTTCTAATTCACTCATATTTTATCCAATCAATCTGAAAATTTAATAGTATGTAAAGTCCGCAGCGACAAAAAAACCCACCAAATTTCAGCTTGATTAGATAACGGGAAGTTAGTTTTTTTGAGTGGTATAAGGTCCCAACGTATGGCTCAAGCAATCAAGCAAACACGTTCAAATTAATATAAAGGATTTAACAAGAAAAACGTTAAAAACTTTGTTTTTCAAAAAATTGTTATTAGGCGACTAAAAATGTTTTGCAAAATCTTTTTTGATGATAGTAAGTTTTTAAAATAGGAAAACATTGATCACAGTCTTCTAAATTGAGGGAATATCCAGGGGGAAAGACAATGGGGCAGTTTCCCATTTTTCAAAGCTAAATAAAACAACCAAAGAAAAATAGATAAGTCAAGTTAAATAAAAGTGTGTTAAAAAATGACACTGCAATCGCAAAATGATATAAAATGATATTTTAAACAAACAAGTCCTAAATACGTGGTTTTTCCACAAATTTCCCATGTTTCAGGATTCACCGGTTTTTCATTTTATTGCAGCTTTGTTTTTTTTTTTAAAGTAATTTTTCACATTGCTATATGTAATTATCTATATAACTGTGCCTAATTTTTTTTCAAAAAATAAAAAATAATTCTTTAAATTAAGTAAAAAATTCAGAAAACTTTCAAACTTTAATAAAATGCATTGTCATAAGAAGTGAGCCTATATTTCAAATTTTGGTTCAATTGGATAGCGGGAGGTGTTTTAATTTTTACTTTCAAGGTTTGCAAACAATAAAGCAAACAAGCAACCAAGACCGTCTGTGAAATTAATATAGGGAATATGAAAATCCGTCATTTTTGACGGGTTATTTCTAATATCTATTAGTAGTATCCACAAGATTAAAAATTTAAACCATAAGTCTTAAAAAATCGAAACGGTGTATATGTTGAACTTTTTCGAGGACAGAATCTACACACAAACAGGCAATGCATATGTGTGTAAGTGTGTTTGCTCATCACATCCGAACTACTGGATCAATTTGAACAACATTTTGCCTGAAGTTAGTCTTCATTGAGGAAAAGGTTATAAACAATTTTAAAAAACGAGAATAAATACCAGCTAATTACAAATACAATTTTTGTTGTTGAAAAAAATGTTTCTGAAATGGAAACTAAAATTACTAAAATTATTGATGCTTGTTAAAAATGGCTCAAACTAGAACTAAAAATAAATGATTAAACGGAATTAAAACTCAAACTATAAATTTTTGAAAATTCAAAGTTGAAAGTAACACAGTAATACAAGTTTTTGTCGACAAGCCTATATAATCATTACCAACACTAAAATTATTCCTGTTACTACACTATCTCTTCTATTACAAGAGCTATTTGTTGACAATCAACCATGCACTTACAACTTCATAGAAAGATTAACGTGAGATTAAATCGGGGATTATATAATAGTAATAACAATAATAATAGCTATTAAAAGGAAGTGCTGTACTAGATTGTACTGTATTGTGTGTTGCTAGGCTTGTTATTAATATTGTGGCATTGTCGTTGTTGAATAGAAGAGAGAATGAATGGCACCGTATAGTTTGTTTGAGAAGCTATGATTCACGTTCTTTTGTTCTTTATCCTGTCATTCCATACAACCCTTACAATTAGATAATCAGGATTGCAGACTTTCGTTCTCCAGTCAATGTGTTTTTACATGTGCCATGTTTATACGTCCATGACATGACTAACTCTTGACACCTTTAGTAAATAAGCCAATAAGATAAAATAAAACGAGAAATAATTAACAACGTGATAGTTTCAGAAAGCGAAAGAGTTTTTGCATAAGGTTAAAATAGCATATTTTTCTATTTTTCTAAATATAAAGTGTTACCTATTCCGCACCCAGGCTACTTTTTTTATAAATGTTGGCGTCCTATGTAAAATAATGTTTACTCAATCGTCAAAACCTTCGACCGATATCTTATAAATTGGTGCTTTGATGGTTGCGTTCAAAAACAAACCAGACATGACTAAATAGTTTAAACAAGACAGAAAATCGTTAATATATATAAATTAAATATGAAAACCATGGAATTCTATGTTATTTCTAGATATCCACAGTAACAGCCATTCAAATACCATATATTTAAAATTGTTATTAAACAAGGTATAATAAACTGATACTAAATAAAATTTTAATCATGTGACTTGATCAATAACAAGTAAAGGAAAAACGAGTTTTTCAACACAAACTTTGATTTCCAATACACTCGATTTAGAAATACGAAAGATGTTCAAATTAAGTTTTTTTTTAATTTAATCATGTATTGTCATCTCTAATATGTTGAAAGTTTCAACTTCCTAGCTAGTCAATAAGCTGGTTAATATTTACTTGCAAGATTTGCTTACAGAGAAAGCCACACACACACACACACACATACACAAACACACACACAAACAGAGATTGTAACCTAAATAAAAATTTGTAATAAGTAACCATAAAAAACATTTTCGAAGTCTGTTTACTTTTTATTTCTCGATTTTTATTAATTTATTTATAAATAGAAGAAGACTGAAAACAAGATGTCGATTTTCTCGCGTGTGAGACAAACGTGGGAACGGCAATATTGCAAATTCAACATCAGAACGTTTCTAATAGAACAATTGAATGTTTACGCTTTCCATATAAAATGTAAATGCATTACTATTTATTAATTGTGCATTATATTTCAGTATAAGCATCAAGATTTGAACACAGTCAAACAAACTAGGGAAAATAAATTAGGAAGCACCAAAAGTGTATATATATATATATATATATTTATATATATATATATATATATATATATATATATATTAATGTAAAATCACTGCTTTGATGATCAACTTCCTTTTGATAAACCTTACCGGATTCAGAATATTTATTAGAGACATTAATTATTTATTATTAATAGACCAGAAGGTATAACTAGCCCTAACAAAGCTTCATTTATTATTTTCCAATAAAACTGCAAAACCATCTATTGAGCCCGGTATACGATTTGGTGATATCGTAACATTGGTGTCAGAAGTGGGATACAAGAATGGTTTTGAAATCATTGGATGAGCTTTGGGCGAGTGAAATGAAAGACGAGCTGGAGAAACGTGGCCTGAGCGATACAGGTAAAAAGGACGAACTTATGGAACGCCTCTTTGCCGCGTTAGTGAATGAAGGCTATGGACCTGACGACGACGAATATTTATTCGATATTGACGAGGAAGCTGTGGTCAAGCGAAGGAAATTAAAAAACAGATTGCTGGAGGAAGAAGGACAACGAGCAAGAGAAAACATGACAGCACAGGGGAAGACAGGAGAAGGAATGATTCTTGGCCACGAAAACAAAGTAGCAGCAGCCGGTACAACTGTTGAGAGTTTGGTCGCAGGGTTGGCTGAGGCAGTGGTGGACACGGTTCTGGACCAGCGGGTTGCTGGTGATGTGGGTTGCTGCGGCGAAACCCAATTTGAACTGGAGTCCACCAGCTGTGTCTCAGAGCATGTGACGGATGACGGACGTACAGACTGCACAAGTCAGGTGGGTCATAATGATGAGCCTGTCAAAGACGGTCATGATAAGGAAACTTGCAAAGATGGTGATGACGAGCCTGGCAAAGATGGTGACAATGATAGAGTCGGTATGGACGTCGACAACAAATCTAAAGAAAATGAAAAGAATGTTGAAAACGAAATGCAAAATGATGAGGATGAAAGTGACGATGATGATTATAATAATGGCAATAACAACTATGGCTTTTACCCATACAGCGATGGTTCTGAAACGGAAGCCTCCACAACAGACGACGGCACCGAATATTCAGGGTCAGATTTTAGTGACGAATCTGACTCGGATGAAGCAACCGAGGATTTAAAAACGGACGAAACTCCAATACAGAAATACGTCAGAGCTAACTTGACAAAAAAAGAAGACACTGATTTGAGAAACGATGGCGATAATTTGAAGAAAGATCCGCTGGACCATACGAAAATTGACACCGACGAAAGAGCCGAGTTGGAATGTGAAAAGAAAACGTTGGATTGTAGCTTGGAAGAAAACAAACATGACGGCGATGAACTTCTCCAAAACAACAATAGCAATGCAGCCAGCAAAAATTCTGAAAAAGATGAGCCAAGAACAGAGAACGGTACCGAAAATTCTAAATCAGATGATTCCACAGAGGATTCTAGATCAGATAGACTAAGAGTCATTTTAAAATCAAATAACAGTCTGATGAAGGGATTTAATGGATTTAAAGAAAGTGTTTTCGAAAAACCTTTTAAAGAGTTTCTTGAAAAAGATCTAAGAGATGTGAAGGAAGAAGAAAAAGCAGACAGCAAAGATGTTCAGGACGAGGCATGCAAAAAAGGCTGTGATGAACCGTGCAGATATAGCGACGATGAGCCAAAGAAAGACTCTGTTGATGAGCCAAAGAAGGACTGGAATAAACTGCATCAAACGGTCAAGAGACTTGACCATGTTGTTTGCGAATTGCGGTCAAAGCCACGAGTAAAGATCAAGGTATTTTGGTGTTCGTGGCCGAGTCGCATTTCTCAAAGGCGACTATGCTGTTCGGGACGAACAGAATTAAGAAGGGGGTAATAATGTAAAATCACTGCTTTGATGATCAACTTCCTTTTGATAAACCTTACCGGATTCAGAATATTTATTAGAGACATTAATTATTTATTATTAATAGACCAGAAGGTATAACTAGCCCTAACAAAGCTTCATTTATTATTTTCCAATAAAACTGCAAAACCATTCTATTGAGCCCGGTATACGATTTGGTGATATCGTAACAATATATATATATATATATATATATATATATATATTTATATCTACGGTTTATATAATTTCCTATCACGGCTGATAAACCTCAGAAAACATCATGAATTAAGTAGGACATAAAAAAGTATAGAGTGAGTATTTACATAACTTCAATCAACCAGTCTTAATTACAGTTACTAAGATAAAAGTTTTTGATTAAGTGTGTATTTCTTCTAATAAATAAAGGACCATTTTCAAAGAACCTGAATATCGTAACAACTGGTGTCGGAAGCAGGATACTTTTGGAAATGGGTTTAATTACTTTGGAAGAATTGAAGTGCTCAGATTTAAAAGGGCAGCTTCTTCTGAGCGGTTTATCTACTGTTGGCAAAAAGAACGAGCTAAAAGAAAGGCTGCAACAATTTCTCGAAAATGAGGGAAAAGACCCTGATACTTTTGAGTTTGAAATCAAAACACCAATGGAATTGATGACATTGATGAGAGAGGAAAGCATAGCAGCACAGGAAGTAAACAGAGCAGTACAAGAAGAGAACAGAGCAGCACAAGAAGAGAACAGAGCAGCGCAACGAAGAATTGAAGAGCTAATTATTGACGATCGGCTTCGTTTATCAGAAGTTGAAAACAGAGTCAGTAACCTGGAGAAGCTGGTGAAAGAGAACGTCGGAGAAATCGAAACAAGATTGAACAATATGGTCAAACAAGTACAGAATGGTTGCCAAGTCCAAGAAAAAATTCATTGCGTTGAACATGCCAAGACCCCGGCTTTTGATGGCACTGTGTCATGGTCCGTCTACAAAGCTCAATTTGAAATTGCTGCCAGGAAAAATAATTGGTTAACCAGCCAGCAGAAGGCGGAAAATCTGGTATTTTCTTTGAGGGGAGAAGCTTTACAGCTTCTCGAGCTTATTGCAGATAGAGATGATTACGATGCAATCGTGAAGGTTCTCGAGAGCAGATTCGGTAATCAACACGCGCCAGAAATTTTTCGAGCTCAACTCAAGAGTCGACGCCAGAAACCCGAAGAAAGCTTGCAACAGCTGGAAGCGGATATAGAACGACTCGCCAATCTGGGATATCCCTTGTGCCCTCGAAATGTCCTCAATACAATTATTGCGGATGGATTCATAGCGGCCTTGAAGAACTCCGAAACCCAAAAAGCTCTTAGGGTCGCCCGAGTAGCTGGTCCCAGTGAGGCTTTGGCATTTGCCTTGAATTACGAAGCCTCTGAAGAATTATCTGATAAGTCTTATCGGGTAAGAAAGGTGGGAATCGAAGAAAATGACCTGGATGATCGAGTCCGAAAAATTATGGAAGAAAGGCCCAGCTGGAAAAAACATAACTCACCGCGTTGCTGGAATTGCGATGGGTTGGGACATCTACAGAGGGACTGTAGATTCCAGATGTTTGGACACGGGCAACGAAAGCAAGGGGACTCCAAAAAGCACGATGATGTCAGACAAGCAAGACCCATAGTGGCCCGTTCCAACAAACAAAATCCAGACTTTGTTACAATAAACGATATTTTACCTTATAAAGTGGTACCAATTTCTATTTTAAAGAAAGGAGCAAGCATATTTGTGGAGGGCAGACTGGGAATAAAAAACTGTAAATTTATCATTGATACTGGAGCTTCTTGTTCAATTATAAGGCCTTGTTTGGCAAAAGGAGAAGTTTTGCAAAGTGGAAATGGCATTCGTCTCAAGACTGCAACTGGGGAGCTTGTCCCAGTAGTTGGTAAAATTCAAACTGATATTAGGCTGGGAAATAGAACCTTTCAGCATCAGTTTTTAGTTGCCGACATAGAAGAAGAGTGTCTACTTGGGCTTGACTTTATGAAAGCACATGGTTTTGCATTGGACTTAAAAATGGGAACATTTAGACAGGGGGATTTGGAAATACCTGTTTATTATAAAGGCGAAATGATTTCGGTGAAACGAGTATTGGTAACAAAAAGCATCGTTGTACCTGCTCAGTCGGAATCTTTGGTTTGGGCAAAAATAGAAAGCGATAAGAACTCAAAAGTTGTTGGGTTCATCGAACCCCTGAACGGAGTTGAAAAACATGGATTAATGATCGGAAAAACACTGGTACGAACAAAGTCAGGAAGCTTCGTGCCAGTCAGAGTTATGAATGTGACAGAATGCGACAAGCGACTAACAAAAGGTGACGAAATTGCGGTATGCAGCCCAGTCGACCACATATTGGCATGTAACACGGTGATTGGTAGAAATGATAATAAAAAAAGAATGAAGTACTCGCAAATTCAGGCACTGCTTGAAGCCGCTAAAACTTCACTAAAAGCAATGGACTATGACAAAGCGGAAAAGTTGATTGAAGAGTATTGTGATATAATAGCTATTGACGAAGAAGACAATGGAAAAACAAAGATCGTTGAACACCGAATTCGAACTGGTAATACAGAGCCCATTCGTCAAATGCCACGAAGGCTTCCACTGGCAAAGCGAGAGGAAGCTAGAAAGATGCTGGAAAAGATGAAAAAACAAGGATTTATTGAACCATCCAATAGTCCATGGAGTTCACCGGTAGTACTTGTTAAGAAGAAAGATAATTCGCTACGTTTTTGTGTCGACTACAGAATGTTAAACGAGGTCACACAAAAAGATAGTTACCCTTTGCCCAGAATCGATGACACCATCGATACACTTGCGGGATCTCGAATGTTTTCTACTTTAGATCTTAAGAGCGGATATTGGCAGGTCGGAATACATCCCCAGGATCGCGAAAAAACTGCCTTTTCAATAGGTGAAGGATTGTGGCAATTTACAGTGATGCCATTTGGCTTGTGCAACGCACCCGCAACTTTCGAGCGACTTATGGAGTATGTGTTACAAGGATTAAATTGGAGAACGTGTCTTGTGTATTTGGACGACATTATTGTTGTTGGAAAGACGTTTGAAGAGCATCTACACAATCTTGAAGAAGTTTTCCAAAGGATCCGGGATGCTGGTATGAAGCTAAATCCGGCAAAGTGTGCACTTTTCAAAAACAAGGTGAAATATTTTGGTCATATAGTTTCTGCCGAAGGGGTAGGAACCGATCCTGAGAAAATTGAAGCGGTTAACCATTGGCCTGTTCCGAGAAATTCTCAAGAATTAAGAAGCTTTCTTGGTTTGTGCACATATTATCGACGATTTGTAGCCAACTTTTCCAGCATTGCAAAGGAATTACATAAGCTTACAGAAAAGAATGCACCGTTTGACTGGTCAGAGGCAAATCAACAGGCGTTCGAACAGTTAAAAACAGCTTTGAGTTTGACGCCAGTTCTGTCGTATCCAATCCCTGGAAAAGATTTTGTATTAGACACAGATGCAAGTAATGAAGGAATAGGGGCAGTGCTTAGTCAAATTGTTGACGGCAACGAAAAGGTAATAGCTTATTATAGCAGAACTTTGTCGAAACCGGAGCGCAATTATTGCGTCACCAGACGTGAGTTATTAGCAATCGTTGATTCTATTAAGCACTTTCACAAGTATTTATATGGTCAAAAGTTTTTGTTGAGAACGGATCACGCTGCTTTGAAATGGCTTTTAAATTTTAAAAATCCAGAAGAACAAGTGGCTAGGTGGATCGAACGTTTACAATCATACGAGTTTGAAATTCAGCATCGGAAGGGTGAACAGCACAAAAATGCTGATGCACTGTCACGACGACCTTGCAATGATGAATGTAAGTATTGCATTCGCATGGAGGGGAAGGAAATAAATAATCAGTGTTTTCAGGTACGGTTTCAAATTGACGACACTTGGTCAGATGAAGTGATTCGAGACGAACAATTAAAAGATGATGATATAGGGCCGATTTTGAGATGGATGGAAGAAGGGAAGAAACCTGACTGGCAAGATATTTCTGAATTGAGTCCTGCTACTAAATCGTATTGGGCACAATGGGACTCTCTAAGGGTTGTGAACGGATCTTTAAAGAGAATTTGGGAAAGCACTGATGGTTCCACCAATGTTTTGCAATTAATTATTCCAAAAGTAAGAGTGCCAGAAGTGCTCCAACAAATGCACTCCGGAGTATCAGGGGGACATCTAGGTATGAATAAAACGTTGGACAAGATCCGCCAAAGATTTTATTGGGTATACTGTAAAATGGATGTAGAGGAATGGTGTCAAAAATGTGATACCTGTGCCGCTAGTAAAGGACCACACGCTAAAACGAAAGGCCATTTACAACAGTACAATGTAGGTTCCCCTTTTGAAAGAATTGCTATAGATTTAGCAGGTCCATTTCCAGTATCAAAATCTGGCAATAAGTACATTATTGTGGTCATAGATTATTTTACAAAATGGCCAGAGGTATTTGCTATACCTAATCAAGAAGCAGTGACAGTTGCCAACGTTGTTGTTGATGGCTGGGTTAGTCGCTATGGAGTACCAATGGAGCTCCATTCAGATCAGGGCAGGAACTTTGATTCACAATTGTTTAGAGAAATGTGCCGTGTTTTAGGCATACATAAAACCCGCACAATTCCCCTTCATCCTCAGTCTGACGGTATGGTGGAACGATTTAATCGAACTATTCAACAGCACTTGTCTAAGATGGTCGGTGAAAACCAAGTTGATTGGGATAAACACATTCCGTTATTTTTGATGGCTTACAGAGGATCGGTTCACAACACGACGAAGGCCACCCCAAGTAAAATGTTATTTGGACGGGAAATACGACTTCCTTGCGATCTTATGTTTGGAAGTCCGGGAGACAAAATAGAATCGGAAAGCGAGTATGCCGCACAATTGCGGGCTCGGTTAAATGAAATTCATTTCGTAGCCCGAAATAGGATCAAGGCAGCCAGCGACAGAATGAAAACTCGGTATGATCGCCAATCAAATATGAAAGAGTTCAAAGAAAATGATTTGGTGTGGTTCTACAATCCCCAACGCAAAATTGGGAAATCACCTAAACTTCAACAGGACTGGGAAGGACCATATAGAATTATTAAAAAGATCAATGATGTCATCTACCGGATTCAAAAGGGCCAACGTACTAAGATGAAAGTAGTTCATGTTGACCGCCTTGCCAGATACTATGGAGGCAATGAAACTGTTCGGGACGAACAGGATTAAGAAGGGGGTAGTTTTATATCTACGGTTTATATAATTTCCTATCACGGCTGATAAACCTCAGAAGACATCATGAATTAAGTAGGACATAAAAAAGTATAGAGTGAGTATTTACATAACTTCAATCAACCAGTCTTAATTACAGTTACTAAGATAAAAGTTTTTGATTAAGTGTGTATTTCTTCTAATAAATAAAGGACCATTTTCAAAGAACCTGAATATCGTAACAATATATATATATATATATATATATATATATATATATATATATATATATATATATATATATATATATATATATATATATATATATATATATATATATATATATATATATATATATATATATATATTGGAATAATATTTTCTTTCAAACAAGCTCTATTAAACACAATTGACCACTTAACATTAGTCATCTTTCTTAGCAAGTTTTTAAAGCCCTTTTCATCCATTTGAAACGACGAGACATATATTGAAGAATTTATTGGTTAAAATAGTTAAATGATAAAACGATCAGGGTTAACTGGCCAGTTTCAGCTATAAAAAGCCATCTTCAGAACCCTATGTTAAACAATAAATTAAATATTAAATATTATAAAAGTTGAAAGGGAAGAGTTAAAAATCAGAAATACTTAGGCTTAGACGGAGACATTTAATTAGAGCTAGGCTGAATCAGTTTTCAGTTAATAAATTAATACGGCTATTGATAGATGGAACACATTGAAATTTATGTTAAAAAAAACAGAAGGAAAAAAAAGCGACCACATTAAATGAGTTACAAAGAGCGAAACTCACTTTGAAATTAAATAGTGTTCGAGGAAAAGTAGCCCAACAAAATCGATGATATTTTTTCAATAATTTAGAACTAAATAAGTAATTAAAACACAGGAAAGACAAGTTAAAACACGTTAAACGCTCAATAGGTGAAAAACGTAACCATACAGAGCGGCGTTGTACGACTTGTGAACAACACAAAGAACGACAAGAACGGGCACAAAAATATTGGCAGTAACATAATCTAAGACAAGGCTATTGTATACGGTCGGACGGCAATTAGCGCCGTCGCCGCTTATTAATATTATCATTGTAAGTGAGATGCTCAAAAGTAGTATTCGAACCACTGAGTCCCGCACCATCCTCGCATCCAGGCTGAACGTCATGAAGTTCAACTGGGACGAAAGCGTCAAGTTGCCCGCAGGTCAAAGTGTTGTCTTCATCGCCGAGCAAGCCATGAGACAACGATAGAAGATTACTTTCTTCAAAGTTGCCTGCAGCACCATCGACTGAAGACGAGATGAAGCTGGCCGGGAAAACGACGTTATCGCCAAACAGTGTTTGGCCATCTCCATGTGTAACGTCCCGAGCTGAAGCATAGCGGGCCATTTCATGAAGATCGACTTTTCTTCCGGAATCAGGCCGACCGCGCGTCGTAAAAGAATGAACTGAAGTGTGGTGCCTTTGGTTGCCAGCGTTTAGCGAATGAGATCCGCTGTCACGGCCGACAGAAACGCAAGAAACGAGGGACAATTCTGTGCCGTCCAGAGCCATCATGAAGACTTGATCGTTCACATCAGACTCGTTTTCAGTTGTAGAGAGGGTGACGGGTATGTCACTACGAGAGATACAACAACTGACTTTTGTAAGTGGTAGATCCGAGGTATTAGATTCTACGGATCTATCACGAGTATTGTCTTGCACATCACTTGTACGCTGATGACAAGTTACAGAAGAAGGTAAACCTGTCGTCGAGTTGCCACCCATTTTATCGGAAGAGATCGTTTGTTTGTTAGAGTTGAGCATGGTGTTATTTGTCACAACATGATCAGTCGGACCGCGTCCATATTGTAACAATAAAGTTCGATTGAAACGATCATCTTGAACATTGATCGTGGGGTGGTGTCTCAAGATCAACAAGGCCTCTTTGATCTTTAATGGTTAGGGTCTGTATCAGAAGCAATAACTTGAGTGTTATCACCAAGCAGCAGTTTTTATTAGGTTTTGATGGTGAACTGTAGTAAGATGAGCAAAGAGGCTTCCGCCCTGTGTGTGCATTGCTAATCGTCGAGAAAGAGTTGTGCGAGTATGTCCTATATATGTCGCCGGATGGTCGTGTTTGTAAGGACACGTGAACATATACACAACATTGGTTTTCTGAGGTTTGCCACTGTTATTTGGATTATTTTTTAACACGAGGTTATGAGTTCTACTACTGTTGTAATAGACATGTAGTTTCAAGTCATGTGAAGATGGGTCTGCAACACGCACGTTGTTGTAGATTATTTTCTTTATTGGCTGTTCATCTTTTTTATAGTCTTGATGCATTTGAGCTTTGTAAAAGAGTGGTACTGATGTCTTAGCCGAGTCGTCATTTTGTCGAGAATTGAAAATTTTTGTATTCATAAATTTCCGAATTGCATTATCAACCATTCTATTTGAATAATCGTTATTGATTAGAAGAGTTTTTATTCTTGTTACTTCTTTATCGAAGTCTACCTGAGTTGAAGAGTAGTTAAGAGCTCTGTTCAGGTAGCCAAATATTACGCTCGTCTTATATTGATCGGGACAGTAACTGTCGCCACTAAGACAGTTAGCGCCAAAATTTGGTTTAGAATAGACTGAAGACGTGAGACCATCTTCTGTTTGAGTTATTAAAAGGTCGAGATACGGAAGCTGCTTGTCAAAGCTGCTAATCTCGATTGTGAAGTTTAAAACTGAATTTATCTGAAGTTGAGTTTTTATGTTCTCAGCTTCTGACATATCGTAACATAGAACGATATGTACTCTCAACACTCCATTTCTTCATCCGAATGGTGACCTTTACATCCAAACAGATGGAGTCGCTATGGGTTCACCTCTCGGACCAACGTTTGCCGAGTTCTATATGAGTTACGTCGAAAACAAAGTTTTCACTTCAATAAAGCCACCAAAATTGTATGCAAGATACGTAGACGATATTTTCGTTCTATGTCACGATATGTCAGAAGCTGAGAACATAAAAACTCAACTTCAGATAAATTATATATATATATATATATATATATATATATATATATATATATATATTTATATATATATATATATATATATATATATATATATATATATATATATATATATATCTATATATATATATATATATATATATATATATATATATATATATATATATATATATATATACATATGTGTGTGTGTGTGTCCACACGGGAATTGAACCCTGAGCAATGCGAGTAAACGCCTTGCTTGAGGTAGCTACTATGGTGCATCGCGCCAAAGTTTCTCTTAAAAAACTAGAGGCAGATGTTTAAGATGTTAAACACACCTTCCACGGATGCTGGTGACGCCAGTGAGATTCAAATCCCGCCGACCTCATGCCGACAGGCGAATGGTTTACCCCATTACCGCCAGCCCCAAGACATAAACGCTTTTCCATCATGCCTCAGATCATACCAACTTCCAAATTAATTAAATTATTTTTAATAACAAAAAAATTTATTTCTATATAAGTGTTTCTTAGAAAAAATAAATTATGAATTCTTAGCGAATTGCGACACACATTTTCAAGTTCGCAATTGAATTAACGTTTAACTGACGTCATTGTCCCTCTCTCAAGTAGTCTTTGCTGCTACCAGCCTATGCTGTTAACTTTTGAATAATTTGTAGTATTATTTTTTTTTTATAAAAATGTAACAAAAATTGTTGGAAAACTTCTCAGTTAAACTTGATTGGGCTTTGAAGCAGAAATACTTCCCAGACACGGCTTATTTGAATAAACTTAAAAGTTCGATGAGACCATCTACTTATCTTCAAGTGCTTAATTTACGTAGGCGAGTGTTGTTACCTTTGATTACGTGACTTGAATGCTGTATAAATTGAAAACACAGAGTCAAAAAGTTAGACAATTCAATCAAAATGGAAGGAAAGACAATCGCAGTGCTTTGCTTACTTGGTAAGTTTTTCTCACTTGATGCTTATTAATAATAGCAAAATATAAGCACGGTAACAAATGATTCCTATATATTATCAGCAATTTCTTGCAAGGCCGTACTTGGTCAAATCGAGTGTAAAGACAAACCAGACGGTTCATACGGATACGGTTGCAGATCTTACACGCAGTGTGCTGGTGGAAAAGGTGTTATTGTTGACTGTGCAGCAGACGAGGCATACGACTATCAAAAAGGAAAATGTCAGCCGTAAGTAACTATTTTTTATTCTTGTAATTTTTGAATTTGCCTTTATCAGTTATTTAATTTTTCAGTTAAATAATCACGAAAAGGTTTTTTTAGAATAAAAGATGTACCCCTGCCTTGTGGATCACAGGATAACGACTGTGCTGTTAAAAGAGACGGAAGATTTCCTCTGTTGCCAGACTGCATATATTATTATACTTGCTTAGATGGTCATTATCTGGGTGCAAATCCGTGCAACAACCCTCCGACTAGTGGGCGTAAGTTTATTTTGTATTAAAATTTGACGATAACTGCTGCTGATATAAAATTAATTATTGAAATTATTTTGAAATTTTTGCAGTTCTTGTTTTTGATGAAGAAGCTCAGTTGTGCAACTGGAGAGCCAGCGTGAAAGCTCCATGCGGCACAGCAGCACCGTAATCACATGATCAGGAACTATAAAACATTTGCTTGACTAGTAAAATCGATGATCATTTTCTGTAAACCGTTTTATACTTGATGGAATCCATAATTTTTAAAATTTTTGATGGAGTAAATAATTGTGAAAATAAACTTGTGATTAAATAGTTTATGAATTTTATCACTGTTTGTTTATTGCGGGAGAGTCTAAAAAAACGATGTAGGCATTTAGTGGTAACTGAAAAAAACTTTGAGTAGCCCATACACACCAAATAGTTTAAACATTTCAATAAGAATCATGCGTTCTTTTGTATGTTGGTTGCTTTAAATTTTGTTCAACATTCCGTAAAAAATATATGAGGTACAAAAAACGTTTTGGTGTGAAAGATGGGGCAAAAAGAACTATACGCTTGGCATAACCCATCGCTGAGACGATTTTGTTATAATAACACGCCGGAATCTTTTTCAATATTTTTTAAAACTTTTAAAATTGTTCATACCAGATGTATTTAGAGTAAAAAGCAATATATAAGAAATACCAAAAGATCTCTTTTTTACCAAGCTCTGCATTCATTGATTCACAATAGACGAAGCAGTGCTGCCCACCTTTATTCATGTTGTTATTTACGTTTTTATCGGTTTTTTTTCAACGTTTTGGGTGAGAAATTCTTCTTGAATTTGGTTAGTTTGTCTCAATTATAGTAAAGTTTAAAAAAGGGTTTTTATAGTTTTTTTTCAATTGAAATTCTAATAGGTAAATAATAACAGTTTAGTATGATACGAATAAAAAAATGTATAACCAACCCGCAAATAAAACAAATAAAACTTTGGAAAGCACTTAGTAGTTGAAATTAAAAATCAGGTGGCTTATAATGTCTCAAGAATAATGCTATTCTTATTTTACGACTTAAATTAATTAAAATATAAAAATGTGCAATAAAAAATTTAATGTTTAAGTTTTTTTTCAATTGACTCTTATCTGTCGATGGTATAAACTAACTTTACATAATTATTGCAATATTTTTGCATGAAAACTGCATGAATCAGTACGCTACTCATGTTGGTTAGAAACTTTCTCATCGCGGCTTTGCTCGCTTAAAATTAGAGAATTTGAACCGATTTTTTCAAGGCCCGGCTCGTCGACAACATGCCCCGGCTCGTTTCATAAGCCAAAATTCCAGGCCACACCCGACCAGGTCCGGCCATTTTAATTTGTTCCTGAAATCTGTATATATACTTGGCAAAAATCTTGACCCGGCCCGGCATGACCAGGTCCGGCGCGGCCCGTCTGAAAACCCTAAAATCACGGCCTAATCCATAGAACGCTACACCGTTCTTTGAAACTTGATCAGGCTCATTTTATAGACAGAACATTCTTGGCCTGGCTTAATTAGGCACAAAATTTTAAACCCACACTAACCCTTTTTATAGACACAAAAATATAGGCCTGGCCCAGTCCGGGCTGAACTGGACTCAGCCAGTTTTAACGGGCACAAAACCTCAAAGATTGGAAACTAATTTCTTGAAAAATAATGAAACACGTATGTTATTATTTACTTAAGAAAAACTTAAATACTGAATTTGAATGTTTTCACATTTTCAGTTATTGTGTTATTATTGTTATTATTTCTTTTAAGAAAAACTTAAATACTGAATTTGAATGTTTTCACATTTCCAATTATTGAGTTTTCAAGCAAATAATCCTTTTTTTCACCTTACATTTGTAGTCCCGGAAGCCAAAAAATTTGGTAAATGATGTGTAATTTTATTTTATCAGTAGTATCTTAATATTAATTTGTATAGCTCTAGTATACTCAGTTTCTAAGCTGCAGTTATTCTAAAAAATATATAACTTTTTTTCCACCCTACGTTTAAGGTAACGGAAACCAAATTTAAAAAAAATGGTTAAACACGTATCTTTTAATTTTAAAAAATATAGATATTAAATTTCAACACTTTAACATATTTAGGTTTTGAGTTTTCAAGCAAATAATTTTTTTTCCACTCCACATTTGAGGTCCCGGAAGCAAAATTATCAAAATATAGTGAAACACGTATATTTTTATTTCTCGAGGAAGTAATAAATACTAAAATTTACATCTATAGTACTTACAGTTTTCGAGTAGCAGTTGATAAAAAACAACTAACCTTATATTCCACCCCACATTTGAGGTCCCGGAAACCAAATTTTCAAAAAATGGTGAAACACGAACCTTTTTATTTTAAAAATCTAGATAACCGTCTCTTTTTTGGTTTTGGAGACATGCTTAACTATTATAAAAAATAAAAAAAAGATATGTCATTAAAAACCGTAAAATTAAAAAATAAAATTATTTTTTGTAAAACAACGTTTGTATACAAATGTACTTAGTGAGTGATTACGCTTTAAAAGTAATACAAGTTCGAATTTTGTCTTTCTTATGATGAGATGTTTTAGCTCGGCGTTGATTATCAGTCAGTCAGTCACCCCGGATATGTTCTTTTATACTTACACAAAATTCCAATTTTCGAACTTCATAAAAAAATTAGACAAAGAAAGAAACTCCGCATTGTTTTTGCAAGCCAGTCCCAAGCCTGGAGAAAGGAAGAAGAAAAAGTTAAAAGGATCAAATTATGATTCAGGACAGGAGGAACTGAGGTACTTCCAGGAAAAAACCATTGTATATATATATATATATATATATATATATATATATATATATATATATATATATATATATATATATATATATATATATATATATATATATATATATATATATATATATATCTATTCAACTATCGCTTAACGCTCTTATTTCCCAAACAAAAAGTTTACTTAAAAATTGTATTATGTACACTTAAATATTATTTTTAACTTTTTTGTACATTTGTATACAGGCTTGTTTAAATTTTTTTTTACATTTTTATTATTTTTCATTTCTTAGTGTCTAACAATTTTTATTAAACACTAAAATGTATACATCAAAATTGTGTTTATTTTTTCTTAATTTAAAAAAGGATTATTGTATTTAATGTCACCCATCCAAGTACTAACCGGGATCGACGTTGCTTAACTTCGTTGAGCGAACGAGTAGCGGTGTTTTCAAAAACAATATTTGCGATGAAAAAAACAAACAACAGAGCAAGTTAACATAAACGATGTAATAAAATATAAAGTATAGAAAATATTTTTTTTAAACAATGCTCGTATACTAATATACTAAAATGTTAAAAATAATAATAATGTGTACATATCAACATTTTATGAACTAAATGTTTGGTTTGGAAGATTAAATCGTTGGGTAAACGTAGGTTATGTATATATTATATAGATAATAGGTTATAGGTATTATATAGATAACGCCCAACGCTCTTATATTCAAAACAAAAAGTTTAGTTCAAAAAATGTTAATATGTACACATTATCAATATCGATTGTCAATATCGTAACAAATTGGTGTCAGAAGTGGGATCTGAAAAAAATAGTTTAACACAAGTTATTGGAAGAACTTTTTCTGTTTGACTTGAAGCGGGAACTAAAAAAAAGAAAATTCCATGATAAAGAAAAAAAGTCTAAGCTTGTGAAACACCTCCGAATGGCATTGAAAAGCTAAGTTTTGGATCCGGGCAAGTTTCAATTTAATATGGATTAGGAATTGACAAACTTTCTGAACAAGATGAGAGAAGAAAACAAAACAACACAAAAAGTAAACAAAACAACACAAAAAGTAAAGAAAGCAACACAAAAAATAAACAAAACAACACAAAAAGTAAACAAAGCAGCACAAAAAGTAAACAAAGCAGCACAGGAAGAAAACAGCAGCTATGAACAGGATGAGAGAAGAACACAAAAGAGAAGAGAACCAAGCAGCACAACAAAGAATTAAAGAATTAATTCTTGACGATCAGCCCTTTTTAGAAAAGTCAAAAGAGAGTCACTAACCTGGAGAGGCTAGTAGAAGAAAACATCGGGAAAAAATCGAGAGCAGCATGGAGAAAAAATTGATCAGCCTGGAGAAAAAATTGATCAGCCTGGAGAAAAAATTGATCAGCCTGGAGAAAAAATTGATCAGCCTGGAGAAAAAATTGATCAGCCTGGAGAAAAAATTGATCAGCCTGGAGAAAAAATTGATCAGCCTGGAGAAAAAATTGAACAACTTAGTCAAACAGGTACAGACTGGTTGCCAAATCCAGGAAAGAATTCAATCTGTTGAGCATACCAAAACCCCAGCTTTTGACCACACTGTGTCATGGTCTGTTTACAATAGAGAGTGACACGGGGACAACATTTCTTCCCCATTCCCACCCCGCAAAGAAAACTCTCTTCCCGTCTCCTCACTGTCCCCTCGCCCCATGTCCCCATCCCCACCCCATCCTCTCAATATCTGTCCCCATCCCCTACCCATCTCCGCAGCTATCATTCCCAAACCCTCATTGTTCCCGCATTTTAAATTTTTATGCAAGTTTATTTTGAAGTTAATTATTAAAAAAATTTGCAAAAAGATAGTTATGTTTTGAATGAAATAAGAAAGTAAAAAATATTAGTTCTTCAATCCATGAGTGCCTTGACATTTGTCGAATCGCAAGCGTTCACTTTTAATTGAAATTAATTTTTCGATGTCGCATTTTCCCATTTCCATGTTATTTAAAACTACAAGCGAAAATGTACTATTGAAATTAAACCGATTCAAGGCCAGGACATTCAACCGAAATGAAATACAAAAAGAAAGATAGTCCGGTAGAATTCGCTAAACAAAGTACAAAGACGATAAAACAAAGTACAACAAAAAAATTAAAACAAATTTTTTTGAATTTTTTAAAATTAGTTTAAAACTTCATTACCGTTCCCGCGGAATTACCGTCAACATTTTCCCCATTACCGCAAATTTTCCCCCCATTTTTTCACCGTTACCGCGCGGTATAACCGCGGTAACCACGGTATTTACCGCGGTCGGTATTACCGTGTCACTCTCTAGTTTACAGAGCTCAGTTTAAAATTACTGCCAGAAAGAATAACTGGCTAACCTGTCATCAGAGGACAGAGAGCTTGATCTTTTTTTTTAAGGAAGAAGCTTTACAGTTTTTCGAGTACATGGTAGATAAAGATGAATACAATGCAATTGGGAAAGCTTTCGAGAGTAGATTCGGCAATTGACACGCAACACAGGTTTTTCGAGCACAACTCAAAATTGATTCCAGAAACCCTAAGAAATCCTGCAACAGTTAGAAACATATGTAGAGCAATTCGCTAATCTGGGTTACCTCATATGCCTTCAAAAGGTCCTTAACACAATCTTTCAAGCAGTCTTGAAAACATCTGAAACTCGGAAAGCTCTTAGGGTTGCAACTGTAGCTAGTCCCAGTGAGGCTCTGAAATTTGCACTAAATTATGAAGTCTTTGAAAAACCATCAGACATGTCTTATTGAGTAAAAACAGTGAAAATTGAAAAAGAAGAAAACTAAATGATCGAGTCTGGAGAGTTATGGATGAAAGACCAAACTGGAAAAAATAACAACTCACCGCGCTGCTGGAATTGTGATAAGTTGGGACATTTACAAAGGGACTGTAGATTCCAGATGTTTAGGTCCGAGCACTAAAAGCAAGCGGACTACACAAAGCATGATGAAGTCAAACAAGGAAGACCCATAATGACCCGGTCGAACATGAAAGGTCCAGACTCTGTAACAATAAACGATAATTTAGATTATAAAAAAGTAGCAAGTATATTTGTAGAGGGCAGACTGGGAATAAAAAATTGTAAATTTATCACGGATACCGGAACTTTTTGTTCAATCATATGGCTTTGTTTGGCTAAAAGAAAGGTTTTGTAAAGTGGAAAACACGTTCGTTTGAAGACTGCAAATGGGGAACTTGTTCCAGTAGTTAATAAAATTTAAACTGAAATTAGGCTGGGAAATAAGACTTTTCAACATCAGTTTTTGGTTGCTGACATAGAGGAAAAATGTCTACTTGGATTTAACTTTATGAAAGTGCAAGTTTTTGCACTGGACTTTGAAATAAGAACATTCAGACAGGAAGATATGGAAATATGTGTTTGTCATAAAGGCGAAACAACCTCGGTAAAGCGAGTATTGATAACAATAAACATTGTTCTACCTACTTAGTCGGAGTCGGAATCTTTGGTTTGGGCAAGAATAAAAAACGGTAAAAATTTAAGAGTTGTTGGGTTTATCGAACCCCCGAACGGATTTGAAAAACATTAATTAGTTATCTGAAAAAAACTGGTACAAACAGAGTTAAGAAGCTACGTGCCAGTTAGGGCTATTAATGTGTCACAATGCGATAAGCAACTAGTGAAAGGCGACGAAATCGCAGTATGCGGCCCAGTCGATCACATCTTGGCATATAGGTAAAAATAATAAGAAAATCAGAATTAAGTAATCGCAAATTCAAGCACAGCTTGAAGCCATTAAAACTTCACTAAAACCAATAAAATATGAGAAAGTAGAAAAGTTGATTAAAGAGTATTGTGATATAAAAAAAACTAGCAAATGCAGTGTTAATGGCGATGATGGCAGTACTAGACCAGCACGTCTCCCAATTAAAGTAACTAAAAAGTAACTAGTTATATATTTTAATAACTAGTAACTGTAATTAGTAACATCTGAATATTTGTAACTTGTAACTGTACTAGTTACATTTTCAGCAAGTAACTAATAACTGTAACTAGTCACATTTTCAAAGTAACTTTCCCAACAGTGCCCTTGACACTCCGGAGTGCATTTGTTGGAGCACTCGCGTCTGCTGACGCAATAATTGCGCAGAGGTTTCGACAAAGTTTTGCTAAAATAAGCTAAAACTCTTTCATTGCCGTCAATAAGTTGACTTAGCACTACTGCTATTCCCACATTACTTGCATCTGTGTCTAATACAATTTTTTTCAGGAACCGAATACGACAGAACTAGCGCCAAACTTAACGTATTATTTAGCTGTTCAGATGCTTGTTAACATAACTCCGACCAACCAAACGGTGCATTTTTCTCTGTAAGCTTATCTAATTCCTTTGCAATGCAGGAAAGGTTTGCCACATTACGTCGATAATAAGTGCACTAACCCATTTTCTCTAATGCAGTCTTGAGGCATTTCCAAAGCTTGTCTTTTTACATGCTTTTATTAACTTTTACTTAGAAGCTCGGGAAATCATTACAAAACAAGTAAAGGAAAAAAAACGAGTTTTTTTAACACAAACTTTAATTTCAAATACACTTGATTTAGAAATACGAGAGATGTTCAAAGTAAGTTTTTTTTTAATTGAATTATGTATTGTCATTCAATATAAAGCTATGCTGAAAGTTTCAGCTTTCTAGCCAGTCAAAAAGCTGGTTAAACTTTACTTGCAAGATTTGCCTACAGAGAAAGCCACACAAACAGAAATTGTAACCTAAATAAAAGTTTGTAAAAAAGGAGTTTTTCAGCACAAATTTTCATTTTAAATACACACTCAATTTAGAAATACAAAAAATATTCAAATTAAGTTTTTCGGTTTTTTTTGTAAATACCACTAAATTTATTATTTGTAAAATACCACTAAATTATGTCGAAATCAATTGAATCAAGTATTGCCATCAATATAAAGCTTCCTAGCTAGTCAAAAAGCTGATTAAATTTTACATGCAAGATTTGCGTTCAGAGAAAACCACACACACACACACACACACACAAACAGAAATGGTAACCTAAATAAAAGTTTGTAAAAGAAAACTTAATTTGAACATCTTTCGTATTTCTAAATCGAGTGTATTTGAAATCAAAGTTTGTGTTGAAAAACTCGTTTTTTCTTTACTTGTTTTAACTACATATATACATAAATCGTAATTATAAGAACAATTAGGTTAATAAAAACTACAAATACAGTATGCAAATACAACAAAGTTTGTTTTACATTTCATATAATGTATGTACACATACTGTAAAACATATTTCACGTTAAAAAGTCACGAGTGTCTTTTTGTTTTCTTGACTTTTGGCGTTTAGTATAAAATTTATTTCTAATGATATAGAAATCAATAATTTCCAAAGCACTGTAGCCAGTACTAGCCTCAGGAAAAGAGATAAACTTATTTAGTGATTCTGCAGCTTCTGCCCAGCTGATTTTTTCCTTTTTTTCCGTTTCGGCATCTGAGTCACTTTCTTCAAGATTTTGAGTAGGCTGAGGGTTTACTACACTGTTGATAAGGTCCTCATCGGTTAGTTCTTGTTCAACAGGCTCATTCTTGTCGATTAGAAGTCACTTCTCTACCTCATCTTCAGGCAGGTTTTTCAAGGGATATGTGCACTTCTAACGACATCCAAAACTTTGGTCAGAGCGTCTCGATGGTTTTCTTCCTCATCAATCTGTAGATATAGGTCACATGCAGGGTTTGTGGCTGGCCAAAGTTTTAACAATTTTCCGGAGCGATGCCGGACTATCGGGCATTCCGGACAGTTGGAAACCGGACTAATGGACTTCTACTGTAGTATCTAACCTAGCAGTTTCACTTGACTCATGTTTCTTAGAAGTAGAATAGAGATGAAAAAACTTACAAACGTTTATGTAAAATTTATAAAAATTGCCTAAAGACTAAAAAAGTAAAAGAAAATATATATAAAAGAAGTAGAATGGAGATGAAAAATCTTACAAACGTTTATGTAAATGTTATAAAAATTGCCTAAAGGCTAAAAAAGTAAAAGAAAATACATATAAAATACTTTTAAAAATATACTTTTACTCCTATATGTACTAAAAAAGAGAAAATAAGTTCTTTTGTATTATATCTCTTAAATAGTTTGACAACATATAAAAGTGTTTCTAAAACTGATAGAGTTTTTAAAAAATGAACGTCCACACTTTTATATTTTTTTCAAACTATTTAAGAGATATAATCGGATAACACAAAAAAAAATGTTTTCCCTTTTAGTACATTTAGAAGTAAAAGTGTATTTTTTTAATATTTTATTTTTTTAATTTTCTTTGTCGCTCATGTTTCGTTTTTTTAGTTTTTTTCTCAGCTCATCCATAGAAGAGTTCGTCGAATGTTTTCAAAAGTATTCTCTTGAAATTTTACTTCTGACACCAAATTTACGATATTGGAACGTATAAGGGTTTTATATAATATTTTTGTTCTGTTGAATGATAAGTGCTTGACTAGGCTATAATAATCTTCAACTTCAGCAATTGAAACCTGATCAATGAGCAACTTATACAACTTTAAAATATTACTTGTCACTGAAACACGCACGCAAGATTTTTAACACCTAGTCAAGATATTTAAAACTATTTTGTATCATTTTGTTTTTGTTGACTATTTTTTTTATAAAATGTATCCAAAGTACATCGTAATTTTTAAAACACCCGTCCTTGGACGGGCAAAACTTATAATATAAATATAGTTTGTTTATTAAATACTATTTTTCCTTTAATTGTAGTTCATACAATATTTACATAAAAATACAAATTTGTTAACGATCCTGAATTTTATTGTATAATGAATGGTGCTTTAATGTTACTTGTAGACGTATAATGCAACTAATGATGCAAAGGTTGCGAGCCTATTGTATGTATATGCATGGTCTGATCAACTTCAGGTCGTAATTCTTTGTGTGGTAAGCTTTATTTATGTCGTTTATAATGATTCCTTTAATTAAATTCACTTGAAAGTTTCATTATGTGTTTGAAGCTAACAAATCACGCTTCAAACAAAACCATTGAAGTAGTCGATTGTTTTAAAATTGTTATTCTTAATGTGAAAGTTGTATTTTAAAAAATCAATTATGACTTTTTTTCAAAACAATACAATACAAAGAATTCTAAACTAATGCATAAATATTATTAGTTAATGTTCTACTTTTGGATAATTTATTTTAAATAGCTTATATTTTTACCTCCATTTACGGCCTGCTTAAGTAGCCCATTTTATCAAAAATTAGCTGCTTATTTCATTATATATATATATATATATATATATATATATATATATATATATATATATATATATGTATGTGTGTGTGTATGTGTGTGTGTATGTATGTATGTATGTATGTATGTATGTATGTATGTATGTATGTATGTATGTATGTATGTATGTATGTATGTATGTATGTATGTATGTATGTATGTATGTATGTATGTATGTATGTATGTATGTATGTATGTATGTATGTATGTATGTATGTATGTATGTATGTATGTATGTATGTATGTATGTATGTATGTATGTATGTATGTATGTATGTATGTGTGTATGTATGCAGTATTGGATCTAGGAGGAGGGGTACTCAGAGCGAAAGACAGGAAAGGAAAATGACCGGGAGCGGGAGCGCAAGTGTATGTATGAAGTATTGGATCTAGGTCAAGGGGAACTCAGAGCGAAAGACAGGAAAAGAAAATGACCGGGAGCGGGAGCGGGAGCGCAAGAGGGGAAGGAAACGGGAGCGAGAAAAACAATCATTACATAAACCTCTAAAAACCCCTAGCAACGCCAGGTACTCCGCTAGTATATATATATATATATATATATATATATATATATATATATATATATATACTAGCAGTGCCCGTAGCGCCTTCGCTCGCATGAAATTCGAGAATTTGAACCGTGCATACATAGTAGTGTACTGTACGGATCAATTTTTTAGGTCTCGGCTCGGCCCGTCGACAACTTGGCCCAGCCCGTTTCAAAAACCGAAATTCCTGGCCCGGCACGGCCCGTCTAATATGGGCCAGGACCGTTTTTACAGGCCTAGAAGTTCTATATACTTGATGAAAAACTTCGGCCCGTCCCACCTTGACTTCAGGTTTAGCCCGGCCCGTCTGAACACCCTAAAATCACTAAAATGTCTATATACTTGGTTAAAAATCTCGGCCCGTCCCACCTTGATTTAATGTTTGGGCAGGGCCGTAAGAAGACCCTAAAATAACGGCTTGGACCGTCCGTCCGGTGATAAACTGAACTCATCTACTTTTAACCGGCACAAAACCTCAAAATACAAATTTTCACATCTGTAGCACTTACAGTTTTTGAGTAGCAGTTATTTTAAAATCAAATAACCCTTTTTCCACTTCACATTTGAGGTCCTGGAAACCAAATTTTCAAAAAATGGTGAAACACGTATATCATTATTTTTAGAGTAGAAACTAAATACTAATTCTACTTTTGTAGCATTTACAGTTTTTGAGTAGCAGTTACTTTAAAAACCAAGTAACCCTATTTTCCACCCCATATTTGAAGTCCTGGAAACAAAATTTTCAAAAAATGGTAAAACACGTATATCATTATTTCTAAAGTAGAAACCAAATACAAATTTTTACTCCTGTAGCATCTACAGTTTTCGAGTAGCAGTTACATTAAAAACCAAATAACCTAATTTTCCACCCCCACATTTGAGGTCCTGAAAACCAAATTTTAAACAAATGGTCAAACACGTATATCTTTATTTTTAGAATAGAAACTAAATACTAATTTTTACATCTGTGGTATTTACAGTATTTGAGTAGCAGTTACTTTAAAAAACAAATAACCCTATTTTTCACCCCACATTTGAAGTCCTGGAAACCAAATTTTCAAAAAATGCTAAAACACGTATTTTATTATTTTTGCAGTAGAAACTAAATACTAATTTTTACTCTTGTAGCATTCACAGTTTTTGAGTAGCAGTTACTTTAAAAACCAAATAACCCAATTTTCCAACCCACATTTGAGGTCCGGGAAACCGAATTTTCAAAAAATGGTGAAACACGTATCTTTTTATTTTTCAAGAAGAATCCATATACCAAATTTCAAAATCTCCTCATTTTTGGTTTTCGAGATATACATTGTTTTAGAAAAAAGTTTGTTTTCCAATTTTTTCCCATCAGGAGCAAAATTTTCAAAAATCCTTTCTTATTGGATGCTTACGCAATAAAAGTAATATAAGTTTCAAATTTCACGTTCCTAGGATGAGGCGTTTGAGCTCGGCGTTGATTATCAGTCAGTCAGTCAGTCAGTCAGTCAGTCAGTCAGTCAGTCAGTCAGTCAGTCAGGACATATTCTTTTATATATATACTAGCAGTGCCCGTAGCGGCTTCGCTCGCATAAAAATATAGAATTTGAACCGTGCTTACATAGTAGAGTATTGCACGGATCAATTTTTTAGGTCTCGGCTTGGCCCGTCGACAACTAGGCCCAGCCCGTTTCAAAAACCGAAATTCCTGGCCCGGCACGGCCCGTCTAATATAGGCCCGGCCCGTTTTTACAGACCTAGAAGTTCTATATACTTGATGAAAAACTTCGGCCCATCCAACCTTGACTTCAGGTTTAGCCCGGCCCGTCTGATTTCCCTAAAATCACTAAAATGTCTATATACTTGGTTAAAAAGCTCGGCCCGTCCCACCTTGATTTAAGGTTTGGGCAGGGCCGTATGAAGACCCCAAAATAACGGCTTGGCCCGTCCTTCCGGTGATAAACTGAACTCATCTACTTTTAACCGGCACAAAACCTCAAAATACAAATTTTCACATCTGTAGCACTTACAGTTTTTGAGTAGCAGTTATTTTAAAATCAAATAACCCTTTTTCCACTTCACATTTGAGGTCCTGGAAACCAAATTTTCAAAAAATGGTGAAACACGTATATCATTATTTTTAGAGTAGAAACTAAATACTAATTCTACTTTTGTAGCATTTACAGTTTTTGAGTAGCAGTTACTTTAAAAACCAAGTAACCCTATTTTCCACCCCATATTTGAAGTCCTGGAAACAAAATTTTCAAAAAATGGTAAAACACGTATATCATTATTTCTAAAGTAGAAACCAAATACAAATTTTTACTCCTGTAGCATCTACAGTTTTCGAGTAGCAGTTACATTAAAAACCAAATAACCTAATTTTCCACCCCCACATTTGAGGTCCTGAAAACCAAATTTTAAAAAAATGGTCAAACACGTATATCTTTATTTTTAGAATAGAAACTAAATACTAATTTTTACATCTGTGGTATTTACAGTATTTGAGTAGCAGTTACTTTAAAAAACAAATAACCCTATTTTTCACCCCACATTTGAAGTCCTGGAAACCAAATTTTCAAAAAATGCTAAAACACGTATTTTATTATTTTTGCAGTAGAAACTAAATACTAATTTTTACTCCTGTAGCATTCACAGTTTTTGAGTAGCAGTTACTTTAAAAACCAAATAACCCAATTTTCCAACCCACATTTGAGGTCCGGGAAACCGAATTTTCAAAAAATGGTGAAACACGTATCTTTTTATTTTTCAAGAAGAATCCATATACCAAATTTCAAAATCTCCTCATTTTTGGTTTTCGAGATATACATTGTTTTAGAAAAAAGTTTGTTTTCCAATTTTTTCCCATCAGGAGCAAAATTTTCAAAAATCCTTTCTTATTGGATGCTTACGCAATAAAAGTAATATAAGTTTCAAATTTCACGTTCCTAGGATGAGGCGTTTGAGCTCGGCGTTGATTATCAGTCAGTCAGTCAGTCAGTCAGTCAGTCAGTCAGTCAGGACATATTCTTTTATATATATACTAGCAGTGCCCGTAGCGGCTTCGCTCGCATAAAAATATAGAATTTGAACCGTGCTTACATAGTAGAGTATTGCACGGATCAATTTTTTAGGTCTCGGCTTGGCCCGTCGACAACTAGGCCCAGCCCGTTTCAAAAACCGAAATTCCTGGCCCGGCACGGCCCGTCTAATATAGGCCCGGCCCGTTTTTACAGACCTAGAAGTTCTATATACTTGATGAAAAACTTCGGCCCATCCAACCTTGACTTCAGGTTTAGCCCGGCCCGTCTGATTTCCCTAAAATCACTAAAATGTCTATATACTTGGTTAAAAAGCTCGGCCCGTCCCACCTTGATTTAAGGTTTGGGCAGGGCCGTATGAAGACCCCAAAATAACGGCTTGGCCCGTTCTTCCGGTGATAAACTGAACTCATCTACTTTTAACCGGCACAAAACCTCAAAATACTAATTTTCACATCTGTAGCACTTACAGTTTTTGAGTAGCAGTTATTTTAAAATCAAATAACCCTTTTTCCACATCACATTTGAGGTCCTGGAAACCAAATTTTCAAAAAATGGTGAAATACGTATATCATTATTTTTAGAGTAGAAACTAAATACTAATTTTACTTTTGTAGCATTTACAGTTTTTGAGTAGCAGTTACTTTAAAAACCAAGTAAACCTATTTTCCACCTCATATTTGAAGTCCTGGAAACAAAATTTTCAAAAAATGGTAAAACACGTATCATTATTCCTGGATTTTTACTCCTTTAATTTTTACTCCTGTAGCATCTACAGTTTTCGAGTAGCAATTACATTAAAAACAAATAACCTTATTTTCCACCCCACATTTGAGGTCCTGGAAACCAAATTTTTAAAAAATGCTAAAACACGTATTTCATTATTTTTGGAGTAAAAACTAAATACTAATTTTTACTTCTGTAGCATTAACAGTTTTTGAGTAGCAGCTACTTCAAAAACCAAATAACCCAAAAAATGATGAAACACGTATATCTTTTTTTTTTGAGTAGATACTAAGTATTAATTTTTACATCTGTGGCAATTACAGTTGTTGAGTAGCAGTTACTTTAAAAACCAAATAACCCTATTTTCCACCCCACATTTGAAGTCCTGGAAACCAAATTTTCAAAAAATTGTGAAACCCGTATATCATTATTTTTAGAGTAGAAACTAAATACTAATTTTTACTTTTGTAGCATTAACAGTTTTTGAGTAAAAGTTACTTTAAAAACCAAATAACCCAATTTTCCAACCCACATTTGAGGTCCGGGAAACCAAATTTGTAAAAAATGGTGAAACACGTATATCTTTATTTTTAGAAAAGAAACTAAATAATAATTTTTACATCTGTGGTATTTACTGTTTTTGAGTAGCAGTTACTACAAAAGACAATTAGCCCTATTTTCCACCCCACATTTGAAGTCCTGGAAACCAAATTTTCAAAAAATGCTAAAACACGTATTTCATTATTTTTGGAGTAGAAACTAAATACTAATCTTTACTCCTGTAGCATTAACAGTTTTTGAGTAGAAGCTACTTTAAAAACCAAATAACCCAATTTTCCAACCCACATTTGAGGTCCGGGAAACCGGATTTTCAAAAAATGGTGAAACACGTATCTTTTTATTTTTCAAAAAGAATCTATATACCAAATTTCAAAATTTCCTCATTTTTGGTTTTCGAGATATACATTGTTTTAGAAAAAAGTTTGTTTTCCAGTTTTTTCCCCTCAGCAGAAAATTTTTTAAAAATCCTTTCTTAGCGGATGTTTTCGCTATAAAAGTAATATAAGTTCCAAATTTCACGTTCCTAGGATGAGGCGTTTGAGCTCGGCGTTGATTATCAGTCAGTCAGGACATGTTCTTTTATATATATATATATATATATATATATATATATATATATATATATATATATATATATATATATATATATATATATATATATATATATATATATATATATATATATATATATATATATATATATATATATATATAACTGTCTGTTGGTTGGGATATCCTTTATGGATTGCTACGCCATTCCTCCGATCGTAATGAAATTCTCACGCAACCTTGAGAGTCAATAAAAAAAGGTTTTTTTTTTTAAATAAAATTGGCCACAAATGAGCAAGCAGAAACGGAAACTGGAAAATGAGCGGAAACTCGAACGGTAAAGCAAGCGGGAACAAAAAAGCGTCCGTTAGCAAAAGAGCGAATAGAAAGGCAAGCGACCAGGATGAGGAGAACAAGCGGGAAAGCGACCGTTAGCGAGAAAGCAACCGGGAACGGAAGAGCAAGCAGGAAGGAAACGGGAGCAAGAGGCAAAAACGAAAGAAAAACCTCGGGCAACGCTGTGTATCCCGTTAGTTTTTAATAAAAAGAAGATTATTTTGTTTTTTATGATCAAAAACATTCCAGGCCAAAAGTGCTTATGTTCAAGGGTTTCAAACAACTTTTAGAAAATTTGTTTTACATTTTATGGGCAAAACATGTTAGGAGAGAGAGGAAAAAATAATGTGCGGGAAAGTAAGCGGGAGAACGAGCGGGAACGGGAAAACGAGCGGGAGCGGAAGAAAGTGAAAGCGGGAAAGCGAGCGGGAGAGCGAGCGGGAGAGCAAGCGGGAACTGGAAAATGAGCGGGAACGCAAAAGAATGAGCGGGAACAAGAGAGCAAGCGGTAACGGGAGAGCTAGCGGTAACGGGAAAGCGAGCGAGAATGGGAACAGGAGAGTGAGCGGGAACACGAACAGGAATGGGAGCGGGAACAGGAAATAAAGCGAGAAGGAGCAGGAAAACGTACGGGAGCGGAAAAGCAAGTGAGAAGGAAAAGGGAGCGTGAAAGTGAAAAACGATAAAAACTCTAAAATATTGTGTTGTTATCTATTTTACTTTTTATCTGAAAGTATCAGATATCTACTCGGAAAGTTGGTTAAAAAATGATTACATAAAAAACGGATTAAACTGAGTAAAAGCATGTAAAACACGTTCTTATAAAAAACGGATTCAATTTCATTCAATAAACTTTTATAAAAACCAGCACTTGACGCACGCTTCGCGCGCGAAGCGTGTGAGTTTTTTCAGCTAGTCGCAGATGATTTTTTAATTAGAAACGTTTTGGAATGGTCTTCTTATTGAATAACTAAATTTGAAAAAAAACCGCCTAAGAAAAAAAAAATTTTTAATGGCTGATATTGAAAACACCGCCTACGAATAAAACCACCTCTATTTATTTTTAGCTTGTTTATATTGTGTGATGACGTTATCTCAAAATTATTTGGAAAACCAGCCTTCGGTGATTTAATTATCTTCAACTTGTTCATATTGAAAGATGACGTACGATGCCTTATATATATCCGCAAAGCGTTGAACATTCGCGGCTAATAACTTTTTATTTACTCATTTTAACAAAAAATTGCCCTAACAAACCGTGTTCAGCGTCTCATAATCTATAAACGTGAGTTTTTTTCAGACCTGCAGATGCTCATTGGGTGACATACATAATACATAATACATACATCATTGCGCTTTTATGTCGGGAACCAGCCTTGACGCACGCTTCGCGCGTGAAGCGTGTGAATTTTTTTAGCCTGTCGCAGATGATTATTTAATTGAAAACGTTTTGGAATTGTCTTATCTTTGAATGGATGATTTTTGAAAAACTGCCTACGAAAAAAACCTTTAATGGGCAATATTGGAAAAAACAGCATACGAAAAAAACCACATTTATTGGGTGATAGTGAAAAAACCGCCTATGATACATAATACATCATTGCGCTTTTATAGTAAGGACCAGCACTTCAAGCACGGTTCGCGCGCGATGCGTGTGAGTTTTTACATATTAATAGTAAAGGTAGTCGCACTCTAAGCTCATAAACAACACCAATGCGCTTATATAGTAATAACTTTACGCACGCCTCAAAAGCAAAGCATGCGACTATTTCAGCCAGTAGCAGATGATTTTTCACTAGAAAACGTTTTGGAATGGTCTTCTATTTGATTGGATGATTTTGGAAAAATTGCTTACTAAAATACCTTTAATGGGCGATATTGAAAAAAAACAGCCTACGAAAAAAAACCACAGTTGTTGGGTGATAGTTAAAAAAACCGCCTATGAAAAACACAATATTTATTGGATGGTATCCGAAGAAACAGCCTACGAAAAAAAAACATTTAATAGGTGATAGTGAAAAAAAGCCTACAAAAAACCCAACCTTTAATGGCTGTTAATTAAAAAAAACCGCCTAAAAACCCCCAACCTTAAATGGCTGATTTTGGGAAAACCCGCCGATGTACTACTTCGGTGATTTATTTATTTTCAACTTGTTTATATTGAGTTATGACCTATGCTGAAAATATATCCGCAAAGCGTCGAACTTTCCAATAATAGGAATAATATTAGCAAATTAGTTAATTTTCGTAAATAATAATATTATTAGTAATTAAAATAAGAAGAATAATAATTGCAAAATAGTAAAATGTCGTTAATAATAATTCCATTAAATATATCCGCAAAGCGTCGAACTTTCCAATAATAGGAATACTATTAGCAAATTAGATAATTTTCGCTAATAATAATATTATTAATAAATAAAATTAGAGGAATAATAATTGCAAAATATTAAATTGTCGTTAATAATAATTTACAACTTGTTTAAAATTTGGAAAAACCCGCCGACTACTACTTCGGTGATTTATTTACTATCAACTTGTTTATATTGAAAGATGACGTACGATGCATTATATATTTCCGCAAAGCGTTAAACTTTCGCGGCTAATAACTTTTTATTTAAACATTTTAACAAAAAAGTGTCCTAACGAATCGTGTTTAGCGTCTTATAATCTATCAACGTGATTTTTTTTCAGAGCTGCAGATGGTAATCGGGTGACATATACATACAAACATACATCATTGCGCTTTTATGTTAGGACTACAAATAGTTTTTTGTAGATCAGAGTACGCAAGGCGACCAGAGTAAGTGAGTGTGTCAATAGGAATAAAAGCTTAGGTTGTTATAAGCTTACTCTATTTATAATTTGAGTATTTCCATAAAAATAATTTTGAGAAGTAATTGATAGGATTAAGTGATAAGAAGTAAAGGAAAAAACGAGTTTTTCAACACAAACTTTTTATTTCAAATACGTTCGATTTAGAAATACGAAAGATGTTCAAATTAACTTTTTACAAACTTTTATTTAGGTTACAATCTCTTTGTGTGTGTATGTGTGTGTGTGTGTATGTGTGTGGGGCTTTCTCTCTACGCAAATCTTTCAAGTAAAATTTAACCAGCTTTTTGACTAGCTAGGAAGCTGAAACTTTTAGCATAGCTTTGTATTGGATGACAATACATGATTTAATTAAAAAAAACTTAATTAGAACATCTTTCGTATTTATAAATCGAGTGTATTTGAAATTAAAGTTTGTGTTAAGAAACTTGTTTTTCCTTTACTTGCTCAAATTTTAATTGCAAGATTTGCGTACAGAGAAAGCCACTCACACACACAAACAGAGATAATAGCCTAAATAAAAGTTTGTAAGAATAATTTTCGGGGCTTTTTAAAAAATGTTTAAAATAACAGCATAAAACAACTTTTTTAATACTAAGCTATTAAATTTAAATAATTAATTAAACATTGTGAATAATTTTAAAGATATAAATGTTTTATATAGTTATGAGTTTGTCTGCGTTAATGAGAAAGCGGAATACTTTTAAATAGAAGTTATATAATAGAATTCAAAGCAAAAATATAAAAAAATAGTAACTCAAACAAATACGCAAAATAAACATATATGTCATCGGGTATTTAAATCGGCAAAAATATAAGAAGAATAGTAACTCAAACTAATACGCAAAATAAGCATAAGTCATCGGGTATTTAAATCTGACCATTAGGTGTTAGAAATTTTGAAAGGTCGGTTTCATTTATCAGACATCGTGAGGCAGGGCATTCCAGGATTTTATTATTCGGTTGGAAAAGAAGAACTTGGTAGCATCGATCTTGTGCAAGCCAGACCTCAGTTTATAACAATGGCCTCTTGTGGCCTGGTAACCAGACGATTCAAAACTGGTGACCAAAGTTGTGTCAATAAGACCATTAAGACATTTGTAGCATAGACATAGGTCAGCAATGAGTCTGCGATGTTCCAAAGATTTGAGACCGAGGATGTTGAAGCGAGTTAAATAAGGGAGACGACTAACAGAAGGAATTGTTCTTGTGAATCGTCTTTGGACTCTCTTGAGCCTGTCGATTAAATGCCTGTGGTGTGGATTCCACACTGAAGAACAATATTCAAGTAGTGGTCGTACATACACGGAAAATGCTCTCGTCAAGAGATCTGGATCTTTAGTAGTGAAACATAAATTGATCAGCCGTAATATGACAGATGCCGCATGTACAATATTGTCGATGTGTTTTTTAAATTTGAGTAAAAGATGCGGAAGCTCACGTGGTCGAAACTTGCGTAGCTCTGTTGAAAGGTAAATCATCTAAGTCATAAACATAAGGAAGTGGCAAAAGAACTTGAGGTTTTGGAGACAAATTGCAGAAAGCTAAAGGCCAAGCGCAAACTAATCGAAAATTATACTAACTGTAATAGTAACTGAAAAAAATATTAACTCTAATATTAACTGGAAAAATGAATAAAATTAACTTTAACTGTAATACTAACTAAAAAATATTAAATTGGCTAACTTTAACGAATACTCTAACTGAAAAACCTTAACTGAAACAACACTGAGTGGTTCTCACACAGGCTTTTAGTCTTCTGAACCACTTTAAACCACGTTGTCCAGGCGCTAAAAGAATCCTCAAAGGAGACTTCTAAAGTCGAACTACTCACCTCTAGAGTAGATATCATCGAAACAATACTGGAAAAGCTAACAAACCAGCTCCAAGGGGGGGACAGGCCCATAGATGAACAACTCGGCTCTACTGGAAACGGTTTCTCGAACGTTTTGGTTGCAGGAACAAAAAAAAGAAGAAAAACAGAAAAGAACCAGCAATATTTCAGGATTAGAGGTTGATGCGCAGTTCCGGACACCACTTTTGTTGCCGAATTTTTTGAAAAATAATTTGGCAGTGAAACCAAGGATCTTGAAAACCCGGCGATTGAATAAAGACCCAAGCAGACTACATCCACTAATCTGTGTTACTCTTTCGAGCGCGGAGGCTGTGGAGGACTTGTTACAGTCTTCGATGCTTCTTCGGTCGTCTAAAGATAAAAGGAAAAAAAACGTTTTCATTAATCGCGATCTCACGAAACAACAGGCTCATCAAAACTATCTCAGAAGATGCAAAAGACGTGAACGTATGAAAAATACAGGCCAGAGCCAGATTTCGTCACCAACTGATGATCGGATGAGTCAGCCTTTTCGAAACTAAACCGGGATGCCGCATAGCTTTGACCAATTTGAGAAGTCTCAGAAATAAAATTGAAAAAGTTACTTTGTTTTTAGAAGATTACAGGCCTGAACTATTTTGTGTTACCAAAACGTGGCTTACAAAAGAAGATCCTAACAGTTTATTTATTCCCAGAGGCTTTTCAGCATGTCGCTGGGACAGAGAAACTAGAGGTGGCGGCTTAGCTTTCCTAATTAGAAATGATGTAAACTTTAAGTTTGTGGAAATTCCAGTTCATTTTCGGCATATTGAGGTTGTATGTGTAGACATACGTCTACATACTACACACTGCAGATTTATAGCCTATTATCGTAGCAGGGGGTTTGGCACTGAGGCTCACAAGTATGCTATTGACAGTATAGAGTACTTAAAAATATCTGTTCAACCAAACCCACATTATGTTTGATGGGCGATTTTAATCTGTCCTGCATAAACTGGCTACAACACTCTCATCCCAATGGAGAAATCTACACATCATTCATGAACTTTTTTAACGATCTTGGGCTTCATCAATTTGTGCAGCAACCTACCCGTGGCAGTAATATTCTGGATTTGATTTTCTCAAATGACCCAGGGCTTCTTGCAAGAATAGATATCTCATGCCCAATTGCTACTAGCCACCACAATCTGATTACGTTTGAAATAAATAACTCAATACTAACTTTTGATAAGAAAAAACAATATAGTTTCTACTGTTTCAAGAGAGCAAATTTTGAGAAAATAAACGCTTTTCTACTCAATATTAAATGGGATATTCTCTTTTAGTATTGCTTTGACGTGGAGAGGTGCTGGAATGTTTTCAATCATTATCTAAATATTGCTATAGAAACTTTTGTCCCTGTCCACTATGTGGCACACAACTCTCCAAAATTACTAGGCAAAACATCAAAGGCGCTTCGTCAACTGTATAAGGCTAAACTACATTTTTGGAAGAAATACCGATTTACCCAAGAACAGACAGACAAAGACAGATACAAAAAATTCACAAAATTATGTGCGGCAGCTGTAAAAAGGACCCAGTCTTACACAGAACAAAACTTGATCTCTACAAAAAATCTTGGAAATTTCTACAGATACGTAAACAAAAAACTATCTTCACACTCGTCCATAAATTGCATTGCAACCAGCAAAAATAATCTTACGTCGACTCCATCAGAAATAGCCAACATTTTCAACGATTACTTTGCTAGTGTGTTTACAGTAGATGATGGTAAAGATCCTAATTTTAAAGACCGAACCTCTGAACTACTAGAAAAGATCTCTTTTGCTCCCGATGTTGTCCTTTCAGTCCTAAAAGGTCTCAAAAGTTCATGCTCCTCTGGTCCTGATGGAATACCAAACATCATCCTAAAACGTTGCGCCCACGGTTTAGTAGCCCCACTCTGTCATATTTTCGATATGTCTCTCAAGATGCGCAGGTTGCCAACAAATTGGAAGATTGCTTGCATTTCTCCAATTCATAAAAAGGGCCCGACAAGCTGCCCTTCTAACTATAGGCCAATCTCACTTACAAGTACCTGTTGTCGTGTCATGGAAAAGGTAATCACCAAGAACATTTTGACTTACTTGTCCACGCACAACCTCATCTCCCATCACCAACATGGATTTCTAAGGCACAAATCTACCTGTACAAACCTGCTTGAATGCGTGTATGATTGGTCATCGTCTCTAGAGAATTGTGAACGTACTGACATCATTTATTTTGATTTTCAGAAAGCATTTGATTCTGTTTCACACACAAAGCTGATGACGAAACTGAAAGGATATGGAATATCTGGTGATTTGTTGGCGTGGGTTTTCGATTTTCTGAGTGCCCGCACACAGTTTGTTCGCGTTAATGGTCATCACTCTGGCCCAAGAGAAGTTACTAGCGGTGTTCCACAGGGTAGCGTCCTGGGACCAATACTTTTTTTTGATATACATTAACGATATTACAGACAACCTAGCCTTCGAACAAGTTTCAGTCAAGCTCTTTGCGGATGACATCAAAATTTACAAAACATTCCAACCTGGAAATTTGGCTATGCAGGATACGGTTGACAAATTGGTGTCCTAAAGTGGGATATGGCAGTTAAATTTGGCCCTAACAAAATGCTTCGTATGCTCCATCTATGGTCTAGCAAGTAAGGAGCTTGATGTACCGGACTACCATATCGACTCTCATCAACTAGAGATTGTTGGTCACGCAAGGGACCTTGGCGTTGTAATAGAAAATGACCTCAAATTTTATTTATTTATTTATTTTATTTATTTATTCTCAAACAGAAGGACCTATCGGCCTCTAATACCGTTCGGACAGTACAAACAAAACAAAAAAACCAATAAACGAAATATGTATACATACTCAGTTGCAAATCGTAAATTGTTAAGATGTTAGAAACATACAATAGCAAGGTATGCTCGCGTATAACATATTGAATAAGATATTGAATCTTGTAAATATTTAAATTTTGCATTTATGGAACGGTTAAACCTGACAAATTGTTGTTCTTAACGCTTATACATAATGCCGTGAAGTTGAAACTTCCACCGCAATCTTCAAAATCCCTCTAAATACTTCCAAAAATCTGTTCATTTGACATCCAGATCTGCTAATGCTTCATGAAAAATTCAAAGTCTTGAAAACTTAGATAAATCCATCTGATTTATCAAGCTTCTGAACCGACTGTAGTTTGATGATCCAACAACATCCTGAGGCAAAGAATTCCATGCTGAGACCACGCGTCCAGTTATGAAAAACCTGGCATCGTCAGTTCTATATTGACTTGGCATCAGTTTGTAGCTATGGCCCCTTGTTTTTTCATAATTTGCTCGTTTAAATTGTCCAACCAGGCTATAATCCACCATTCCATTTAAAGATCTGTAGCAGAAACAAAGGTCTGCGATAAGTCTGCGCTCTTCTAGAGTTTTCAATCCCAAAAAGCTGAGACGGGTCGAGTATGGTAGATGGCTGATATTTGGAACCATACGGGTGAATCTTTTCTGAACCTTCTCCAGGCCGTCGATTAGGTACTTGTGCCGAGGGCTCCAAACTGGAGAGAAGTATTCGAGCAATGGTCGCACGTATGTAGTGAATGCTTTTTTCATCAGATACGGATCTTTAGACAGGAGGCATAGTGTTATTAATCTAAGTTTCACCGACGCAGAGTGGATAATGTTCTTAATGTGTTTTTTGAAATCAAGGTTTTTATCAATTAGTACACCCAGATCCATTGCTTGCTCGGTCGGTTTAAGCTCGTATGCCCCAATTCGATATCTAGGTATTTCGAAGCCTTTGTCGTTTCTTCGCCTGTGAATGGGACATACAAAGCACTTCGATAGTGCCAGATTCAGTTGCCATGTTTCACTCTAGAGAACTAGTTCATCAATTGCTCTCTGTATTTCTGGAGCCGAAGAAGATGTGGGCTGAGTTGCTGAGTAAATTTTTATGTCGTCTGCAAACATCTTGACAGAGACCGGTCCAAAAGCATCACCATCCGTAATATCGTTAATAAAAATTAGAAAGAGTATGGGGCCCAAGACACTTCCTTGAGGGACACCACTGGTAACATCTCTCGGAGCAGATAAGCACTCACCAATTCGAACAAGCTGTTTTCGAGCACTTAAAAAATCCAAGATCCATGCCAACACATCACCTGATATTCCGTAGCTAATTAGTTTAGTCTTCAACTTTGGGTGGGAAACCGAGTCGAAAGCTTTTTGAAAATCAAAATAAACAACGTCCACTCGACTACCATCCAGTAACCCCATAATCCAGTCATGTACACACTCCAGAAGGTTCGTACAAGTTGATCTCTGTCTCAGGAAACCGTGCTGATGTGGAGAAATAAGACCATGAGTAGAGAGGTGGGCCAAGATGCTTTTGCTAACAATCTTTTCCATAACGCGGCAGCATGTACACGTGAGAGAGATTGGTCTGTAGTTTGAGACAACACTTGTAGGTCCTTTTTGTGAATTGGTGTGATGTATGCAGTTCTCCATATTTCAGGCAATCTTCGTGTTTTGAGAGACATTTCAAAAATGTAAAAAACACATCGACAGTATTGTACATGCGGCATCTGTTAGATTACGGCTGATCAATTTATGTTTCACTACTAAAGATCCAGATCTCTTGACGAGAGCATTTTCCGTGTATGTACGACCACTACTTGAATAATGTTCTTCAGTGTGGAATCCACACCACAGGCATTTGATCGACAGGCTTGAGAGAGTCCAAAGACGATTCACAAGAACAATTCCTTCTGTTAGTCGTCTTCCTTATTTAACTCACCTCAACATCCTCGGTCTCAAATCTTTGGAACATCGCAGACTTATTGCTGACCTATGTCTATGCTACAAAATTCTAAATGGTCTTATTGGCTCAACTTTGGTCACCAGTTTTGAATCGTCTGATTACCAGGCCACAAGAGGCCATTGCTATGAGCTGAGGTCTGGCCTGCACAAGATCGATGCTGCGAAGTTCTTCTTTTCCAGCCAAATAATAAAATCCTGGAATGCCCTGCCTCACGACTTGGTCAACTCAACTACTTACAGCCGTTTCAGATGTCTGATAAATGAAACCGACCTTTCAAAATTTCTAACAACTAATGGTCAGATTTTAATACCTGATGACTTATATGTTAACTTTGCGTATTAGTTTGAGTTACTATTCTTCTTATATTTTTGCCGATTTAAATACCCGATGACTTATATGTTTATTTTGCGTATTTGTTTGAGTTACTATTCGTCTTATATTTTTGCTTTGAATTCTGTTCGAACGTACGCTTTATGTTGTCCGAACGGTGTTAGTGGCCTACGGGTCCTTCTGTTGGAGAAATAAATAAATAAATTATTATAACACTGTTCGGACAGCACACTTTTGGCAGGCAAATACTCAAACAGTCCTAATTTGGATGGTTTCCCTGTTCCCGGTGTTAAAAATTAGAAACGCCCCCGTCATGTATTTGTCGCCCCATGGAGTTAATTTTTCAGGCCAATTTTAAAAATTTAAATATTTTTATTTTTAGATGTTACAGTCTATATAAAATATGGTTAGCAACTTAGTAAAAATCTTCATATTCAAATATTATTCATTAGCTTGTTAGATGCTTTGTGTAGGTTGTTTTTGAAAACATTATGAAAAACAATTAGTAAAATTAATTTGTATAGTTTTTCTGAAATAACCGACGTTTACAGATTCAATCAAAAGCAATATGTTTCTTTTATCGAGCGCAACAATAAAATTCTACAGGTGGAAATAGAGTCATTGATTACTAATTACTCCGAGCTTACATTTATATATATATATATATATATATATATATGTGTGTGTATGTATGTATGTATGTATGTATATGTGTGTATAAATATATCTCTTCATTTATATATTTACATATAGAAATATAATTACATACTAAACATACCTCATCAAAAATGAGGGTTTTTTGTTTTTATCGAACTGTCAGATATTAAATAAGAAGATTTTCATTTTTACCATCATTAAAAGAAGTTCAATCAAGTCAGGATCTCAATCGCTGTACCTAAGTGATTAAATGTGGTAATTAAACAATGTGATTTGATTACTCTACCTGCTCAGCAGTATAAAAAAAATCAATGGTTTAGATGGAAGCTGGTTCAAGCAAATTAAAATTACTAAATTTTATGCCATGACTTCTTTCGAGCAACAAAAAAAGCATAACATGTTTTATGTAATATGAAAATCTCTTGCATAATAAGCTTGAGTAAAAACCATGGATATCTTGATATAACAAGATATTCATGGTAAAAACGTTTCGGATTTTTAGGATCGACAGTGTAGGGGAGACCGATGGGATTTGAAACAAAGGTGAGTTGAAACAGTACCGATTTCTCGGAACTTAAAACCGTTAGCGAGCTGACAACATCGGTTTTCAACCACTTTCCTCCACCTGCTGACGTGTAAGTTAGCGTCGGTGGCGTAAGTCACGCGGTTGTGGAGTTCTGCGTGTTATGTGACAAAAATCGTGAAAAGTATATTTTTAACGGTTTTTTTACAATGCCTCTACTTTGATATAGGTTTTGTATTTTAGTTTAAGTTATATATGTTTCGAATGCTCATTAACAACAGATTTATTATATATATTTGATACAGTTGAGTTCTGTGTATTTGCTTATTGATTGTGGATTAAATAAAAATTGAGAGGTTTTTTCTTACTGAGGAGAGTTGAAATAGACTGTTTCAACTCTTCTCGTTCTCAGTTATATATCAGAGATCAGTCAATAAATAAACGGGCACTAAAAAAAGGTTTTTATTGTTGATTTAATTTGTTTATGGGCTATATGGGCTAAAAATAAAGATTTAAAATGGGCGTTATGTCCCTGGACCGGGAATCGAACCAGGGTCCTACGACTCTCAAAGCCGGTGTCTATATCACTACACCAACCAAAGTATAAGAAAACGTAATTTGTCAGTCAAATATCGTCAAATGATGTAAATCTTCACAAAAGTGAATAATAAAATTTTCGTTGAAAATTATGATTATTTAAGAAATAAATAAAAGAATAAGTAACTTTTATTGATACAATTAATAAACCAAACAAATTGAAACAAAATTGGCTCAGCCCACTTATCTGGGCTAGATATAAATTAACCCATGAACCCCGTGGGAGCCAAACAAATGGCGGGAGGGGTCTAAAACGGCGTGGGGCAGCAAAAACGACAGGGGTGATGCCAAAAACAGCGCGAAAAGCAGACATTTGATCTTATATCCACAAACCCCACTGAAAAACAAAAGCCGGATGCTAGAAATTTTTTAATTTACTTAAAAAGTAGTCAATTTCTCTTCGAAATTTAGTCAATTTGAACTTTTTTCATTTATTCTTAGTTTTAAACATCATTTCTTGTATTAATATTTCTATAAATTTTTTAGTGTTTCAAAAAAGTAAATTTTGAAACCCACGGAGGGCCATGGCCCCTCCGGCCCCCTGGATCTGCTACTGGCTACAGTATATATATATATATATATATATATATATATATATATATATATATATATATATATATATATATATATATATATATATATATATATATATATATATATATAAGAATGTAAAACCTTTTGTTTATCTGACGGTTTTTTTTAAATAATGTTACGAATAGGTCGTTATGGCTATAATAACTACTTCAGAAGTATTAGACCTGTAGTAGTTACCTACTGAACTAATAATATCATTACAAAATATTAATAAAAAAAATGTTTCGTACTTGAAAAGTTTTATTTTAATAGATACCTTTAATTTATATCATCATTTTTATTTTACAGCACTTTTAATACTTCTAAAAAATCATATGTTTCAACTCTCCTCGACCCCTGTTTCATCTTACCTCGGTATGAGGGGAGTTGAAACAAGTTGACTTGTTACGGTTAAGTCGATTTTTCACCACAATATTTAACGCTTAAAAATTTTTTATGGTAGCCATTTGCAAGTGTAAGGAATGACCTATCGATTGGTACTAATATCATACGATTTCTGTCTATAGTATTTGGTGTATGAAACAAAATGTCTCTCCTATTATTGCGTAATAATTTTATAATACACGCCTTCGCGCACTAATTTTACCAACTGCTGACTTTTGACTACAAGGCCGCCGCGTTATGCGAAATTACTAACGTGTATTACATACATACATATTACATACATACAGACATCGGAAATTACGTATGTTGGTATGATGTACATATATAAACTTAGCTCGAGTAATTTATTTCATGTATGATAGCAGTTTGACCGCCCATTTTAGTTTTATGAACATTCATTCCGCGAATTGACTTAAATCTTCTTCCACAAACACATTCAGTTCCTCCGTCGAAAGCAATCTGTGGAGTATGGATGGGTTCTGGAACTTCTTGAGCCGACGAAACTGAGCCCGCACCGAGAGATAATGGGCGGCGAACAGGAGCGGGAAGACATCCCATTTTTGTTCTGTGGACTTTCATTCCTCGGACTGTCTTAAAACTTTTTCCACACAAACACAACACGGGCAAATCCCCATCAGGGTTCCTTGGAAAAGCCGGTTCATCATCCTGTAGTCCATTGATGAACTCATCATTCTACCCCTCTTTCGGTAAGAGCTCAGGGGGCATAATTCTTTTGTTGTAGACGTAGCATGCGAAGACGAGTATGTGCCCCGGCTAGCCAGGCCAAGACACTGCAATCGCAAAATTATATATCGTGATATTTTTAAAAATCTGTCAATTTTACAAACTTTTATTTAGGTTACAATCTTTGTTTGTGTGTATGTGGCTTTCTCTGTACGCAAGTCTTGCAAGTAAAATTTAACCAGCTTTTTGACTAGCTAGGAAGCTGAAACTTTCAGCATAGCTTTATATTGGATGACAATACATGATTCAATTTAAAAAAACTTAATTTGAACATCTTTGGTATTTTTAAATCGAGTGTATTTGAAATAAAAGTTTGTGTTGAAAAACTCGTTTTTTTTCTTTACTTGTTAAATCTTTTATATTGACTTCACCGTGTTTGGTTGCTTGCTTGCTTGAGCCACACGTTGGGACTCTTCCGCACTTAAAAAACTTCCAGTTATCCAATTGAGTAGAAATTTATCGCTGCGAACTTTACATTCTATTGAATTTTCAGATTGATTGGACAAAATTTGAGTGAATTTTAGAATAAAATCAATTAAACATTTAAAATTACAAATTTTATGTAAAAAAACAAACGATAAATTTTTAGTTTATTTAAAAAAGGCGATATTCAGTTTTTAAATTTAAAAATTTATAGTACAAATTTGTTTATTCCATTGTTATTTGAAAGTTTCTTATATTTTCAATCCTCACATAACTTCACATAATAATTATTTAAAAAACTGTGTTCAATCTTTTCATATTTTATCATAAAAAATCAAAAAAAATTTTTTAGTCGACTAATTAAAAATTATAAAGGTTTATAAAAAACGAAGTTTTTCACGGTTCACTAGTTAACGGACTACTCGTAGTTATAAAATAAAAAGTTTAAAAACATTAAAGCAAACATATCTAAGCAAAGTTGAAGATTAAAAAAGATTCCATGGTGTAGAAATATTTTTCTTGGAAAAAATATTTATAAAAAAATTAATTTGTATGTTTTTAATACTTTTATTTATTAATGAGTCATTACTGCTTTTTCTGGATTTTTTTCAATTTAAAATTTTAGCGTTATTTTTTTATAATTTATAGAAAAAGCTATTTTCAAATTCTTTGAATAATCATAGTAGCTCAATGTCTATTATCATTTATGTGATGCTGACACTGTTCTTGTTACAGTACAGCTCATGAAAGAATTTGCTTAAATTTAATTATAATTCAAACCGTTAATTATCATTATTGTGACTGTCCGGTTGATTGAAAACGACTGTCACTACCTAATGACGAGTTGACATTCAGACCAGACTAGCCGAAAACGTCTTGCTGACATAAAAACTGAAAAAATTATTTTCCTTTTTAATGAAAAACTATAGAATGAACATTCTGAAACTGAATTATGAAATACATGATAAATATAATAAATATGCAAACAACTTGATCACTGTGATGAGGAATTGTTTCCATAAGGTCTCTCGTGGATGATAGCGTTGATGCAGCTTGCTGAGCAGTGCCCGTCCAGCGCAGATAACCTCTACTGTACAGCTAGGGAACACGATTAAATTATGCTAATTTTTAAGAATGAATCACAAATCTCAACAGTATAGAATATTGACCAAGATTTTACATATTTGATAGATATTAGATAGATCCAAATAATTGTTTTACATCATTTATATAGAACTACAAACACTTTTCTACTTCGTTTTGAGAATCTCCCTACAATGTGAGTAACGGTTTTTTCTTTTATGGCAAACAGCTAAACTTGGTTCTTAGGTAGAGAGAAGTTATTTCTTTTAGGAGAATATGTTTTTTCAACCGCGTTGCTTGTTTAATACAATCTTAGTTGAGTTACAAATAAATATTCTTTACTAATAATTTAGTTCATATTAATGGTATTTAACCCATATAAATTATATCTTATATTATTCCGTGAAAATGTTATTTAATATTATTTCTTATGATAACGAATTTTAATGATATTCTATATAATATTTAAAACTATTCCGTATAAATGATAATTTTTCAACATTAACATTCTAAACAACACTAGCCAATAATGTTTTACTAATTCACTGAGCACGAGAAACGGCTAAGCCGATTCTAATTGGAACGAAAATCATGTATATATATATATATTATATATATATATATATATATATATATATATATATATATATATATATATATATATATATATATATATATATATATATATATATATATATATATATATATATATACATACATTCAGAGTACTACAGAGCAGGCAGCTTAAAATACATGGGCCTTTGGTAGTTTTGAATGTAAAATTAGTTGCGCTATGCGGATGCAGCGAGAGCACGGAAGAAAATTAGGCAATTATTATATTTATACGAATAATAATAATAATAATTATTATTATTATTATTAATAGCCAATTGAATGCGAATTTATTTGAGAAAAAACAAATTTGGATACTCTTGACACGTTTTTAACGCAGTTTACAAAACCAATTTGATACAACTTGTTATTTTGTAAGTGTTCATCATTTGGTGAAAGAGCTCTTAAAGGTATACATTTGTTACATATTTGTCACTGTATTTATGGGTTACTGTTACAGTTTATAGTTCAAATGCGCTCTTTTAATGAGACAATTCAGTTTATTTGCTTTTAATTGAAACTGATCATAACATTAAATAACGTGTTTTGAATTTTTCAATATCGATCATCACATCACAACAACATTACTGCTTTCAATAACATCTGAGGTCAGCGTCAGTGTTTTTATGTAGATGTTGTTCAATATAAAACAGACCCAGCTGCATCAGCCTTTTATGTAGGGGAACGTTTATTTCAATTAATTATAATATTTTAAACTGTCGAAACGGTTTACTTTGAGATAAATTACATTCTTAAATTGACCGTAAATAAATAAATGAATAAATAAATAATAGGCTATAGCCACGTAGTTTCCAATATTTACATATACATTTATATAAAATTGCATTTCCTGATGATGATTTTTTATAATGATTTTATTATATTCTCAAATGTCTTGTTAGTTACTGTTCATCATGTTTGTCCCTATCCTTGCATCTTGTGAAAGCTTGTTTTTTTCTCTAGGGTTCTCTCTCTCTCTCTCTCTCTCTCTCTCTCTCTCTTTCTCTCTCTCTCTCCCTCTCTTTCCCTCACTCTCTCTATTTCTCTCCCTTCCTCTCTCTCTTTCGCTTTCTCTTTCCCTCACTCTCTCTATTTCTCTCCCTTCCTCCCTCCGTCTCTCTCTCTCTCTCTCTCTCTCTCTCTCTCTCTCTCTCTCTCTCTCTCTCTCTCTCTCTCTCTCTATTTCTCTCCCTTCCTCCCTCCGTCTCTCTCTCTCTCTCTCTCTCTCTCTCTCTCTCTCTCTCTCTCTCTCTCTCTCTCTCTCTCTCCCTCCCTCCTCCCTCTCCTTCGCACTCTCTACATGTTTAAGATCAAGATGGGAGATTGATCGACGTGAAACGCATCTTATTCTAAATCGTCTTATCGAATCTCATTGGAAGATTGTCAATTAACAATCAAAATTTTTGGAGCGGAGCATCAAAATTTATTCAGTATTTTATATTTAATAACTTTTGTTACAATTTGTTAAGCATTGAAATAAGTTGCTCACTTATTTAGTCGACATTGTGACTCTCTGACTTAACCTACTGTTCGCTTAACGCCTACTCACATTTTCAAAATTATTCAAAGGTGACGGGGTGACAGGGGTCATCCCATCCCTGAGAACACATTTTGTAAAAACAAAACTAAGTTCCCATTCTCACTAAACGGAATGATTAAAAAACCGAATATGAAGAGTAGTTGGTGCGACAATTTAATTCTTATTTGCATAAATTTCTTAGATTCGTCAGAAGTACACGGAACTGAACCCTATTAATGGATAATAGCACATTTATTGTTTTTATAGAATAAAACGTTTACGGGAACCTAGCTACACGCTGTACAACTTGTACATCAAATAATTAAAATTGATAAACCGTACACTTTATCTGCTTGTTTCTCATTTTATACATCTCCATATTTTACAAAGAAATCTTCAATTTTTGTTTTACTTTAAAAATCCACACAATTTATAATGAAAAGATGTTAATTCTCAAAACTCTGCCTTGGCACACTTTCTATTGAACCAACCCATAATCTAAAACGAACCAATATTATAAGATTTGCCGAGTAATTTTAATAGCTTTACTTTATAAATAACTATTTGATTAATGTTTTATTTAGTAAAACTTGCTGAATGTTGCACTTCCTCCTTTACAATATCAATAAAAGCTTTGTCAAATTTATGAGCAATTTGTGCTTGTAGATAGTGATATTATCAATACTATGTAGATATCGCAATCACTTGCCACAAAAAAGATGGTCATGCCATGATTGCAAATTACTTGTCCCCCCTCCGCATAAACCTCCCTTACGTTTATGTATGTTATGACGTCATTTGTATTGTATTTCTATCGATTTGGGCTTTTACGGCACATGTTCCGTTGGTTCTGCTTTAAAGTAATCCGTTTCAATTGTCATCATTTCTAGTCAAGTATAATATTGTTTTACTACGTTATAACATTCAAGATGCAGCATTAATTGCATGGTTATTTCTTTGTCTACTAATAAACCCTACGAACAGCTACGTTTATTTATTGTTTTAGTTTCAATAGAAGTAATGGATATGAAAGCATAAAAAGCTGCTTGATTGAATGCATTTGTTTTAATATTTTTGCATCAGAAGCTGATGAGAATTTTGTATCAGTTGAACTTTCAAGAAGAAAGCTGTTTCGGAGTTGATTAATGCAGTTTTCAAAGAAGTTGTCGTGGAGAGTTCTCTTCTTCCTGATTGGATTTGGTATTTTAACCATTATTTTCTATAATCCACTGACTGGGTGGTTTCAAAATTGCATGAAAGGAGATGAAAATAATGTCAAAGGATATTTCAAGTGAGTTTTTTGATTGGTTTTTTAAAATAAAGTCTCAAATTTCTCAAAAATTAGTTTTCTTGTCATATTATTTGCGCAGGACCGTCTTTAGCCCTTACGAGCGTTCTTTGTTCTTTGACACACTCGACGCATTCGACAAAGCCATGAAGAAATTTAACATAACATATTTCGTCATCGGCGGTACACTGCTAGGTACCTACAGACATCACGACCTTATTCCATGGGATGACGATGCAGATGTAATAATCTCATGGTCTGACAGTTACAAGGTTTTCCAAGCTCTCGATCAGTACGATCCCGAGAGGTTCGGGTTATATGCCGGTATCGGAGTTTCCCTGTCATCTACGTTTCTCGAAGCTTTCAGTAGCGACCGAAAAAGAGACGCCAGTTTTCGCTTTGCGTCAAAAAAGTTTCAATGGAAGTTTTATCCTCGAAGCGGCAAGAAGGTTCTCATCTGGCCGTACACCTTTCCTTATGTAGACATCTTCTTCTACGAAGAAAACGCAACACATCTCGTAATGACGTCTACTTATTTTTCTGAAGCTTACGCGAGAAAATCGGTTTTTCCGCTCGTGCATCGGCCGTTCGGAGATCTTCTGGTGCCAACGCCCTGTAACGTTGGTAATCTTTTGAGATCAATCAATATGGACGTCGATAGATGCATATCTCGTTCATATGATCACACTATCGACATTCCATTGTTTAGTTCTGTTATCAACATTCCTTGTGAAATTCTGTCCGAGACAGTTCCCATTGTCAATAGGACCATTGTTTATCATAGCAGATTTAATTCACACAACAATATTACACATATATTAAAGAAAAAACGTCACCGTTTGAATCACGTGAGAGAACGTCTTGTATTAAACGGACAAATTTTAAAAGAATTTCTAACTTCAACTTGCTAAAATATAATAACGGAGACACTTTTTGTGTAATTGAACTTAAAATTGTGTCGAATGTGTTCTTCAACTGTGATACGAAATGTTTCTGCCGTCTGTAGAATGATAAGATAAGATAAGCAACATGGTTGCGCCCTGTTTTGATGATATTCATATTATTCATATTCATAGTAATTGTTTGGAATATCTGTGGATGTACATCTCATACGCTTGCGGCTTAATATTGAAGCAGCTTGTTATGAATAACATCACTGCTGAACTATATATCTCTAAGCCAAATTGTATTTGTTGCTGTGGTGTACGTGGGTCTACGTTGCTGAGGTGAATGCGGGTCTAAGTTGAACCAATTTCATCTCACATGAGGTCATCGTTGCAGTAATTCTTAAACAATATTTCATCAAAACTATTTGTCTTAATTGAATAAAATAACAGTTGGCCTAAGCGATGTCATTTTCTGTTTATGTGAAGTTTGAACAACATTTTTTGAAACAAAATTAGCTCTAACTACCGAGCGATTATTAAAATTAAATAGCCTTCCTCCATTGATAAATATATATGTATATGTCCTGGTTGACTGACTGATAACGCCTAGTTAAAACAACTTAGTTTAAAAACTTGAACTTTGGGAGTGAGGTATGTTTGTTTTATATAATGTGAACCTAGCCAAGCAAGTAAATTTGAAAAAGTTTCTTCTAAAAAAGCAAAAAAAGAAACAAATTTTTTTGAAAATGCATTTATCTCAAAAACGACAAAAACCAAAAAAGTTGAAGTTGTAAAATTTAGCATATTTGAAAAAAATGTTTTTACAAATCTTGTTTGTGACATGGAAATACTTTGACTAAATATGTTACAAACCTTTGCTTTGAAAATGACTGCTTCTCTTTTTTTTTTATTAAAAATCCATTTTTAAAAGACCGGAAATGCTGGTTGAAAAAGAAAAGTTGTTTGTTTGGAATATATTATTCTTTCAACATTCTAGGATGCTTCAGTGTTGAACAACATAACTTCATCTTAAAAAATGAAGAAACAATGAGGTGTCTTTAAACACTAAACAGCCTAGAATGCTACAGATCCAAACATTTATTGTGTCTGGGTTCTTGTCAAAAATTCCAGAAAATAAAATTATTAACATGTATTACCAGATTTTTATTTTAGTTTTGAATAACTTGAAAAAAATTATTTAGATTAAAATTAATGGTCCTTAACAGCATTCACAGAGGTTCTGGTTATGTGTTGTTATTTTTAGACGCTCCGGGTGGCAAAAAACTTGGCAATTTCAATAATAAAAAGAATATTTGAATTACCGTGAACTTGGATATGATGCTGCAAAGCAAAAAAAAAAGTATTTTCTGACATCTTCAATCAACGTACCAAAAATAACACCCGTTTTCAAGAAAAATTAGTCGATGGCGGGGAATGGAGGGGGAAGGTTGACGTAATTCAATTTCAAGAAAATGAAACAAATTATCCACAGCTTCACTTCGTTTTTATATCTGGGCCTATTTCAGCATCAATAACACTCACCTTAATGTGGCCCGGATAATCGGAATCATTAGAGAGCGGGTAAACACTCTCGCTGCTTTTAAGTTATTTTTGAATTAAAAATACTTATAAAAATGTTTGTGCAACATATCGAAACAAAACATTCATAACCAAAGTTTTCCGGGAATGCCAACCAAATGTTTGAGATGTTTATATGGATTCTTGTGAAACTTTAAATAAAAACATTTAGTAAAAGTAATAAAGTAGTTCTAGGTGCAACTATTTAAATTCTATATATTAACTTAATCGTCTTTGCTTGCTTGAGCCATGCGTTGGGACTTGGACACGTAAAAACATAATTTCTGTCATCAAATCCGCCACTCTGTCACGTCATGTGTTGATTTCCAGTAACATCTTCGTCTTGGGAGAGGTGCGTAACCACTTACTAGTCAGGGCCGACTCATAGCGTTTGCGAAGTGTGCGAAGCACACAGGCGCAGAATTTTAAAAGGCGCAAAATTAAAAAAGGCGCAGAATTTAAAAAGCGCAAAATTAAAAAGTCGCAAAATTAAAAAGACGCCTTTTTTTATACACTTTTACTTAACTTGGTCGTTGGTCGTGGTTTGCTAACGGTATTTCTTCCAATCAATTTTTCACTTACTTCCCGTTTTCAGATTGAGCTGAAACTTTGCATGGGTAATAGTTTTTGATTATAATATTTAATTAAAAAAAATAAATTACTTGAAATTTTTTCTTAAAATATATTCTGTTGGGGCGCGCATTTCTGCTTGCGTAATCTATTCGCCGTGGGCGTTGGAAAATTGTTGAATTAAAATGTTGCAAATCAACAGTAAGGTCGTTAAATACTACAAAATTGGAAAGTCATGTGAAAGCTGTTCGTTCTGTAAAATTGGGATTAAAAGAAATTTATTGTGCATTGAAAGAAGTTGGTAACATTGAAAAAATATATTACTAGAAGACTGCTGCAAATGCATTAAAGAAAACAATTTTACAACGCTCATATTAACACGCTTTATCAGCTTTGTTGTTTGTGGTGTGGTTCATCGGATTTTCTAAAGCTTTCTTAGGGCACTTCTAATAGTTGTAAAAAGTTGACTTTTTGCATGCAGATGTATATCAAATCAAATCAAATTTATTTAACGCCAATGTCGTAAACGAATCTGAGGCGGGTGACAATACATCAATCTGTTTTGGGATTTGAAAAAAGGAAAAAAAGATTTAAACAATAAAAAATGAAAAAATAATAAAAAAAAGAATTTTTTTAAGCAACACTGATATACAAATGTATTAAAAACTTAAAAACAAGTAAAGAAAAAAACGAGTTTTTCAACACAAACTTTTATTTCAAATACACTCGATTTATAAAATAATGTTCAAATAAAGTTTTTTTTAATTATGTTTTGTCATCCAATATAAAGCTATGCTGAAAGTTTCAGCTTTCTAGCTAGTCAAAAAACTGGTTAAATTTTACTTGCAAGATTTGTGTACAGAGAAAGCCACACACACACACACATACCTACATACACAAACAGAGATTGTAACCTAAATAAAAGTTTGTAATATTATTCAATAATAAGTAGTAAAAAATTTCAAACTTATCCTTCGGAAAATAACACTGCTGGACGTTATCTATCTTATATTCGACATTCGCCCAACGCTTTTATCTTCTGAACAGAAAGTTTGGTTCAAACGTTTTTATTATTTTAAATTGTTAGTACATTTTTATATAAGCGTTGTTTTTTCAATGTTTAATTTTGTTATTATTTTGTTACTAAATACACTGAAATTTCTTACAAAGTTTATATTTCAAAAGCCAGAACTCTACCTAATGATGCAAATTTGACTGACGAATTCTGTTCTAATTCACGTGAAAGAGCAAGAAAAAGATTTTTTGATGATGAACCCTTTGGAAATGGTAATATAGAACTAAACCAAAAATTGAAAAAGGTTTTTGATGTTCTCTTTAAAACGGTCAAAGAATCAATAATTGAAAGTTTTGAAAACTATTCAAGTACAATAGAAACGTTCGAGTTTTTATATGGTATGAAAGATAATTATGAAATAGGAAAAAACATGATTAAAAAATGTAGATTACTGAAAAAAGTATTGGCTCGTAGTGAATCAAAATATGTGTATTCAGAAAATTTGTTTCTTAAATTTAACTTGTTATAGTCAGCTTGAAAAAGTTTTCTAATGTTTGATTTTCCTACAAATATTATCAACACTACCGGTACCAGTGAGCATAGGGGAACGGGAAAGTAGTTTTCCGAAGAAAAAAAACTATTTACGATTAACGAATGGGCCAGGAACGTTTAAATGGTTTATCAATAATTTCCGTGAAAAACAAAATTTCTAAATCTGTAGATATTGATTCCTTAAGATAAAATTTGGTTAAATTTAAAACTGGGCGTGTTTCGTTTTCTACTTTTCTGAGCGGCATATAAGTTTGTTTGGATTTCAATCAATGACTTGATATTTTTGTCAAAGGATAACTCAAACAACGCAAGAGGAGTCAAGTTAAGTTTTTCGTAACTTATGCAAAAGTTTCAGGTTCAAACCAATTTAATCGTGGCCAGTCTTTTTTACCCACTTTCGTGCAATGTGAGTAGAACAAGCTTTTTGCTTCTTTGATTTTTTAGCTGGTGGAGGCATCTCTGTTTCAGATCCTGAGGTCTGGTCATTTCCGAAGTGATATGGTTTTAACCATTGTTACTGACTAAGCTTCGACGAGTTGTTTTCGTTAGAGGTTAATGTAGTCATTTCCATTGTCTTCATCACCGCTATCTTCATCACTACTGTTTGTGTCGACATGAGGTGCAACGTTGATATTAGTTTGAGCTGCTTGTTGAAGTAAATCATTGTCAGATTCCAACATGGATAAAACCAGGGCCGGATTAAGGGTACTGTGGGCCTAAGGCTGGCTACTAAAGAAGGGCCTAATATTGCGAAAAAATGACTTCAAGTAACAAAAAAAATAACATAAATTTATTAAAAATAACGAAAACGTATTATAATACAAATCCACGTTTGTATATTATTAAATAAATCAAAGTTATTTGATTGTTCAAAATTGTTTTTTTCTGGCCTTGATGCTTGAAAAATTATGAATAATTTCATCAAGGTTCAAACTTTGAACAATATCACTTTCAATGCTTAAAAACGATAATGCAGGAAGACGTGTCTGGGACATGGTAAAACGTAAGTAGTTTTTAACTCGTTTAAGTACAGAAAACGATCGTTCTTTACTGCTGTTAGTGACCATGAGGGTAAAAAACAAACGCAGAGCTGTTTCAACATTAGGAAAACTTTTACTGGCATATGATTCAACAGTAATTCTATACAACCACATAGATTTGGCTTCAGATTTTTTTAGAGAAAATTCTTTAACAAATGTTACAAATTGTTTATATACAAAAACAATTGTTTCAATTACGCGTTTTAGAACCTTTTTCCAATAATCTCGAGTGTCCAAAAACTGCGACTCCAATTGGGCATCAATTGGTTTATATATATTCCGCCTTGAATGAAAAATACCTATACCTACAATATGTTGACTACTTTTGCATGTGAATTGATATAAGCAGGGTTTTTCGAATAATTAATTTTGTACAAAATTGTCCTTTTTTGTCAGTACCGACTAAACAACAATAGAATTGTGGACATTCGTATAACGAACAAGCTATAATTTTTTAAAACTTAAAACGTGGGGCGCCTTTTACTCCAACTAACTATCTGCTAACTTTTAAACAGGATAGACCCGCATTTTTTTAATATAAATATAAAAGGCGTCCCACGTTTTAAGTTTTAGAAATTATGTCTGGTTTGTTATACAAATTTCCACAATTAATACATGCCTCTACAAGACGTTTCTCACACAGCCCAGAGAAAAATTATTTTCTTCTTTTTAGCTCACAAAACGTGGTATTTAAATATTTTTTTTAAATATTTTATTACATAAAACAGTTCAAATTATACTTAAACAAAGATTAACATAAATTAGGAAATAATTATCCAAACCTTTGTATAAAATCCACACACGTAACAAACTGCCCTAGAATCTTTCACGAATTTTTGATAAAATGTATTTTGTTTTTGTTAATATTTGAAAAAAAAAACGTAAACGCAATAAAAAGACTAAAGGCGGCATATCTGGTTTTATTAAAATTAATTTGTTCAACGACGTGTATAACGTGAAGATAATTGGTAATTTGATCCGGAGAACATGACTGGGAAGAAAACAAGCTAAGAGAAACGTAGTAAAATAAATAAAAACGGTAGCAAAGAATAAGGCAAATATAAAACAGGTTAATCAGCAATTTACACTGTTAATGTAACTTTATTTATGACACATCACTACAGCGATCATGCCCCAAGAGCCTGCAAGCTCCCTCTTTCCTAATGTCCTTATACAGAACATCGTCATAGTGACCATGCAAGTTCTCACATTTACTATGTCAATTGCCTTTTTCTACAAGCACAGTAAATTTTATCAATTTTCTCTTCCTTGTTCTTTTTCTCTCTCTCCCACACACTCACACACACACACACACTCACACACACACACGCACACACATTATGGCTAAAATATTACCATTCTCGCAATCTGCGTCTTTTCTCCGGTGCCGAACTGCGATGCTCCTTCCTTGACACGACCCTGATAATATAGTTCATTATACCCGTCTCTGCTTTTAGCGGTTGACACTGTTGACAGATAATAGCTATAACTTCATCAATGAGAGCCGATATTTTTCAAGGCTGGTATTTTCCAAGGCCGATATTTTTAGGGCTGATATTTTTAAGGGCCAATATTTTTCCGTGCCGATATTTTCAGACCCAAAATTTGTCAGGGCCGATATTTTCCAGGGCCTAAGGCTATAGCCTTATCAGTCTAATGGTTAATCCGGCTCTGGATAAAACTGTATACAATTTGAATCGACGTTGGGATGTTGAAGCAGATCTGTAATATAAATTATATTAAAAACAATTAACTGAAATTTATAATGTGTATATTGATGAAGTATAATTTGAAAATAAAATCATGCATTTATAGAAAGTGTATCAGCAATAAAATTAAAAACAATTAGTAAAACAATTCTAACTTGTTTAGGTCTCTTGAGCAAATTAAACCCTCTCGTGCCTGGTTTCACTTTTTTTGTGACGCTAGTAAAGAATAAAATTTGCTAAAACTGTAAATTTAGGACAAAAACGAAAACACTCGACTTCTTTATTAGACATGAATTAACAAAATTACAAGAACCAATTTGAAGAAAATATTATAAATGTATCAATCTTACCCCGAATAAGAGTTTATTTCAAAAAGGCAAGTTTTCCCGAACACGGAAATTCAACAGCAAATAAATTTTTAAATTTTTTTTTAAACATCGAAGAGTGTAGATACGTTGAGATATAACCAGTTTAATAAAATGAGCCATTTTATTTAACTTAACGACTGTTTTAAAAATTACAATGATTTAAAGAGATTTACCACTTTTTGGAACGCTAGGCACGAGGGGGTTAAGACTGAAATAGCTGTATGGAGGAAGCACCTACGTACTTCCTGTCGTGCATCATAATTTGATCATTTTAACTTATCCCTCCTCCTTTCTCCAGGCTTGGTACTGGCTTGCAAATGCAAGGCGGAGTTGAACGTAGCTGTTTTTTATTGTAATAGTTTATAGTCCTTTACACCAGGTGTTTTAAGACTAAAATGGCTGTATGTTGGAAACACCTAAGTACTTCCTGTCGTGGATTTTAATTTGATCTTTTTAACTTTCCCCTCCTCCTTTCTCCAGGCTTGGGACTGGCTTGCAAAAGCAAGGCGGAGTTAACGTAGCTGTTTAATTTTAATCAGCTTATATATGCCACTAAGTGTTGAATCCATAACGGTGGTGTTTTATTACAAAATGCATTTTCCCCGATAGATCATAGAGTTTGTTGGCGGAGGTTTTCACGTTAATATTTCAGTTAGTGACAGTTACATAAAGTCAACAGCAGCATAGCTTATTCTACATCATAAAACTGTTACATTGTAGGAAAATTGACGATGACAGTTTATAGTCAGACATTGAGTACGAGTACTTAGTGGAATAATGAGTACGACTACCAAGGCCTCGAGTACGATTACTTAAAAAACGTAATCGAGTTGTACTCGAGGACGAGTACCATCTCTGCATCTCAGTCTTAATTCAAGAGTACAATAGAGTTCTAAAGATTCAAATAGAACAAAAGCATGCTGTTTATATAAACAATCGAAAATGTAACACACGATTATTTTTTGTCTCGTTCATCTAATATTGCATAGAGTATGGTATTACTGATCAATAGTGATCAACATATATAGTTTCAGGTGGTCAGCAGTCAACAGTTGATAAAATTAGTTCGCGCAAGCGTATAATAAAAATATTACGGAATAGTATACTGTTAGTCCTAAAGATAAAAAAGGTGGCGATGCAATCGCAAAATAATATTTTTTTAAATCAGTCATTTGTATTTTACATATCTTTAACTTGACCCAATTTTACCCAGCCCACAATATATTCACGACCCGACCAGACGCAACTCATGGACAACTCTGGTTTACACTTTAGTAAAACCAAATTATTTCTTAAAAACTTTAAAAAACTGTTTAAAATTGTAATAGTTTTTTTTTATAATTGTAATGTGTGTCATTTCACATCAAAATGTTTACACACTAAAACTTATATGAACATTTAATTTGTCTGTCACAACCTAAGCGGATTATAAAGGTTTACATACGATTCAAACACAAATGACAACTATTCTCAATTGTTCTCAAATATTCTCAAACTTAAATTTAACTTACATCTCGTCATCCAATAGAACTGAAATTTGAAATACAGGCTCGCTTTTCGTGACAATGCATTCTATTAATATTTTAAAAAATGTTGGAGAAAGTTATTTTTTAATTAAAGGTAATAATAATGTTTTAAAACGAAACAAATCAAACATAACTGCATAAATGTTTAAATATCTAATTTTTTTAATGTTTTAAAAGAAAAATTTGCAATAAATGAAAAACTGGCAAATCCTGAAATTTAAGGGAGTTGTGAAAAAATCTCCTTTTTTACGACTTACTTGTTAAATTTCTTATATTAACTTCACCGCCGGTCTTGCTTGCTTACTTGCTTGCTTTCTTAAATGTTTACAAAGCTTGAAATTGAAAATTAACTGACTACCCATCATCCAATCAAACTGAAATTTAAAAAATCGGCTCGCTTTTCATTAGACCCCTAAGAAGCCGGCTCAATGACCGCTTCACACCCGGTTTAGCACGTTTTACGGCTGAATTTACGACTAGCCGTGATTTTTATGGCCGGCGGTGGCTTATTTCTCGGCTTATTCTTGCGTAACAATCAGATTTTCCAAAATACGGAATGAGGACGTCTTCAAGAAAACTCTGAATCAATATTTTTTCTTAATATTTTGACATCACCATCAATAGCGGGCTTTTTAGACCTATAAATTATAATCAGTCACACGACGATCCACTGACAAATGAAAACATTACTAACGATTCTAGACAGACTGTCAAAAGCTTTTATGCCAGATTGTGAAAAGCTTTTCAGCTGAACTGTGAAAAGAATGTCAGCCAGACTGCCAAAATTGTTCAGCTAACTGTCAACAGTATTCAGCAAACTGTCAAAAATGTTCAGAAAACTAACAAAAGTGTTTAGCAAACTGTCAAAAGTGTTCAGAAAACTGACAAAAGTGTTCAGCAAACTGTAAAAAGCGTGAAACAACCTGTAAGATGAAATTAGCTCATCTTACGTATATTTGTGTAAATAGCTTATTTTATTATCTCTTATTATGTTAATTTGTGTATATGTATATGTAGATATATGTTTGTTTATATATATATGTATATATATCTGTGTTTTGTATATATGTGTATATGTATATTTGTTTATATATATGTATATATAAGATCATTGGGACTCTTATTAAAAAGAAGATAACAATTTTTTCTAAAATAATAGGTGACTATAAACCTGGTTATATTTATGGTAATGTTAAAATACATAAGAAAGATAACTCATTAAGACCTATTATTTCACAATGTCCTGCTGTTACTTATAATATTGCTAAAGAAATTAATTAAATTATTTCTCCTTATTGTCCTTCTCAATATAGTCTTAAATCTTCTTATGATTTTGTTGATCTTATTCATACTAATGGAAGTTCTAATATAATTGCGTCTTTAGATGTTGAAAGTTACCAACGTACCTGTTATAGACACTATAAATATAATTTGTAAGTGTGTTTATTCTTATCCTAGTATTCAACCTCCTCAAATAAGCCCTGAAGTCTTGAAAGAATTACTTTATATATGTACAACGCAATCTCCTTTTTTATCACCTAATGGAGACTTATATGTACAAATTGACGGTGTAGCTATGGGGTCCCCGTTGGGCCCGACTTTCGCTAATTTTTATATGGGTGATCTTGAAGCACGTGTATTTGAAAATCACACCAAACCTTTTCTGTATTGCCGTTATGTTGACGATATATTTGTTTCAGTTGATAATTTAGAAGAATTATTTAAACTGAGAGATGCATTTGTAAAAAATTCTAAACTACAATTTACTTATGAACTTGCTAATAATAAACATCAAATTCCTTTTTTGGATACTTTAGTTACACGAAATGTATCAAAACTATCTTGCCAGGTCTATACTAAACCCACAAACACAGATAATTGTCTTAATTATAATAGTGATTGTCCTGAAAGATATAAACTAAACGTTATTAATAATTATATTAATAGGGCCTATAAATTTTCCGAAACTTGGTCTGATTTTCACAACGAAATTCAGCAAGTTAAACAACTTTTAATAAATAATAATTATTCCAATTCTATTGTTGATGCAACTATAAATAAATTTATGTCACATATTACTGATAAAAAACATGTTTCAAAACCTAATACCAATAACTCATCAAATTCTTGTATAATTCCATTATATTATGCTAATCAGATGTCTAATAATTATAAAATAGATGAAAAAGTGTTGAAAAACATTGTGTATGATAATATTAAGGTTGTAAATAAAGATAATACACTCAAGTTACACATCTATTATAACAATGGAAAAACTCATAATCTTTTAATTAAAAATAGTATAAATAATGTTTCTAGCTCTGTAGCACAAACCAGCCTAGTGTACCAATTTTCGTGTCCGTTTCCACATGGTCAGGTGGAAAATTACATTGGTCATACTAAAACCACTCTGTCTCGTAGATTGACTATGCATTGTCAAAGTGGTGCCATATACCAACATATGTCAACACAACATTCAATCAAACCATCACATACATTTCTAATTGATAACACCAGTATACTAATGAAAGAAAATCAACCCATTAAGTTAAAATTAAAAGAAGCTTTAGCCATTAATAAATGTAAGCCTTTAATTAATAAACAATGGTATTCTTTTGATTTAACTCTTAAACTTTTTGGTTCTCTAAATAGTAATAAAACTAATAATAATAATAATAATAATAATAATAATAAATGTTTTAACTCCTCTACAACTTCTGTTAAAAATATGCATGTTAATAGTGCCAATGTTTCTTCAGGTATTTCTTCGTTGAATGAATGTTTTGTACCAGACGTTTGTGTTTCAAAGGTTATAGATAATGTATGTGATTCTTCTTCCAGTCACGTCCTTGAAGTTGACTGTAACGCCGTTGTTAAAGGCTTTGCTAACTGATCTTAATTATTTAGTCATTACTGTTATTATTATAATTATTTTAATTTAAATATTTTTTATGTTGTTACATTTGTACTTAATGAATTTAAATTTTATTTTAATTGTATTTTAATTCCTTTTAATTAGCTGTACCTTTTACCATTTAGTCACTGCATTTTATTTTTAAAAAAGTTAAACGGCTCTGAAGATGGCAAAATTTAAAAATAAAATCGATTCAGCCAAGTGTGCCACTTTTTTCAATCGAGTTTGCTTAAAAGAATATATATATATATATATATATATATATATATATATATATATATATATATATATATATATATATATATATATATATATATATATATATATATATATATATATATATATATATATATATATATCTATAATCTCATTGTAATGTATCTGAGGAAATTTTTGTCTCTTCTAATATAACACAGCGAAAACGCAAAAATTGATTTCCAATAGTATAAATTTTATATTCTTTTGATTTGATAGGTAGAGTGTTTTTTCGTTTTTTTTCTTTTGTTAGTGTGCTAATTCTTTGACAATTTCGGTTCCTTCTGTTTGTTTACTTTTCTCGTTTTACTTTTGACCCTGAGGATGGCTGACTTAGCTGAAACGGTTAACTCCCAGTTAGCGGGAAGTAATTCCCTTTGGATGAACCTTTTGAGCACTTGATTTTTTTTCCTTATTTATAACTTCACTGTTGTTTTCTTTCGTGCTCAATAAATGTTCAAAAAAAAAAAAAAAAAAAAAAAACTCCGCCTTGCTTTTGCAAGCCAGTCCCAAGCCTGGAGAAAGGAGGAGGGAAAAGTTAAAAGGATCAAATTATGATCCACGACTGGTAGTACTTAGGTGCTTCTGACACAGCCGTTTCAGTCTTAAAACACTTGGTGTAAAGGACTATAAACTATTATAAAAAAAAAAAGCTGAAACGGTCCGTCGGTTTGACAATAAAAGTTTAATGGAAAAGTTTTTGGCTAATTGTAGTCTCGAACAGAGAGTTTTGTGCCGAAAGGTCGAGAATTTGGCTCGAAAGGTTGTTTCTGCGAAATGGCGAGTTGTGTTTCTTAGAGCGTGTCTCAAAGATAGATATATATATATATATATATATATATATATATATATCTGTTGTTTATATATATGTATATGTATATATATATCTGTATTTTGTATATATATATATGTATATATATATATATATATATGTGTTTGTATATATATATATATGTATATATATATATATATATGTTTGTATATATGGATATATATATCTCCCGCTTTCTCCCTTTGTCACACCTCGTCTCTCGCTCTCAGATTTATCTGTACTCCGTACTAGGAGTTCGGCAACCAAAACTACAGGTGTTTCCCATTACAGTTACGACCATCCTTGGGACCAGTACGACAACGGTTCCATTTCTCGTCGAGTTTTATCTCCTTTGTCTGCCAACGCAATAGACGCTGCCAACGAAATAGACCCTACCAACTGTATCGATGTTTCAAATGCAACCGAACTGTGCCCTGCCGACATGCCAAGGACTCCGCTATTCACTGTTCTCCCGCATTCTCCTTTTGTCACACCTCGCCTCTCCTTTTCTGATTTATCTGAACTCCGTAGTAGGAGTTCGCCAACCAAGACTACAAATGTATCTTATCACAGTTATGATCATCCTTGCGACCAATACGACAACGGCCCAGTTTGTGGTCTTGTTTCCTTTCCTCCATCTACCAACCATATTGAAGCGTTGGACGCGGTCGAACAGTGCTCCACTGGTTTGTCAGCCATGAGCCAACCTCCTCGAGGCCTCGAGACTGCCGACCTGCGTGATGGTGATGGGACTGGTGCGATGTGTCCGCATTTGATCGATAACTGCAATATTACTATACGTAGACGTTGATCATTTTCAAATTTTAATTAAACTCTCAATTTTATCGATATCCTATTATCTTTGAATTGTAGCTTTATATTCTTATTTTATTATTTTACCTCTTTGATTTTATTAGTAATTTTCTTTTAATAGTTATATTTTACTACTTAATTTGGTTGTATATTTTAGCACATGTAATTTTTTATTTTTTCTTATTTTTTGTTTCTTTTTGTTAATTTATTTACTCCGAGGCAAAAAATTTGGTTGTTTCTTAGCGGTTTTCATATTTTGCTTTTACTCTTCTTTGTACTTTGACCTCGATTGATGTGTAAACATATCTGATATGTCTCGCCACACCACTTTATATATTTTCGTTGTAGCTGTAAATTAGTTTTATGAGTTCTGATGATGGCTAATAAAGCCGAAACCTGCAGGTCAGCTCATGACCAAAACATTAATAAAAATATATACCAGTTGGTTCAAAAGTGTCTTGGTATTTCCGATTTTCGAAAAGTTTCACGTTTGATAGAAAAAGTTTGTAATAAGAAATGGGCCATAGTCTTTAATAAAGCGTGTTTAAAAGAACATCTTGTTCCTAATTATTTGAAAAATATATATATACATATATATATATATATATATATATATATACTAGCGGGGTTACCCGGCGTTGCCCGGGGTTTTTAGAGGTTTTTCTAATGTTTGTCTCTCTCGCTCCCGTTCCCTTCTCCACTTTCCCGTTTTCGTAGCGTTCCCGGTCGCTTTTCCGCTCTCGGTCGTTTTCGTAGCGTTCCCGGTCGCTTTTCCGCTCTCGGTCGTTTTCCAGCTCCCGGTCGCTTTCCCGCTCAGAAGTTCTGTTATCGATTTTCTCTCTTGCTCGCGTTTCCTTCCAAGCTTGCTCTCCCGATTCCAGTCGCTTTCCGCGTTCCCGGTCGCTTTCCGCGTTCCCGGTCGCTTTCCGCGTTCCCGGTCGCTTTCCGCGTTCCCGGTCGCTTTCCCGTTCCCGGTCGCTTTCCCGTTCCCGGTCGCTTTCCCGTTCCCGGTCGCTTTCCCGTTCTCGGTCGCTTTCCCGTTTCCGGTCGCTTTCCCGTTCCCGGTCGCTTTCCCGTTTCCGGTCGCTTTCCCGTTCCCGCTCACGCTTGCTCTCCCGTTCCCGGTCATGCTTGCTCTCCCATTCCCGGTCACGGTAGCTCTCCCGTTCCCGTTTCCGTTCCCGCTCATTTTCTCTTTTACATTCTTTCATAACTTCTGTTAGCCTATAAAACGCAAAATAGATTTGCTAAGACTATATATATATATATATGAATGTTTGTGGGTTAGTTTGTCTATTATAGAAACGGGAAAGCACCCGGAACGGACAGCGAGCGGGAACAGAAAAGCAAGCGTGAGCGGGAATGGGAGAGCAAACGTGAGCGGGAACGGGGCAGCGACCGGGACGGGAAAACGACCGGGAGCGGAAAGCGACCGGGAGCGGGAAAGCGACCGGCAGTGGGAAAACGACAGAAAACGGAAAAGCTAACAGGAGTGGGAAAGCAGGTGGGAAAGGAAACGGGAGAGAAAGAGACAAACATTAGAAAAACCTCAAAAAACCTGGGCAACGCCGGGTATCTCCGCTAGTACATACATAAACACACACACAGACACACATACATGCACACACACATACATACATACACACATACATACGCACATACATATATATATAGTTCCCGCTCCGCTCCGCTCATTTTGTGACGGATTTCAAAAAATTTTTTTTTATTTTTGATTTTCATTGACTCTCAAGGTTGTGTGAAAATTTCATTACGATCGGATGAATGGTGTAGCAATGCATAAAGGACATTAACATACATAAATACATATATACATATATACATATATACAAACATTCATTTTTATATATATAGATATGTGTGTGTGTGTGTGTGTGTGTGTGTGTGTGTGTGTGTGTGTGTGTGTGTGTGTGTGTGTGTATTTATATGAGAAGGCTTTTCCTATTTTGTTACCTCAGGAGTTAGTGAAATTAGGGAAGTAGAATTAGTCGGTTCGTGAGTTCTAGATTTAGAGTTTTAGAGAATAGACTTTGCAGTTAAACAAGTTGACAAAAGTTATCTAATAGAATCAAAAGAGTTGTCAGAATCAAGAGATTTCTGAAACGTGAGATATCATTAGATTGAGTCAGTGCGAAAGAAGTACTAAGCCGGAATTATAATTCGAGAAATATTGTGCTATAAATAACTTCAAGCTTTAACGTTACGAATCGCTAGAAAGTCGAAACGCGTTAGTCTTAATTTTGAATAATGTTGTCTTAAAAACTAAATTTCGACATTTATGTAGATAAGATAATAAAAAAGTATATTGCTGCTAAATGATCCTTTGTGTTTTTACGAGTTTGTTTTGAAGAACATTCAAAGCCGAAGTTCTTGATATATATAGACACATATATATATATATACACATATAAACATTGGCTGTTTAATCCAACAGATATTAAGATGTCAAGTGAATTAAGTGGACCTCTATTGAAACGGTTGAAGAAAATGAAACAAGCGGAGTTACAATTCGGATTCGCATATCAAAATTGGTGTTCAAAGGCATAGGGCTCTTAACTCTGACCATCTTCTGCAATACAAGTGGCTTGCTGTTTCAAAATGTCCTGATAAAGCTGGAGCCTGTTGCGCTGTTTGTGTACTATTTTCTGTGTCCGATTCGTGCCATGGTAAACGAATGGGCAAACTTGTAACCCGTCCCCTAACGAATTTTTCAGATTTGACTGGTAAGAATGGTCTACTGGATCTTCACAAACAGTCTAGTTTTCATACTACAAATGCAGCCAGAGCACTTGAATAATCAGTTTCTCTAGCTAAAGTCCCTACAACACATGTTGATGCCCAAGTTAACTCACAAAAGACAGCGCAAGTGTTGCAGAACAAGAAAGCTCTTGCATCCATTTTTGAGACAATTAAATTTGCCGCAATTCAGAATTGTGAATTTATTTTTTTAGATATCACATGAGAAAATCTTTGAAAGATATTGCTGATTTTTAACTAAATAAAATTATTCCAAATTTTAAACATGTAAATTATAATTTGACCCCCTCTACAGTCATCGGTAAAAATTTTTTTGAGTCAAGTTGGCCCCCTCAAAAAAGTTCTAAATCCGCCAGTATGTATGTATGTATGTATGTATGTATGTATGTATGTATGTATGTATGTATGTATGTATGTATGTATGTATGTATGTATGTATGTATGTATGTATGTATGTATGTATGTATGTATGTATGTATGTATGTATGTATGTATGTATGTATGTATGTATGTATGTATGTATGTATGTATGTATGTATGTATGTATGTATGTATGTATGTATGTATGTATGTATGTATGTATGTATGTATGTATGTATGTGACGTATGTATATATGTATTTATGTATGTGTGTATGTGTGTATGAATGTATGTATGTATGTATGTATGTATGTATGTATGTATGTATGTATGTATGTATGTATGTATGTATGTATGTATGTATGTATGTATGTATGTATGTATGTATGTATGTATGTATGTATGTATGTATGTATGTATGTATGTATGTATGTATGTATGTATGTATGTATGTATGTATGTATGTATGTATGTATGTATGTATGTATGCATGCATGCATGCATGCATGCATGTATGTATGTATGTATGTATGTATGTATGTATGTATGTATGTATGTATGTATGTATGTATGTATGTATGTATGTATGTATGTATGTATGTATGTATGTATGTATGTATGTATATATGTTAACAATTTAGCATAACGCGGCGGCCGCGGTCGTCAGCAGTCGATAAAATGAGCGCATACTACAGGCGGGTAATAAAAGTTATTACGCAATTGTACATGGTCAGTTCTAAAGATCAAAAGAAATAAGAAATACATCATTTTTGACGGACTATCTGTAGTATTACATATTTATTTAATAATCTTATAAAAGTAAAACACGTTTTGTTATGTTGCCATTTTACCGGTAAGCATTTGGACACTTTCTTCACCTACACAATCAAGAGAAAATACAGTTTCTGATGGAAGTCGACCCATGGACTGCTCTGGTATAAACCATATTTTTTGCATAGGACGTGCCGTTAAACGCGTTTTGACCAGAGTTCTCCCTGGTTCAAGTTTTCAGCACCCGATCCACCAGAAAAGTTTACCCGATCCGACCCACTTCGGCCTGACTCGACCCAACAGTTGAAAAAAACAATCAAGTAAAAAATAAATATTAGCTTCAAAAATTAAAAACACGCTTTTATAAAATTCTTCAAAAGTGTAAAATAAATAATAAAAATAAAAGCGTGGGGCGTTTTTTCAACAATCATACGATCGCAACGATTGTGCCCCACGCTTTTATGTTCATAATTAATTGTATAATTTTAGTTTCATTTGAACCGACCAAACTTGACCCTACCTGTCCCAACCTCGCTTGACCCGACCCATTCACTAGTCAAATTTCCACGACTCGACCTGACCCGCAGATCAAGGACGGATCCAGGGGGGGGGATGAGGGGGATGCATCCCCCCCCACCAGCCAAAGTCATGTAATGTAATTTTTTGCAAATTCGAGGATTTTTCATTTAATAGTAGGGGGCTGTCTATATATCTACGTTATAATCTATATTGCTAATTTTCTATAGCATTCCAAAGATGGCGCTACTCTACCGATGCTGTCAATTCAAGTTTAAATTCACTTTTCATCAAAATCTCGCCATATTGATTCGATTTGATTTCTGAAATTTTGCGTTTTCGTGCACTATTAGTATAGAGCAAACCTTAGTACTGTGTTATACAATCAAAATAAATAACACTAATTTTAAAAGTATACAATTCGTAATCTAAATCAACGATTTTCAAAGAAATAATACAACTCCGCCTTGCTTTTGCAAGCCAGTCCCAAGCCTGGAGAAAGGAGGAGGGAAAAGTTAAAAGGATCAAATTATGATCCACGACTGGTAGTACTTAGGTGCTTCTGACACAGCCGTTTCAGCCTTAAAACACTTGGTGTAAAGGACTATAAACTATTATAAAAAAAAAGAAAAAAAAGAAATAATACTAAATTATTATGTCGAGTGGTCCAAAAAAGTTTAAGCAGAGTCAGCTTTCGTTCAACTTACTATATAAAACAGTTGAAAACAATAAAACTATGGAATGTTCCAATACTATAGAATTGCATGCAGACATTGAAAATACTGTCAGTGAAGCTAACATTCAGAAATCTTCCAATGATGGCAATATTCCATCTGAATCAGTTAAAGTCTATCAAGAAGAAGTTCCTCTAGAAGATCCGTCTACCAAAGATGACAAAGAAACACATAGTAAAATATGTTCTTCAGGTAACCAACTAACAGCCTTGGAGGAAAGATCGGACAAATCCATTATTTCTTCCTTTCTTTGTATGCATATTGTTGCTTGCCCGTGTGTTTTTGTTTTTTCTCCTACCCTAGGAGAAAAAATCCTACAGTCTACAGAATAAGACTTTGAATTCATCTTGATCGCTCGTTTTGTCTGACATCATAAGAATTGTATACTTGTTTTGATTTGATTTAAGCTATTTTTATAGGCAATAATTTAAAAGATATTAGTTCAATGTATGCGCCAAATCGCACCATTTCATATAGTCTTTGTAAAAAAACCTTGGAGAGGGGTCACATCCCCCCTACCCAAACCCCTCCCCTTGCTCGGCGCTGCGCCCCTCTTTAATGTTGGTTCATCCCCCCCCACCAGAATTTTCTGTATCCGCCCCTGCCGCAGATACGCATAACTCTCCCGCCAATGTTATCTCATATAGGGATTAACATTTACAGTTGAACGCAATTAACAAAATCTCATTGATGAAAACATTTAAATATAGCAAGTAGAAATTAGTTTTTTTTAAACGAGAAAAATTTTTTTTGAAAGTTGTGTTAATGATACTTCATTTTAGCTAGCATTTCATGATTTTTGTTGTTTATTATGTTCCTCTTTAAAATGAAAAACTTCTTAGATTAATTTAATTTTCCTGCTCACTGCAAAAAATGATAGCTCTGCAAATTAAAAACCAAAAACTGCTATTATTGAATGCACGCTATCGTGAGTAATTTTCGATTGTGTTCTGTAAATTATGTTCTCAGCACAGCATAGGCGTTAATCTTTCACGAAACAGGACACAACCACTTAGTCTTAGAATGGACCGCTCTGGCGTAAGACGACTTATTAATAGAAACTCAGCAATCAGCATGCTATTTGCAAGACAAGGAAGTGTATATATAATGCAACGAACAAAAACATAATGAAATAGTAAAACTTGTTAAAATCGAATTATAAAAATACTTCAATTGATGTTGAAAATTTTCACATAATATCAAAAACAAGTCCAAGCAAAAAACAACATTTTTAAAAAACTTACTTTTATATTTGTTAATCCTTTATATTAACTTCACCTTTTTATCTGATTGATTGACTGATTGAACACAAACCTATTTCCCGTCCTTCAATCGATCTGAAACTTGGTTCGTAGACTCGTTAGGACCAAAAAATAATTTTGAGATATTTACTCTAAAAAATAAACAAATAGTTTGAACGCTTTGCTAAAAAAAATCTATGCGTTGTTCGGTGACGTTTAGAAGCTATATCAACATACGTATTTCTTCCGATGTCTGTTAGATATTTACACACAAAAAATTAAACTAAAAAAATACAACTACACAAAATTATAAAGGATATTTAAAAAATGAAGTTTTTAACGTTTAACTTGTTACGTTATGCAAATCAATTTCTAAATGCAGTAATAGTTTTAGCATTGTTTATAGCAATACTTTAATCACAATTTTAATAAGTTTTTGATAGTCATTAATATCTAAAAGTTCATTTAATTGACGAAAGCACCATCTAGTGAAGAATTAATTTTAAATTTGTTACAAAATAAATATTGAAATTATTTAAAATAATTATTAAATTGCTTCGGAAACTATTGAATATGGTTTTGGTGGGAAGATAAATTCTAACTTGTCTAAAACTTGGAAACTTCAAAAAATTTGACCACAGACAGGGAAACAAAAAAGTCAAGTTAAATAAAGTGTTTAATAAAATAATTAATTTTTTTTTTAAATACCACGTCTGGGCTGTGTGAGAAATGTCTTGATGGAGGCATGCATTAATTGTGGACATTCGCATAACAAACAAGCCAAAAATTTTAAAACTTAAAACGTGGGGCGCTATTTATATTCAAAAAAGCGTTCTATCCTGTTTAAAAAATAGCAGATGGTTAGTTTGAGTAGAAGTTTTTACTAATGCTCCGAGAGCGGAAAAGTGACTGGGAACGGGAGACAAGTGGGAGCGGAAAAGCGACCAGGAACGGGAGACATGCCGGAACGGGAAAGCGACCGAGAGCGTGAGAGCATGCTGGGAAGGAAACGGGAGCAGGAGAAAAAATTATAGACAAACCTCTAAAACCCCGGGCAACGCCGGTACCCTGCTAGTTATATAATAAAACATTAGAATTTATTAAAAATAGGGATTGTATTTTGTATTTGTGTATTTTAAAAATACTGTACTTTGTATTTCGTATTTAAAATACTTCAAAAGCCACGTATTTTGTATCAATGTTTTAAATAATTTTAAAACGGGTTTATTTGGTATTTGAAATACTTTTAAAATGTATTTGTACAAGCACTGTATATATACCCTTGGACAAATATGACAACAGAGAAGAAAGCAAGTTGAGAAAAACGTGGTAAAAATATCGGTATATTCAGATCAAACAAAACGCACTAAGTCAAACGGTCCTGTCGATTTTAATGATAATATTAAAACCTAAAAAAGTAGAGCATAAAACATAATGTTGATTTTTATAAAAATTGTCTAACAAAAACTTAGTGATAGAAACTGAACCTTTAGCTCAGACTGAGGAAACCAGTACTAGTTCTTGCTGAAGTACAACTTTATATAGATGTTAACATATGTAAATTCAAAAAAGGTCGTTTTAAAAGAAAAACATGTAATAAATGCAAAAACCTGCAAATCCTGAAACAACTAGTTTTTACGGCTTATTTGCATCACAATGAGCTGCCTACCAACGACATTTTGTTCAACCATTTTTGAAACGAAGCTTAGACGCGAGATCGGCCGATTTGAGCTGATCTCCTGTGTATCCAGTAATGATTTCTTGAGAACAAGTCATGTTGCGGCTCTCTTTTGGAATTGAGGCAAACAGCGCTGCCCAGTCATGCATTGCAGTCTGAAAATGTCACAGAATGAATTGTCATTGACGACAATTTAATACACCAAATTTTAGCTCGATTTAGATTACGGAAAGTCACTTTTTTAAGCGGATTTCCCTTTTTAATAATCTAAAATCACTAGCGAAAGCACTCCAATCGGAATCGGCTCAGAAAGAGTGATAGGCAGTGATAGCCCGTTCTAAGACTTTTTCCTTACGCAAATAAATGCTTCAGAGCCAGAGTTGTAATAATTTTTTTCGATGTTCACGTCGTTTAAAACGCTCTGCCCAGTCGACCAAACAATTACTGATCTTTGTCCAGGCTGATAAAGTTTCTCAACCAAACTGGTGAAGTTTCATTCTAAACTCAGTGCGTCCCTGAACTCCATTGGAAGAAAAATTCAATGAAACGAGCAAAATTTAATCGTTAATTTTGGACGCAATACACGCATCGAGTTAGTCTAGGTTAATTGCCCATCGTCGCAAACACTTTCTAAAAGAAACTCTTTATTCGCTAGGTGGCTTTTTCAATTTGTTTGTAATTAAAAATAATATTTATCTAAGTTTTAAAACAAATCAGATACAATTAATAAATTTTTACTTATATAAACTCATAAAATGTCTTTTTAAAAGAAATGTTTTAACAAATGAAAAGCCGGCAAATTCAGAAATAAAAAAGATTTGTGAAAAAATCTGGTTTTTTACGACTGACTTGTTAACTACTATAAAAATTAAAAAAAACAGAGTAATAATAATATAAAAAAGTGAATAAATAGATAGTAGATGCAAATGAGGATATGAAAAAAATGAAAGAGAAGTAAAATCATTTAGTGAGAAAGTATAATTTAGATAGTTTTTTGAACGATGCAAAACAGGGTAGAGATGAAATTGACTTAGGAATACCAGACCAGACACGAGGACCAACACATTTGATAGAAAACATTTTCATATTTGTCCCAGCAAAATCCGAACAATATACATAGACTGGTAGATCTAGCAGTTTTTCGAGGCAATATGGGAAATTTTAATAGACAAGCCAATTTTTATACCATTCAATAGAGAATATGTTGTAGAATGTCTGTATGAAGATACCACGAATGAGCAGTTATGGTACTCTAGTTATTAATGATTTTAGGCGTGCTCTTTTGTCTCATTACGTAAGACAATGTCGCGTTACGCGCAGTAACATATTTACTCGCTCAGCCAATAAGAATTCAATAAAGGCTCGTTTTCTATGCTATATTTGCGTTGTCTTTGTATTCATTTTGCATTGCCGGTTTATCGCGTTTGAATTCGATTTCTCTTCAATATCTTAATTTATTATTTAAGCCTTAGATTTTGATTTGGACGATTTTGGATTCTTAGCAGCGTTTTTTTTAATTTCCTATTCATTTATATAGTTGTATAATTGTATAGTTTGTATAGCATAGTACATAGTTTTTTCTTCGGTCAGTCTTGTCTTGTCTTTTGTTAGTCATTCTGGTATTTTTTTATTTTCTTTTATTCGTGTTATTACATCTGTTAAGTTTGGTTATGGTAAGTTTGTATTGTAGTTAGCACATTTTTAATCTAAATGTAACTAATATCGCAATGGAGTGCGTTGTGTGTAAATCTGCTACTGAAGAAAAACTTAAAATAATCTAAATATTGAAACAAGATGGGAAAACTTCTCTATTGAATTCTGCAACTGTAATTGGAGATACAATTTTAATTGACAGTTTAACTCTATAAATGTGGATGTTTGTATACATAAGTAAATAACAAAGCAAAGAAAAATAATCAGCTCATGCCTTGTGTTAGTTTTAGTTCTAGTAGCTAGCTGATCTAGCTGCAATAAAAAGAATTTAAGATCTAAGTTTTCCACACAATAAACAATTATTCCAGTCAAATATAAAGTAGTTCAAAAATTATTCCTGGAAAGCTACCTCAACTGAAAATGCATGTTTTGAAAACTCATTTTCAGGAAATGAAATTGAAGTATTTCTTAGACAATGACAGATGGAGCTGGGAAAAATAGATTTTAAGTTGTGTCTCATTAATACTGACATAGAGGCAGCACCTGATAGCCCAGATAGCCTAATTATTGTATAAGTGGTAAATGTGAAATTTTAAAAAAAAGCCCATGCTCTTTTAAAAATTGTTCATGTTTTAAATATGAGCAAAATTGTATCTGCCTGTAAATATTGCTATGGTAAAGTTTGTAATGAATCTCTTCATACTGATAATCTTGAAGTAGATATGTTTAAGGGCAATATATGTGAAGGCCTGTATCAAAAAACTGTTAAAATTGATGAGATACTATTTTAGTTAGGCTTGTCCAAAATCAGTCTTTGTTGTTGGATGTATTTATTCTTTAAATTGGCAAAAAATTTGATGCTCTTAAAACAGTTTTGAAGGTACTTGTATATGCTTGTAAATGTTGCTGTGACAAAGTTTAAGATAACTGACTTTATATTAGTGGTCTTGTAAATAATATCTATAATAGTGAAATATGTGTAAATGTCAGAGTTGGCCAATGTGAGCAGTTATTACATTTTTATTTAAAGTGATATATAGAAACTTATCAAGTTCTTGAGAAAATGTCTTCTTTGTTCTGCAGGGTTTTGATGGTTATTAATAACTTATTAAAATAGCTCTTGTATCTTTCCTTCAGTTACACGTCTATTATTGTTGTAACAAGTTCTTCTGCATATGAGGATATTGCTAAGCATTGTCTCAATGTCAAAACTGTTTGCTTGTGTGTTATAATAAACAGCAAACAATTTGACTATGATATGATGTGCATTATTTATCTACAAAATCCTCATAACACGACAAAAGTTGTTAACAGTGTCTCTGAATTGAATTAAAATTTGACAATGTTTAAAGTGGTGTTAGTCAGTGTTTAGTGTTTAGAATGTCTCTTCGGAAGCACTGAAGTGTCACAGCCAATGTAACAGCAGCTGGCAAACCATTCTCAGTCTGGCAACCCCGAACTTACTGTCTACAGCAATCTTGATATGTGTGGTGGACACAAGAAGTAAAGTCATGGATGAAGATCTGAGTCTTCTGCTCGACTGAATTGTGCTCAATATAATAATATTTGAAGCTAGATAACAGTTATTATTATAATTATTTAATAAGTTGAAACTTATACTTTGTTTTTAGAATTAAAATGTATGTTGTTCTAAAAACCAGTGTTTGATAAATTTCTTGTTTTTAAGATGTCTTCCTTTAAAAAGTGGTCAAAAGCATGGTCTTCCTTTAAAAAGTGGTACGATTCCCATAACCGGCACCCTTCAGCTATTTTCAAATAAGGTTGTGTTTTCAGGTTGCATTGCTTTTTAAATACTGGAGAATTTCGAAAACGTAGACTAGTTGAGTGTACATAATCGTTTATACATAGGAGTTAAACTAATTTAAAGGCAGTTTAAGTCTGTTTAAGCCTTTAAGCATTTGATACTCAACAACATTCTTCGTGCAGCTCCATAAGCAAACGGAAAATAAAAATTTCGTTAAAAAAACATAGAAATAAATAACTAAACTGTTTTATGAGCATTTGAGCGTAAAAAGTTTAAATTTCGTGGAGATAATTTGTAAATTAAGCGTCACTTTTTACGCAGAAATAGAAAAGGCTGGCTTTTGATTGGTTGGCGTTAATAAACAGATTCGCGAGTTTTGAGCAACTTCTTTTGCTAATAACTTTTTTTAGGGACCGATCTGTGTCTGGTATCTCTTTCCAGCTCTTAGTTATAACAAATACTATAGTTTAATGTACTTTTTGGCTTGTCTATTAAAATTTCCGTACCAAAAGCTAAATCTACCAGATACATACATTTTAATTCTAAAAACAAAGTATAAGTTTCAACTTATTAAATAATTATAATAATAACTGTTATCTAGCTTCAAAAATTATTATATTGAGCACAATTCAGTCGAGCAGAAGACTCAGATCTTCATCCATGACTTTACTTTTTGTGTCCACCACACATATCAAGATTGCTGTAGACAGTAAGTTCGGGGTTGCCAGACTGAGAATGGTTTGCCAGCTGCTGTTACATTGGCTGTGACACTTCAGTGCTTCCGAAGAGACATTCTAAACACTAAACACTGACTAACACCACTTTAAACATTGTCAAATTTTAATTCAATTCAGAGACACTGTTAACAACTTTTGTCGTGTTATGAGGATTTTGTAGATAAATAATGCACATCATATCATAGTCAAATTGTTTGCTGTTTATTATAACACACAAGCAAACAGTTTTGACATTGAGACAGTGCTTAGCAATATCCTCATATGCAGAAGAACTTGTTACAACAATAATAGACGTGTAACTGAAGGAAAGATACAAGAGCTATTTTAATAAGTTATTAATAACCATCAAAACCCTGCAGAACAAAGAAGACATTTTCTCAAGAACTTGATAAGTTTCTATATATCACTTTAAATAAAAATGTAATAACTGCTCACAATGGCCAACTCTGACATTTACACATATTTCACTATTATAGATATTATTTACAAGACCACTAATATAAAGTCAGTTATCTTAAACTTTGTCACAGCAACATTTACAAGCATATACAAGTACCTTCAAAACTGTTTTAAGAGCATCAACTTTTTTGCCAATTTAAAGAATAAATACATCCAACAACAAAGACTGATTTTGGACAAGCCTAACTAAAATAGTATCTCATCAATTTTAACAGTTTTTTGATACAGGCCTTCACATATATTGCCCTTAAACATATCTACTTCAAGATTATCAGTATGAAGAGATTCATTACAAACTTTACCATAGCAATATTTACAGGCAGATACAATTTTGCTCATATTTAAAACATGAACAATTTTTAAAAGAGCATGGGCTTTTTTTTAAAATTTCACATTTACCACTTATACAATAATTAGGCTATCTGGGCTATCAGGTGCTGCCTCTATGTCAGTATTAATGAGACACAACTTAAAATCTATTTTTCCCAGCTCCATCTGTCATTGTCTAAGAAATACTTCAATTTCATTTCCTGAAAATGAGTTTTCAAATCATGCATTTTCAGTTGAGGTAGCTTTCCAGGAATAATTTTTGAACTACTTTATATTTGGCTGGAATAATTGTTTATCGTGTGGAAAACCTAGATCTTAAATTCTTTTTATTGGAGCTAGATCAGCTAGCTACTAGAACTAAAACTAACACAAGGTTTGGGCTGATTATTTTTCTTTGCTTTGTTATTTACTTATGTATACAAACATCCACATTTATAGAGTTAAACTGTCAATTAAAATTGTATCTCCAATTACAGTTGCAGAATTCAATAGAGAAGTTTTCCCATCTTGTTTCAATATTTAGATTATTTTAAGTTTGTCTTCAGTAGCAGATTTACACACAACGCACTCCATTGCGATATTAGTTACATTTAGATTAAAAAATGTGCTAACTACAATACAAACTTACCATAACCAAACTTAACAGACGTAATAACACGAATAAAAGAAAATAAAAAAAATACCAGAATGACTGACAAAAGACAAGACAAGATTGACCGAAGAAAAAACTATGTACTATGCTATACAAACTATACAATTATACAACTATATAAATGAATAGGAAATTTAAAAAAACGCTGCCAAGAATCCAAAATCGTCCAAATCAAAATCGAAGGCTTAAATAATAAATTAAGATATTGAAGAGAAATCGAATTCAAACGCGATAAAACCGGCAATGCAAAATGAATACAAAGACAACGCAAATATAGCATAGAAAACGAGCCTTTATTGAATTCTTATTGGCTGAGCGAGTAAATATGTTACTGCGCGTAACGCGACATTGTCTTACGTAATGAGACAAAAGAGTACGCCTAAAATCATTAATAACTAGAGTACCATAACTGCTCATTCGTGGTATCTTCATACAGACATTCTACAACATATTCTCTATTGAATGGTATAAAAATTGGCTTGTCTATTAAAATTTCCGATATTGCCTCGAAAAACTGCTAGATCTACCAGTCTAAGACTAACACTACTAGAACGTAAGTTGTAATTGTGTATACTGCTGGTTTCACGAAAAAAATTAATAAAATAAGAAGGAAGTAAAGCATTGGAGTATTTAAACATAAATTGACCAGTTAAAAAAAGATTTATTTGATTGACATTTAATAGACTATGTTCAACAAATTTTGCCTTTGTTGATGTGCTTGGAAGAAGATGAAACATCATGCGAACAGCCTGTTTTTAATTCTTGTGAGACCAATCAGACGTGAAGGATAGTTGAAAGCCCATACAATGTTACCATATGTTAGAAAAGGATATACCATTGAGTGGTAGAGCATCAAAGCAGTTTTGGCAATAATAAAATGCCTTATTCTAGAGATAATACCAATATGTTTTGATATTTTATTTTATAATATTGGTTTTAATGAAGTGGCCATGTTAAATGCTCATCAATCACTACTCCTAGAAATTTGCAAAAAGAGGCACAAGCTATGGAATTATTATTAAAATGTAATGAAAAGTTATCTATTATATGTTTTCTACTGGAGTGAAATATAATATCGTTAGTTTTGCTAAGATTCAGTGATAATTTATTAGAGGCAAACCATTCAGAGACAAGGATTAATTCAGAATTTATTTTAGAAGATAGTTGAATGAGGTTGGTGCCTGAAGCAAAGGCATTTGTGTCATCAGCAAAGAGAATAAAATGAAAAAAAGTAGAAACTTGACATAAGTCATTAATATAAATAAGGAAAAGTAATGGTCCAAAAACAGATCCCTGAGGTACACCGCAGGTAATTTTTGTTGTATTCGATTTTGTTCCCATAAAATGAACTATTTGAGCTCTGTCATTCAAGTAACTGATGAATCAATTTAGAAAATTATTTTTAATTCTATAGCGTTGGAGTTTGTCTATTAAGATCCAGAAATATACCAATGACGTATTCACCTTTGTCAATCGCTTTAGTGAATTTTGCATAAAGAAGCATTATGGCCATATAAGTTGAGTGCCCTTTGCGAAAACCAAATTGACCACTATTAAATAACGATAATGTATTAAAATGACTATAAAGCCTATTGTACATAACTTTTTCAAAAAACTTTGAAAAATATGGAAGAATAGAAATAGTTCTATAATTTATAACTTTGGTTTTTTCTCCAGATTTAAAAAGTGGGACAACCTTGGCCATTTTTAAGTCAGTAGGAAAAACACCAGTTTCCAATGAACAATTTATGATTAATGAAAGCAGTGGCGCTATGCAGTTAATGGAAGATTTAGCTATTAACGGGTCAATATCATCATATCCACAACTATATGATGCCTTTAAATCACTCGCCAATTTAATTATCTCAGATGGGTTAGTCGGAGCAATGTCCATCGATTGAAGAACTGGGTTACTCATAAAGGAATCAAATGTCTTGTTTACATAATTAATTTCACTTGCTAAATCAGACCTTATTGTAGAAAAGAACTCATTGAATGAGTCAGCAATATCATTACGAGATACGATACAGTGTCCATTTTTTGAATAAAATGAATTTACAGAATCACAGGGACTATTATTGCTAATTAAAGACTTAATCAATGCCCAAGTTTTTCTGATACTACTTTGAAATAATTGAAATTTAGAAGAATAATATTGTTTTATTGCTGCCAATTAGATACTTTGGAATTTGCTTCTATATGTAGTGAATTTTAATTTATTTTCAAGAGTAGGATTAGCTAGATATTTCTTATATAATAAAGCTTTCTTTTTACAAGACTTAAGCAAGCATGGTGTTATCCATTCTTTATGAATATTTTTAGATTTAAAATTTGATTTTATAAATGGAAAGCAACTGTTATAAATAGCTGAGTACTTATGTAAAAAACAGTATATGCATCAGAAGCATTTGTTACATGTTGCATATATGATAGAGCAGTCAGATTGGTTTAATTCTTCACGAAATTTTAACTTGCACTTTTCATTCTTAAGCCTAAACAAATGGTAATCAGGCTTGTTCCTTTTAAAGTAAAGGTTTAAAGATAAGAAAATTGGCAAGTGATCAGAAAGATCATCAATTAAAATTTTGGCAGTGCTGTTTTCATGGAAAAAATTAGTGAAAATGTTATCAATAAGGGAGGTGCTATTTGGTGAAATTCTAGTTGGTTTTAAAAAAACAGGCAGTAAATAATGGGATGCAAGAGTATCAACAAAATTTGATGACATGGTATGACTTGTGGCATTAAGTAAACTAATATTGAAATCTCCTAAAAGAAAAATATGATTACCAAGAGATTTAATATATAGTGTTAAAAAAAAGATTGTTAAATTTTTCATTAAACAAAGTTAGGTTTCCCCCAGGAGGACGATAAATTATTCTTATTATTAAATAACTGGATTTGCTCTGATGAATTTGTATGAAAAGAAATTCAAAAGTGGTGATGCAAACCTTAGAAAGACAATAGTCAATCCTGGAATACCTTATCTCTGAATTTATAAACAACCCAACCAGTGGCGTAGCCAGGTTTTAGCACCAGGGGGAGCGGTGAGCACATATAAAAGGCCCACTTACCAAAATAAAGAATTTCAATTAAATACATTGCATTTATTACATACGTATTTATTTTCGTATTTCAAAGAGAAATACTGGAACACCCAAAAGGTAGAAAAACAATATTATGTATTGTTTAGTAACAATTATAGTATATTATACAGTTTATATACTTACTCAGTGTAAACTAATTACAACAGTTTTTTTCGTCTGGGCTTCATTCTTGCAAAGTTATCGATTACTTCGTTATAATCCACTTCACTAGCAAACTGTCTTTCGATCGTAATCAAGGCTAAACCTGGCAACCTGTCCTCAACAATTGTAGAACGCACGTACGATTTTATGAATTTCAGTCGGCTGAAGGAACGTTCCGCGCCAGCGCTGTTTATTGGCAAGGTCAGAAAAATACGGTACATTGTAAAAAGGCCAGGAAAAATGGAGCACATGTCATTGGCGATCATGAATTTGAGCACATTGTTGATGGTCATTTCTTCGACACTAGAATTTTTTTCTTTCTTGATTATACCTAATATTTCCTTGTACATGTCTTTAAATGAAAAAAACTCTTGCACAATTTCATCTCGACTTTCGATGACATCTGAGTACATGTCTGCTAAAGATTCTAATCTTGTCACATTATCGTCATTGCTAAAATGCTTCGGATCTAAACAACTAAATTTGAAAGCAACATTTTGAAAATGTTCAAATCTTTTAGTTGTGCTATTTATAATGCAATCGAGTGATACTATGTAGGTTTCAACTATGAATTTTTTTCGGGCATCAGATATTACATCATCCTCTGAAATTTCCTCGTGGAATCTCTTTCTTTTCCGAATTCTTTGTTGCTTATACTCCGTTGTAATATCACATTTTTCAGCAAGTTCAGCTGCTTCATTCTCAAGACGTTCAAATTCAGATTCAAATTCATCTCTCATGTTTTTCATATCGTTTTCAAATAGTTGAATCAAATGAGAAGCTGTTACCAAATCAATACTGCTTTTCTGTAAATATGTGGATAAACTGAAAGCCTTCTCTAACACTTTTTTCCAGAATATTAGAAGAACTGTTAGATCCATGGACATTAATTATTAAATTATATGTCTATTGTTATATCTATGGACGCGGACATCATTGCGAGTTGGCGGCCATACTTGTATTATTATTTTCCGTTCGAGTTCTGACCACTGATCTCTATAATATAACTGGATTGCGCTTAGACCTGCCTGGGAGTCGCCGCTGGTCGCCATTTTGGAACTCCATGCCTACCTATCTGATGCTATTGACGGAATCTTTTTAGAAGTTTAAAAATGCCAAATTGCGCTGCTTGTAATTGCTTTAATAGACAATATAAGGGAGCATGCGACGATCGACGTAAACACGACGGCTGCATTGGTAATTGAGAGTGGTAAAATGGCGGCAGACTGGCGACAACATTTCTATTGCAATAATGGGCTAAGCGCAATCCAGTTATATTATAGAGATCAGTGGTTCTGACTCGTATTAGTTGTTCGTTATTGGTAATAAAGTGTTGTAGGTACCTGCGTTGTTTTCTTATAATAAAGATATAACAAGAACTAAGAATTCATACGTATCAATTGTTACAAGAATACCCTTTGCCTCAGCTAACTGTTTAGCAGTGCAGTTTTTTATCTCACCATCCACGATTCTTTGCAGGGCAACTATTAGTGCTGGTAAATTCTGCAAGACTGCATCTAGTGCTGACTTCCTGGATGCCCACCTAGTATTGCAAAGTCTTTTTAGAGTCAGCGCAAAAGATTCTATACATTTGCATTGTTCTTCTTTTAATATTGAAAGACGGAGTAAACTGCTAGAAAAAAATGTATAGATACTTTCTAGAGTTCCAAAAAACAACTGAGTTGGAACATTTGAGGTTACTGAGTCAATTAGAATTAAATTTAAATTATGTGCACAACAGTGCGTAAAGAGCGCATTGGGGGCAATCTCCCTTTGCTTGGAGACCCGATATTTCACCCGACATTGTGCTAGCTCCATCGTATGACTGGCCATAACACATAGTTATTGGCAAACCCAAATTTTTTATTGCTAAAACAAGAACGTTGAAAAAATCTTCAGCACTTGCTCCAGGTAATTCACTGAATTGTATAAATCGTTCCACGGCATCACCATTTGCTGTTACATATCTCAAAGATAAAGAAAATTGATCAATTCTGCTGATATCAATAGTAGAGTCAACAATGACTGCAAAGTACTTAGCCACTTTGATTTCATCTACTATTTTTGACCGAATCTGAGATGATATGGATTGTATGAGATCATTTTGTATGTCAGGACTTAGATATGTGGCATTTCGATCACTCAGTAGTAAATGTTGTTCTAACACTAAATCATTTTTAGCCAACAGTTTAATGAGTTCCAAAAAGTTGCCCTCATTTGTCTCAGGCGAACCTAAACCTTGATACTCGCGATGGCCGCGGAACGCCAATCCCTGTCTATAATAGTGCTATATGGAAGTTTGTTGCAAAGTTCCAGCCCAGCGACCTGAAGATGTCGCACTATTATACTAATACAGAGCTCCAGATTGCTGTTGAGTAACACAAGACTGTAGAGTCACACAATACAGTCATGTATGATAGAAAATCTGTTACTGCTTATTTGCTGATAATTAATCAACATACCCGGTTGGGATTTTAACAGATTTTTGACAGCCCGAAATTTAATAAAATATTTATTTTAATTCTTGAGAAGGCCAAAAAGGCCCCACTTTTTGGAAAATGGTCTCAGGGGGAGCGGCCGCTCCCCCTGCTCCCCCCCTAGCTACGCCACTGAACCCAACCCCAGCACCTCTACCATCTCTACATTTTGAAACAAAGTTGTAACCGGGCAGTCCTATCAGGCTAGTTTGAGCTTCCTGTAACCATGTCTCTGTCACTCCATGCACATCGGGTTTAATGGATTGAGTAATCAAGGCTATATCATGCAATTTGTTGAGAATACTCCTACAATTAATATGACGTAATGAAAAAGTGTTTTGAGATGAACTATTGAGATTTTTAATTTATCAAAAGTAATATAGTCATTTAATTTAGGATAATACTTATTAAAAAAAATAATGTCAGGATCATTATTATCTAGAAAATTATTTTGGATATGTTGATCATCAGTGTGATCAGGTACTCCATCATCGAAAAAGTTCTTTGAGATGTTTTGCATGAAGAATAAGAAAAGAATATAGGAAAAAGAAAGAAAAAATAAAGTAGGAAGTTAAATAAAAACGAATATAAGAAATACAGGATACCAAGATATGGTCAATAAAATGAGTGATAAATCACATTAAAAAGTTATAAATTTAATAGAAATTAAAGATTAAGCCTTGAGATCACTTAGTGAAAGGATTTCCTTTAGTGAGGCTGTCGAAGTGGTCTTGACAAAAACTGATCCATTGTATGTCCAGGATGAGAAGAGTTGCTTGTTCTTGACGAGCCCTCTTGTTTCATGAAAAATTTTAACGTCAATTCAACCGTGTGGCCAGCTCCGAAATTAAACTTAGAAAAATTTCTGAATTTAAAAAAAAAAGTTTCAAAAACAAGAGGACTTTGTGAAGCCGGAAGAGTTGATTTAAGTTGTTTTTCATTTTATGTACTAGCGGGGGCACCCGGCGTTGCCCGGGGTTTTTAGAGGTTTTTCTAATGTTTGTCTCTCTCGCTCCCTTTTCCTTCTCCGCTTTCCCGTTCCCGTTCCCGTTCCCGTCGCGTTCCCGGTCGCTTTCCCGCTCTCGGTCGTTTTCCAGCTCCCGGTCGCTTTCCCGCTTGCTTTCCCGTTCTCGGTCGCTTTCTCTTTCCCGTTCTATCTGTTGCTCTCAGTTGGCTTCTCGTTCCCGTTTTCGCTCATTTATGTATGTATATGTATATATGTATATATGTATATATATATATATATATATATATATATATATATATATATATATATATATATATATATATATATATATATATATATATATATATATATATATCGAGCGTAGTTTGGCGTAATATTTTCTTTTAAGCACACTCCGTTAAAAACTATGGCCCACTTGGCGTTTATCAATTTTTTTTATGGTGCCCTCGATTTTGCGGTAATTGAAAGACGTGAGACTTGTTTCAGATGTTTTATTTGGCTTACTGCAGTTTCGGAAATCCTTTTCCATCTTCAGAGCCCAAAGTAATAAACTAAAAGTCAGCGTAAAATAAGAAACAGAAGCAAGACGAATCAAAACAAGTTAAATTAAATTGCATTAGAGTTCGAAACAAATTAAATTAAATTCCATTAGAGTGCAAAAGTAAAACGAAAACGAGATTACTTCAAATTAAGTACGAAAACGAGATTACTTCAAATTAAGTAAACGAGTGAGCGCTAAGGCACGAACGCAACAACTGAAAGGTGAGATAGCTGGACGAGGTGAATAGCTGTAGTTGTAGGTGTGTGTACGAATATGGGAAGGGGAGATAGTGTACGAGAAACGTCTTGTAGGTAGAATTGGTGAAATTTATAGGTGTACAAATGGTGTATGGCGCGGGCGGTGTACAAATTAATGAAGTATAAATAGGAAAGAGTAACAGTATGTGTGTGGTAAGAAATAATGTTTTATTTGTGTCGATTACGACGCGAAGTAATGTTAGGGTTATTAATAATGTCAGAAGAGATATGTGTATTAGGAGAGCTTGTGTTCGCGGAAACGAGTGAATAATCGACAATACATTGAGTGGTAGTTTGTTCTGTGGAAGTGAAAAGTGAAGAGATATCGACGATCGTGGGGTCGGATGAGTAGTCAACGATGCATTGAGTGGTAGTATGGTCTGGTGGAGTGGAAGGTGAAGAGATAGCGACGATCGTGGCGTCAGGGTCAGAAGCAGGTGTCGGAGGGTGCGAAGGAAGCGTGGTGGGAAGCTGCGGAGGAAGACAAGGTGCGGTGGTAGAAGCAATACTTGGTTCGAGTGTGGAAGTTTGGTTGGTATCAATGGGTGGGTGTTCTGTGGTCGCACTCGGTTTAGGCTCGCGTAGACTGTAGCCATGAAGTAAAGGGACCGAGGTGAGAACAGTATATGAAGTTGTCGAACTAGAGTGTGTGTTCGATGGATGTGGAGGTGCGTGTCCGTTACAGTGACGAAACAATTGCAATGTCTGGTCGAAGTTTTTGTCTTGGACGTTCATCGTGGGTTTTATCTGCCATATGTATAGAGCTTCGAGAATCTTCAATCGAACGGGATCGCCAGAGTACGTAAGCACGCTAGTATTTGAATCAGTAATGTTTCTGGTAAGTGGAATGGCGTGGTCGTTGATGAAGTGGGAATGAATATTCCCACCCTGTACGTGCATGGTAAGTCGGCGAGATAAAGTAGTTCTAGTGTAACTCCGCCTTGCTTTTGCAAGCCAGTCCCAAGCCTGGAGAAAGGAGGAGGGGAAAGTTAAAAAGATCAAATTAAGATCCACGACAGGAAGTACTTAGGTGTCTCCAACATACAGCCATTTTAGTCTTAAAACACCTGGTGTAAAGGACTATAAACTATTACAATAAATAGTTCTAGTGTGGCCGACATATGAAGCTGGAGATTCGTGGTGAAGTGGGCAACGAAACTGGTAGACGACGTTAGTTATTTTGAGAAGGTTATAGCGTAACAGGTTGTTTGGTGCCACTAGCAAAAAACAAAGAAGAAGAAACGTTTATCCTACAGCAGGATCCGGTGGTCAGGGATCTGGGCATATGGTTGGACGAAAAATTGTCTTTTTAAGAACATGTGCACAGAAAAATAAAAGAAGCTAACAAAATGTTGGGAATTTTAAAAAGAAATTTTAAAATTCTTTCTACTGAAGCTTTTGTTGTTTTGTATAAAAGCTTAGTGAGATCGCAACTAGAATATGGTACAGTTGTTTGGAACCCTTATAGAATTGGACTTATCAAGGCTATTGAAAGAGTATACAAAGAAGACCTTCAAACATACCTCTGGTATGTAAAGGCTTGAATTACAGTGAACGATTGAAAATTTTCCGTCTGCCATCATTAACGTCTCGCAGAAAAAAACCCGACATGATTACAGTTTTTCAACTATTCAATGAAGATCTTGAAGCAGATTGTTTGGGATTAATCAAAAGGTCACCAGTGTTTTGTACCAGAGGAAACAGCAGAAAACTAACTTTAGGAAATTTCAAGAAAGACGCTATAAAGTATTTTTTCAGCAACAGAGTGGTGCAGCACTGGAATAGTTTGTCCAATAGCATTGCTTTGGCAAGAAACGTGCAAGAATTCAAGAATAGACCGGATGATGAATGGGCATCAACTATATATGAATGGAATATAAACTGAACTGAATCTTGAATGCATACCTTTTTGTTATTTAATTTTTTATTTCTATTGTAACGTTGGATGTGATTTGTTTTTGTGTTTTTGTCAAGGATTGTTGTAAAGGCAAGAGGCTTTGTTCCTGCGCATAATACCTAAACTAATCTATATAAACTAATCTATATAAACTAATCTATATAAACTAATCTATATAAACTAATCTATATAAACTAATCTATATAAACTAATCTATATAAACTAATCTATATAAACTAATCTATATAAACTAATCTATATAAACTAATCTATATAAACTAATCTATATAAACTAATCTATATAAACTAATCTATATAAACTAATCTATATAAACTAATCTATATAAACTAATCTATATAAACTAATCTATATAAACTAATCTATATAAACTAATCTATATAAACTAATCTATATGAAAAACCATGTTGGCTGCTATGAATATTTATTCACAACTGGCGGGGTACCCGGCGTTACCGGGGGTTTTTAGAGGTTTTTCTATCGTTTTTTTATTTCGCTCCCGTTCCTTTCCCTGCTTGCTTTCCCGCTTCCGATCGCTTTCCCATTTCTGTTTGCTCTTCCGTTCCCGGCTGCTTTACCGTTCCCGCTTGCTTTTTCGCTTCCGGTCGCTTTCCCACTCACGGTGGTTTTCAGGTTTCCGGTCGCTTTCCTGCTCTCGCTCGCTTTCCCATTCCCGTTTCTGCTCATTTTCTAATTCTCTTTTTTGCTCGTTCTCCCGCTCCCGCTCCGCTCATTTTGTGACCGATTTTAATTTTTTTTCCCAATGACTCTCAAGGTGGTGTGAAAATTTCATTACGATCGGATGAATGGTGTAGCTATACATAAAGAACATACATACAGACATACAACATATTCTCATATAAATACATATATATATATATATATTTATTTGTTTTTCAATAAATAAATATATATATATATATATATATATATATATATATATATATATATATATATATATATATATATATATATATATATATTATTTATTGAAAAAATGCCAGAAGGGCTAGTAAGCCACTAACACTAGCATGAAAAAAAAACAATAAAGAAAATCACAGACATCTTTAGTCATGGATACAAAAAACAGAAACCATCAAGATGTGACAGCAAAAAACCACCTAGATATTACAGGATAGCAGAAAAATAAAAAATAACTCTAGCTGTAGTATAAGAAAGTGTCAAAATTAACTGATTTTAATGATAATTTAAATAAAGAAACGCTGGTACAATTTACAACATCGGCGGGAGAGAGTTTCAAACCGCAAATATTCTGTTAGTTTAGACATTTTTTACAGCATCACATGTAAATTTATTTAATCTTAATTTATAACTATGACCCCGCGTTGATATTATATTGGTAGGAGCAAATGACAATGACATAGAAGTATTAACTAAATGGTTTATTAATTTATAACAGAAAACTAGATCAGCAATTAAACGGTGTTTTTCCAAAGATTAAAGATCAAGAAATTGAAGACGATCTTTATAGGAGAGACCAGAGACCGAAGGGATAAACCTGGTGAATGTTTTCTGAACACTTTCGACTGAGTGAAACTCGTTGGTCTGCACGCGCTGATGCGCTAAACAGTTTGATCTCGAACTACAATGTGTACGTATACATTGAATTTTGCAGAATAAGGCTACTAAAGCTGAAACTCAATCTATCACTAAAGTTTTGGCAAAGCTGGAAACAAGCTTTCTGACAGCATTTTAGAGCTGTATTCTGAAGAGAATAAACATGACCAGTAAGCTACTCCAGTCTGAAAAAGCCGATCTGGGATATTCCGAAAGTCTTCTCCAGTCTCTGAGTGAGTTTGTCGGAATGCTACGTAAAAAAACAAGTTTGATGAGTTTGTTGAACTAGGAAAGAAACTATCTGGAACTTCACAGTTCACTGAGAAACAAATAAATTACTTTCGACGAACAGCAGATGACCTAACTGCTAAAGGTGTCAGTTTGTTTTGCTCTGAAAAATTCAGAATATCCACTTTCCTATTTATTATTGACTCCTTTTGTTTTACCTGGACAAGCGAATCAAAGCTTTCTCACATATAAATAGATATCTGATTGCTCTATTATTACTGCTTCTGTGACATCCTCATTTAAAAACTAGTATCTATCTGGTACCTAGATCTAAATACAAATATTTATCTGATTACCTTGTTGTTAGTAATCCATCTATTATGTATTAGTTAATATTCATATATAGTCATATAGTTTATATTTTGAACACAACTTTTCTGTTTTACTTTTGCCTGGCTCGTCGCCTCACATCAGACGGTTTATTTTGTTTTGTTTTTCTTTAGTTTTTATTGTGTTCTGTCCGAACAGTATTAGTGGCCCTTTGGGTCCCTCTGTTCGTGTACCAATAAATAAATAAATAAATAAATAAAAAGTGGACAAGCTGTTCTCGTTCTTGAGGCACACTGATTTGGAAGCACAAGTTTATCTCAATGGAGTGGTAGATTTCTACTCCAGATATTTGGAGAGTCTGGGCCAAGTTGAGAATGAATGGTTCCAGTGGAGATCATTGCTCAAGAATCTCAAAGTTACTTCCAGCTCATCTCCCAAGATGCTACCTACATTCTTCTTCGTCATTATTTGACACTGCTTGTGACAAACTGTGCCGGTGGGCGATCTTTCAGCCACTTCAAACGCATCAGATCTGCTCTGAGGTCAACACAAACTCAAGAGAGACTAAAAAACCAATCTCTCTTAAACATTCAAAGTGATGTACTTCAGGAGTTTGAATTATCCGAAGTTATTGACGCATTCAGTTCAGTTAAATCTACGTAGAAAAAGATCATTGTAAATCATAATTTACATTATTCTGTAATTTGTAGGTCTATGTTTTTTGTACTTGCTTGAGAGTTTATAGTTGAGAAATTTCAACTGTTTAATTAATGATACATTTCATTTGGCCTTGAATTGAAAAAGTCATAATTTGTAAATTTTATAATAGGGGGCCTCATTTTTCTCAGTGCGCCAGGGCCTCCATATGTGTTAATCCGGTTTTGACGTCGGCAACGATAGACAGATCGCTCGCTATGTGGACGTAAATCCACAGCCTGTGTATTGAATGCTCTGGCGTATTATAGTTAATAATAGTTTGACTAAGTATTTTTATGACATAAAAGTATTACAATATTGCATTTTTAGCGGAAATACAATTGTTTGGAAATTTTCAAGTCAATTGAACTTTTAGAAGTGGTCGAAAAACTGATTACAAAACAAGGATGCAGACATACAAACAGTGTGAGTTAAATAAAAGCAGGTAAAAAACATTTATTGAATGTGGATATTTACGTTTATCATAAATAAAGTTGTTTAAAAGTTATTCTTCTAGGTTTGTAATAATATCGAGCAATTAAATTTAGTTATATTAAAGGTTATTTTCTGAATTTTTATTCAAAAACTATTTTCAACGTTTTTTTAAACAAAAACAGTAAAAAATGAGAGGGTTTATGCAAGACATTTTTTTTGCTTTCAAATAATGCTAAAAACATAAAATGGCTAAAAACATAAAATGGCTAAAAGTAGAAAATATTTAAAACGAGAACAACAATTCATAAAGAAGGGGCGGCATTGCGAAATCAGTTGCCCATTCCATGTTAATTTTGCTTTCTTGAATCATGTGTTGATCCGTTAGGGATCTCAGTTCAACAAGAACAGCAATAATTCTGGCAAAAAATGTTCTGTCTTTTGGTTTCCTACGAAGATGAATGTACTCAAGTGTTTCAACCATTTTTGTTTGACTTTCTTCCACTAGCTCTGGAGCTTCCAGTGAACATCGATCTGAATGGAAATTAAAAAACTCATCTTAATTCAATTATTTATTAGTTGCAATAAATTATTAATTTCTTATTATTTATTAATTGCAATTAATTATTAATTTAATTTTTTATTAATTCAATTACTTATTATTTGCAATTTTCAACCTCTAAACAGAACGAGCACAGCTTTCAATAAACATTCCTCATCTTCTGTCAAACACAATTTCTTAATCATGTTTGAAACCTACGATGAACAGCATAAATGAAAATAGTTTTAATTAAAATATACAAATTATTAAAAAAATAATAATGAAATAAAAAAAACAGAAAATACTAATTTTTAATAAAAAATAAATTTTAAAAATTATTTGGTTTTTAAATAAAAAAAAATTTGTTTCGAAATAGTTCTAAAAGATAAAATAACTTAAAGAATAGCTTCTAAAAAAAGTATGTTTGCAGATGATAAATTCAACTGGATGTACAAAAAATATTTGAAACCTTGAAAACATTGCGAAGGAAACAATCGTCATACAATCGTGACATCTCTTCAAGATGAACTGTGTATCCGCAGAAATGCGTGTAAATGAGATGTTTGGAATTAAATGCTCTGTAAGTCGATATCAACCAAACTTCAAATCTTGAACCTGTAAGTATTTATTTTATCAATAGCATAAATTTGTTTAAAACAAGTAAACCTAGTGTTGATAAGATTCAAGGTTCTAGTTTGCGCGACAAGTTTCTTCATCTCATTCGACCTTATGCATAATAACTATTAACCATCCTGCCCACCAACGATGCGTGACAAGTTAAATGACGTAAGCATTAATTTTATAGAATATTAGGAATTATTCTATTAGTGCATAAAAAGAAAATTCTCGTAATTGGAATTTCCGTTAAAATTAACTTCGGCAAAGATGATTTGAACCACCAACCTTTGATGAGTTTAATTTGGTCATCCATAGGGAAGTTTTTAAATCCAGGAATTGCTTTTGCAAATAAAATAAATCGTTTAATAGCTTTTTCTATGCATGGGAACATGTGTTCCAGCATTGCTTTTCTGCCATCAACGTCGATACCGGTTATGTGGTAGATCTTGATGTACTCCTGGTATGCAATTGGTTTCAACTGGCCAAAAACAGTTTGCTGCAGTTTTCGGCACGTCTTAAAAATTCAAATAATTACAATTTTTGATTTTTCTCAAACTAATTGCTTTAAATTTATTAATTAATTTACCAAAAATTCTTGTTCTTTTTGAGGTAATTTTTCAAAAAACTCAGGTGTGTGAGGTGTTTGTAAGCGATGAACTGCAAGTATGTGCTGGACAATTTTATTGATATTTTCATCATCGATCATGCACATATCACCTTCTTCGCAATTACAAGATGTTTCCAAGACATCAAATGTTAGGTTCTGTTGCCGTTGCAAGCGTTTAACTTCTTGAATGTCTTTTGTTTTCTTTTCATGTGTGTATCTTCCGGTTTTTATGGCTAAAATATATTAAAAAAAAACTAATATAAATATAATATTATGATAAATATAAAACTAGAACACAAACTAAAAAATCTGCAACAAAAAGTCTATGACAGTGACTAGAAAAAATTACTAAAAAATAAAAATAATGCGCTAGCAATATTGAAATTATAGAAGAGTTTGGAATTCAAAGAGTATAAAGCCTTAAGAACCGCACAAATAAATTTTGTTTTGTTTTAAGAAGCTTTAAGCTCACCAGCTTGACCTCTTTTCTAGTCGCAAACTTGAAAAAATAAGTGTCGAAGTTAAAAATAAAATATGGATCAGGGCTGCTATTTTATGAAATTTCATCTAGCCCAAATTATAAAAAAAATGTTTTTTATATAAGCCAACAAAAAAGTTTGTCATTATTTAATTTATATTATGTAAAAACACGTAGATAGCAAGGATATAATCGTCTGCAATCAAGTGTTCAATTAGAAAGCCTGTCTGTTTATGGAAATGGAATAGCCACAAAACTGCATTCATCGGCCACTAACTTCGACAAAATCGTTCTTTCCCCAGGTCAAAGATAATAAACGCTACACTTTTTGTGCTTATGCTTCTGTCCTGCTAAAATTCTATCAAAAAAATTTAAGAAATCGTTCACATTCAGAGGCGTGGATTCAGCAAAATGTTGAGGGGGCGAAGATTTTTTAACTTTAACCCAGAGAAACTTCAAACAAAAATGACCATCCCAATATACATTTGTATGTTGTATTTTCATGTAAATCATCATATTAGTTTAACTTTTATTTAATATTGAGTGCAGACAAAAAGCGTTTAAATTATGAATGTAACAAAGGGTATCGACGTTCTTTCATTTTTACAAAATTGTCTACTGAATCATCAAGATCAAATAGACTAAATAAGGTACTAAAAGATTGAAAAATAATGGCAGAGATTTTTAACTAATTGGATATTAATCAACAAGTATGATAAATATTGCTTCCATCAACTAATCTAAATACTCAATCGTGTGTGAGCTAATTAAAAAAATTTAAAATTAATTGGAAAAATCTTGGCGAGAGAGCTCAAGCAACCGTGTAGGATATGAATATGCTAATTGTTTGTCAAGCTAGGAGAGATACACGAGTCTAAATTTCATACGAGTTAGATCGGATGGACCGAAAGCAAGCAATCAATCGATTAAATTTCTATAGCGGTATTTCCTTGGCGTTCAATAGTGTTTAGACACGAACTTATTAAACAGATAAGTTTTAAGCCCCCGACGGAAAACAGCGAGAGAAGTAGATTTAGTAAGAGAAGTAGGAAGAGAGTTCCAGAGAAAGGGACCAGAGTAGGTAAAAGAACGTTTAGGAAAAGAATGCTTAACAGAAAAAATACGAAAGTGGCTAAGAGAGAAAGATCGAAGACCAGACATAGGAGGGATTTTTATTAAGTTAGTTAGGTAGAGCGGAGAAAAGCAATTTTTAATTTTAACCATTAGTAAACAAATTTTAAAAATCACCCTATATTTAAGAGGAAGCCAGTGAAGAAAAACAAGAGATGGAGAGATAATTATGAGAAAAGTAAGAAGTGCGAGAAACTAAACACTAAAAAATTGAAAAATATTAGCAGTAGGTAGATTATAAGTAGACTAGCAGTGCCCGTAGCGGCTTCGCTCGCATGAAATTAGAGAATTTGAACCGTGCATACATAGTAGAGTACTGAACGGATCAATTTTTAGGTCTCGGCTCGGCCCGTCGACAACTTGGCCCAGCTCGTTTCAAAAACCAAAATTCCTGGCCCGGCACGGCCCGTCTAATATGGGCCCGGTCCGTTTTTACAGGCCTAGAAGTTCTATATACTTGATGAAAAACTTCGGCCCGTCCCACCTTGACTTCAAGTTTAGCCCGGCCCGTCTGAACACCCTAAAATCACTAAAATGTCTATATACTTGGTTAAAAATCTCGGCCCGTCCCACCTTGATTTAAGGTTTGGGCAGGGCCGTATGAAGACCCTAAAATAACAGCTTGGCCCGTCCGTCCGGCGATAAACTGAACTCATCTACTTTTAACCGGCACAAAACCTCAAAATACTAATTTTCACATCTGTAGCACTTACAGTTTTTGAGTAGCAGTTATTTTAAAATCAAATAACCCTTTTTCCACTTCACATTTGAGGTCCTGGAAACCAAATTTTCAAAAAATGGTGAAACACGTATATCATTTTTTCTGGAGTAGAAACCAAATACTAATTTTTACTCCTGTAGCATCTACAGTTTTCGAGCAGCAGTTACATTAAAAACCAAATAACCTTATTTTCCATCCCACATTTGTGGTCCTGGAAACCAAATTTTAAGAAATGGTAAAACACGTATATCTTTATTTTTAGAATAGAAACTAAATACTAATTTTTACATCTGTGGTATTTATAGTTTTTGAGTAGCAGCTACTTTAAAAAACAAATAACCCTATTTTCCACCCTACATTTAAAGTCCTTGAAACCAAATTTTCAAAAAATGATAAAACACGTATTTCATTATTTTTGAAGTAGAAACTAAATACTAATTTTTACTCCTGTAGCATTCACAGTTTTTGAGTAGCAGCTACTTTAAAAATTAAATAACTCAATTTTCCAACCCACATTTGAGGTCCGGGAAACCGAATTTTCAAAAAATGGTGAAACGCGTATCTTTTTATTTTTCAAGAAGAATTCATATACCAAATTTCAAAATCTCATTTTTGGTTTTCGAGATAAACATTGTTTTAGAAAAAAGTTTGTTTTCCAGTTTCTTCCCCTCAGGAGTAAACTTTTAAAAAATCCTTTCTTATTGGATACTTACGCAATAAAAGTAATATAATTTCCAAATTTCACGTTCCTAGGATGAGGCGTTTGAGCTTGGCGTTGATTATCAGTCAGTCAGTCAAGACATGTTCTTTTATATATATAGATATAATTCAAAAAGTTTAATAAATACTGTTTTTATTAAATAATCTAAATACTCATTCATGGGTGAGCTAGAAAAGATATTTTTTCTATTTGGTGGAAAATCTTGAGGGGGGCCGTGGCCCCCCTCAGCGCCCCCCCAATCCACGCCTCTGTTCACATTCACTTCAGCTTCAATAAGCTCACATCGGCGCAGTTTCTCTGTCAGCTGTCCCTTAAGTCAAACTAGTTTACTGATGACATCTGTGTGTCTAGAATAATAAAACAAAAATATTTAGCAAACAGAACAAGAAAAATTAAAAATCTCGAATTTCAGCTAAGCAGAATTATTTCAGTGGTTATTAGTCGGCTGCTGCGAATGTTATTGTCTGGACGACGTAAAAACTCGAGGAGTTTTGAATGAGAAGAACGTTTCAGTCTCAGTTGAAAAATTGAAAAACAGACAAATACAATTACTAGGAATTCAAAAAAAATAAGCCGTCTTTCTTATGTCAAATCAGAATAAAAGTTAACGTTTTATCAACACAAAATCAGAGGAGGTCATGCGTTAGACAGGAGAGATACATGAGAAAATACATGGAGAGATACGTGGAGAGATGCATAGAGAGATACATGGAGAGATCGCAACAATTGCGTCACATGCTTTTATGTTCACAATTTATTTTATCCTTTTTAGTGCATTCAAATAAAAGTGTGTTTTAAAAATCTTTTTTTAATTCTATTATTATCAACTTTTTAATGATTAATCGCATAAATATGCATTATGTTCAATTTTTCGAAAACAAATTTAAAAACCAATTCAAAATCATGAGTGCATTTATTCGAAATCAATTTTGTTGTCATCATTTCTTAACCAGCTACTTAGCGAAACAAGTTTATTAATGGCAGAGAAAGTCACGTTTTTTGGTCACAATGTTCCCCGATAATGAAAAAGTCTTTTGCACGGAACATTTGTAGCTGGAGAAACCAGGAATTTTAGTGTGAATTTCGCTAATTTAGCATATGCCCCTTCATACTTTTCCCACTATTCAGAGGGCAAAATCGATTTTTTCGAATTCATTTTAATAACCTCTGCGCTTTTCAAAAATAAAACAACCAACTCAACTTTCTAGCAATATGGCTTTTTGAATTTCCCGCACCAATATCGTACATGCCATATTCCATAGACGTAGAATTATAGAAGTACTATGTTACATGCAATAATAAAGCACTGTAGCGCAGTTTAAGGCTCATTTTGTTGAAAAATTAGATTAGTCGTTAAAATAATGATGTTAATTTTTTTGATGCGCACTAATTTTTGTTAGCGTTAATTTAACGAATTAATTGTGATTAACTTGCAGCTCTAGTATATATTGATATATTTTGCAACTGCGGTTTCTTTGCATTTTTTGTTTAGTTTTCAGTCTTGTTGGAGATAACGATTTTCCGTTGTTTTTAGGCATCAATCGTTTTTAGTTTGCTATCTGCAAGTTTAGAACAACATTTGTTTCATACATGTTAATGCAAAAAATATACTCAAGATACTGTGATGCAAAATAAATAAGCAAAATATCAGATATTGCTTTCATTTTGTAATATGTTCTTACTGGCAAGAAAATTAACTTTAGGTATCTTAATATTTAAAAATGACGGACTATTTTTAAACCAATTCAATGCAAAATAAATTCCAAAATTTTTTTAAAAAATCTTGACCTCCACCGGCATTTAGCCAAGAAAAAGTTGAAAATGACACTTTCCTTTTTTCTAAATAGGTTCAGACGATTTAGCAGTAAGTTCTTACAGCAGTAATCATTTATAATATGAATGAAAACTGGAAAAAATGGAAAAGTTGCCGGATTTAACAAAGACCCCATTTGATGACTGGATTTTTTGGAGTGTGGGTCTAACCGTAGATTATTTCTGATAACCCAGGTATTCAGCGCAACAGCTATAATGGGTAGGTTTAATGGGTATAAAGCAATCATCAGGTATTAACTGTTTTATTCAATAATCTGCTTCAACTACTACCTAAACTTGGTTGGCTCTAAGAGCTGTGATGATCAAACAATCAGGATAATGTTCAAATGTACGAACAGATTTTGTCATTTAATTTTTTCTTCTCCAAAGCTTGTTAAAAAGATTGAACAGTTCACTGACGCAGCCATTAAAAAGTTGTAATGGCTCCTAAGTCTCTGCTAATAATTAAAAACTTCCTGGCAAAAACGGTATTTCTCAGCAGGTTTTTGTAAGGTTTTACGCAAAACATCGGAAATGTCATGGAGCGAGTCATGGCTATACGAAAGGTTTTTGAAGACATAAGAAAGATTGCTATTGAAAAGTTCTATTGAGTGTCTATTAGTGCATCAGAAATTACATAAAAATAGGCAAAAGCTAACAGCTCCAAGGACTTAAGAAAAAAATAGAATTACAATGCAAATGTTTTTGCGGGTGTTCCAGAAGAGTAGTACAGAAAAAAACATTTTCATTTCGTTCTTGGACCATTTCATCAACCAGCTAAATTTACGGTTTAGAAAAGCAGACGATTTTACAAAATAAACTCAACTGATCAAAGTTATCGATGTAGCCGTGAAAAGGTTTCGCTGCCCAAAATCATAAAAGTAGTCGAGTTGTTCAAGTTTGGCTTAAACAGTTCTAGTTTGGAGTGAAACACATGGAATAGTCTTGTTTTGTCACTCCCACAAAAAAGTCTACTGAGGGATAAAAAGCCATTGTTTATGCAAAAAATAATATTTTGCCATCTGTGATATGTGATAACTTTCTTCAGTGATTGAGACGATCCTAGTACATAATACTGCAGCTTAAAAGTCATTCTCTTCTTTGAAGTGTTTGATGACCTAACTCCGCAGCACGATGGAAAAACTAGGCGTCTTGTGTTGACATTGCTCCAGAAATAAAATAAAAACAGAAAAAAGTGAGAAAAAAAGAAAAAGAGGGAAAACAAAAAAAAGAGCAAATTAAAAGTTTAATTTTGATTTTTTGGTTTTACTGAATAAAAAAAATTCAAAATAATTTACAACTGACTGCATAACAGCAGTAATCAAACTTTTACAAATTAAAAAAAATTTGGTCCCCTTTACAAAATTCCTGGATCTTTTGCTGAGCATATTGTTTTAACGAGATTTCCTGGAATAATTGAGTTCATTATATATAATGAACTCAATTATTCATTATATATAATGAACTCAATTATTCCAAGAAAAAAATAAGACAATTAAAGTTTACACAGAAAATTGAAAACTTCTAAAACAAAAAATATTATTTTTTTCAACTGGCCAAAATTATCAATAACTGCATCGATGTTTTAATTTTCATGTTGGCGAGCCACTACGAATAATTTACTGAGTCGTTGGTTTTGACCAAGCAACTAAATATTTCTTCGTTTTCAACTGGCCTGGTTGGCAATATCAGTACAAAGTTAATATTTACTAGGAACTCACTAAAATATTTTCGAAAACGACTAAAGTGTGTTCAAATTTTGTGATAAAGATAAATTTTTTTCAACGATTTTAGAAAAAACTGCTGCCAACAGTGAAGCAACATGATATCGATACCGCTAGTAAGATGTATTTTCACAAGATCGCTGACAATTTCTTGGCTTAAATTTTTTTTGAAGATTGGTTTAGAAATGTACCTCCAACTACCCCCCCCCCCGGTCATTAGCTATTTTTGGATGGAGGCAAAAGCATAATTTGTCAAAAAATTTAGGTAGAATAAATTCCCACCCTCTAAGGAATTGTTTAACGTTGAATACACATTTTAGCACACTACAGTGAGAGTTATGCACGCGGCCTTCAGCAAGAAAAAAAATAAACTGAATTAATGCTATTAAAAAAGTATTTTGATTACACACTTATATATAAATGCACTAAAAAGGATAAAATAAATTGTGAACATAAAAGCGTGGGGCGCTATCCTTTGCACTCATGCGATTGCAACAATTGCGTTCCACGCTTTTATATTTACAATTTATTTTACCCTTTCTAGTGCATTTTAATATAAGCGTGTTTTTTAAATCTGTTTTCAATAGTATTATTTTCAACTTTTAGTTTTTGATTTTTGCAATCGATTTTTAAGGACCAAACTTTTTAATAGAAGAGAATTGTGAAAAAATACAGATTTCTTATACATTTTTAAGATAATTACGAAATCAAATCAAATAAGCAATTTTAAACAAATAAAAAAAAATTCAAGTAAATTTTATTCAATTTTTCCTTCTGTGAATTTTGTACCTAGATGACGTTAGATTATATCACCCATATTAAAGATTGTATTCTTAATTATAATTTATTAAACATTTTTGTGATTTGAATTTAGTAAAATATTGCATTGTCACTGATAGTACATTTCTATTCCAAGTTTCAGCTCAATTGGATAAAAGTTTGTGATCTAAAATTTGATTTTAAAATATGAAATATTAAACATACGACAAACAGATGAAGTTAAATAAAAGCGTGTACTAAATGAGTGTTGCTATAACTAAGCGCCGTGTAAGCATTTTGCTAATTTGGTTGAAATCAAAGGAAACAAACCTGTCTTCCCCAAATAACGTGCCTGAAAGATTGCCACCCAAAAATACTTTTATTATCCCCTACCAGAAAATCCTGGGACCGCGTCGGTACAAAGTGATAAATAATAGACACGAATTAAATTTTAATATATAAAATAAAACTTAGAGATAGATGTTATAATAGATTGTGTCATCATTGCATTGATTGAAATAGAAAAGATTTTTTAAATAAATGTGGCATGTAAAATTGTTTTTGTTAAAAAAGTGGCTATACCTGTCCTGTCATCACCCTTAATAATTTGACCTGAAAGATGAATCTTAAAAAAAGTATAATACAAACATTTAAACTTTATTTGGCTCAATTACCTTAGCTGCACATTTTGCAAAGTGTCAGTTGATGCTCATTTATGCAATTTCTACTAAGCAGCCAGTACCATAGGTGTAGGGAAAGTTTATGTGTGATGGGGCAAGACTGAGTTCTTCTCGAAAAAGTACAACTAATTTTCAATCATGACAAAATCATCATTTTTGTTTTAAATGACTGCAATATTATATCAATAATGTCATAATAATAATATTATATCATAATACAAATTGCACATAACAAGCCTGACAAAATGTCTATTAATATTGTGTAGGGGCAATATACTTCAAGTTTTACTAAGACAACATTAACCAGACACAGCTATATAAATTAATCTACAAATCCTATAATTTCAACTCTTTTTATATTTTACTTTTGAGTATTGGCTGGTTAGGGCAAGCATTCATGAATTCATTGCTTTTTATCTTATATTTTCATTTCTTCTTTCTGAACTTCAAGTAATTTCAGATTCAGTCCCGACGACATTTTGCGGTTCATTTAATAATATAGCAAGTTCATCAGTAATAAAACTATGAATAAACTGATTTAAACTAAAAAGAAATTGGGAGAATTTTTCCCTTGCTCCCCGTCTCTTTCGCTTACAACCAGTACTAGACTTGCCAGCCATAGCTAGTTCCGTAGCCGCATTAAAAAAAGATATACATTTAATAGCATTTTATTTTAGATTATTGTATTGTTTTACTTTATAAATAACTGTCCAAAATTTGAATCGAATACTTGTAGGAAAGTATGTGAATTTTAGATTACAAGATGCCAAAACATCCGGACAAGTGAAAGTTAATAAAAGCATGTAAAATATCATAGTTCTTGCAACAAAACTTGTTTCCAGTATACTCACCTGTTTTTGACATGCCAATGGAGATACATTTTTTGTATCTGCAAGATGCACATATGCTTCTTTTTCCAGGTAGAATATCACAGCTGTTGGAAGAGAAACACCTGTAACTATCTTTGCGTTGAAGACTTCTTCGAAAAAAACCCTTGAAACAAAGAAAAGTATCACAATTGCATCTATTTATAAGGTTTATATCAACTCAATAAGTGCGTGTGATGACTTGATGACCTCGCTGGCTATGGTATCGCTACTGGCCCTCTCAACTCAATCAATAAGTGTGTTTGTGTGTGTGTTTAGATTGATAAACATTTGTATCTTAGACAATTTAGACGATATGTATATTTGAGGGTCCTGTGATGGGCTTATGTGGCGCGAAACGAGTGTCCGTGTATTATTTTTTGGGTTTGGGAGAGAAAGGCGTCGAAAATAAATGCTTTCGTGGTTACACGGCTCAATTAACCTTAGCTTGCTAACTACAACTGTGTAATAAATCGGACAGGGTCGGCAAATCAGCCTCCCATTCATATAGCAATTACACCATGTCTCGGATGATTCTACTGGCTATGGTATCGCTACTGGCTCATGTCACCGACGGATTCAGGGGGGATGGGGAGATGCATCCCCCCACCAGATTACTAAAAAAAGTTTATATGCTACAAAATGTTTTTCTAAGCCCCACCAGATTCATCGACAAATCCAGTAGGAATGCGGGTATGAACCCCCTCGCTAGATTACTGTGAAACAAGAGTGCACACCAGCATGGGAATCCCATTACTACATATACAGCTGAACGGAGCTTCAGTGCTATGAAGATATTGAAAAGCTCATTGCGTAACAGAACCAGGGGCGCAACTAGGCGGGCTTTGTTTTTTTTTTCTATCATTAATAAATTATTAAAGATACCAAAAAAAGACTGCAGACTGAAGATAGTCAAAAAAAATTTTTTGACTGCGGCGGGCTTTTCTTCCTTTTTCGAACTTCAGCCCCTCCAGAATTTTTTTCTGGTTCTACCGCAGATGAGCGTTTTACTGGCTTGACTTTATTATATATCCATAACGCATTTTATTCTAGAAATTTTTAACTTGTAAAAAAAATTTTTTGTCACGTTTTGGTTAGATCATCCCCCCCACCAGAAAATCGTGGATCCGTCGCTGGCCCATGTATCCTTCATCAATAAGTGTAGCATAACGTTCTTTGCTTATAATTTTGCTGTTTGAAAAGTTTTTTTTTCAATTTACAAAGTATTTTTACATTAAAATAGTGAACGTTTAATTTTTTATTATATTTTATGTAAAATTTGACTACAAATAGAAGTCAATAAAATTTTAGCTTTAAAAATAATGGCCAGTTTTTTTTATAAACAAGCAGTTTGTTTATAAGCTTCAGACGAAAAAATGTTTATAATTTTTCAATTGAGAACTTCAAATGTAATATATAAATTTTAAAAACGTTACAGGAAGCATCTTACGCTTTTGTTTAAAGTTTATAACCGACTAACGCAGTTAAAAATATTTTATGCAGTTATTCAATTCAATTTAACAATAATTATAAATCAAACTATAACATTTTTTAACAATAAGTTTTAAGCTAAAGCGACAATATGCTGTTTTCTGAGCAATTGGTAAGTAAAATTAAAAATGTGCTTATCTCAATTAAGAGGTTCACAAATTGGAACGAGTCTGTTAAGAATAAAACGTCTTGTCAACAAACCTTACACGCTTCGCAAGTATTCGCCCCGTAATGAAATCCCGATGCTTTCTCCCCACAAACTCTACACGGGGGTAGCATAGGGGGTACATGAAGAGTTGAAACATTTGTTTTAGTCGTTCCTTTATCTCGAGAGTTTGCCGGCTCTTTGCAAGGACGTTTACTGGAGCCTGAAGTACGATCACGACGACGTTGTTCCACAAGCAGACCTTCTCTCGTCATGTTTAACGTTGGAAAATCTTTTGAAATATGTTCTGTGACGTCACTGGAACTGGATGACGATGTTTTACAAAAACTCAAATTTTCGATGTCCATTTCGAAGTCTGCTAGAAAATATCTGTCGTCTGTCTTTTTTGTGTTTTCAATTTCAACCGATTTTGTATCAATTTTGTTATTTAATACTTCGGAACGAGAGTGGCAGCCAAAAACATTTTCGACGCCCAAAAATGAATGTAGAGGTGAAGGATAGCAAGCACTCATATGCAACTCCATTCTTTTTTGTTCAATTGTTCAGAGAAGACTTACAAATATTCTCTTTGTTTGTTTTAAACACAACGATCAAAACAAAAAACTGTAAAGTTGTTAGCCTGTGCATGAGAAGAAAAGTAAGAATTGCAAAGCTGTGATGTTTGAAGAGAGCAGTAGATAAGCGAGTGTATCATCGGCCAATAATTAACCAACTTCACGTGATGGTGGGCCGAGTGTACTTCGATGAGAAAAGCAAATCAAGTACGCTTACAAGCTAATGCTGACAAACTGTTAATACTAATTTTTATGAGAACCGCTCTCTTGAAATCAATGATTTGTAGAGAAAATGTTGCTTTAGTCTGTGCAGTATTGATCCAAAGTCAATCAATCTTTATTTATTTGTTTGAAAACTAGACCTTATTTTTTTCGGTGAGGAAGTTAACGTATTGAGTATTGATACTTACATTAAGTCATTATGGCCATACTGTTTATACAATTTATATAATTAGTTCTCTATGTGTTCGTTCGTGGTGTTATAACAGAGGCAATGAAAGAAATGAAGCCCTCGTCAGCATAAAAATAGTTGTCTAATTAGGGCCGCATTAAAAATGGTTTTTATTCAGCTGTTATCAGTTTGAATCAGTTTTCTGATTTCTCATTTCTAGGCTTTAGGGGTTGAAGTGCAAACATTTAAATTTTTAAATAGAAATTAAAAAATGTATTTCAAATGTTTATGAAATAAACGGCAAACAAAAACTGACAATAAAAACTTGTCTTGGTTAGGGAAAAATTTAAATTACGTCAGGCATGTTTATAGTTAATAAAATATTAAAAAACTTTTAAAATACCACGTTTTTGTGAACGGAAAAGAAGAAAATAATTTTTCTCTGGGCTGTGTGAGAAATGTCTTGATTAAGGCATGCATTAATTGAAAACAAAAGAGAGTCGGGAGCCCGAACTTTTATAAAACTAACAACTTTTACAGATGAGTCCAAAACAGTTTCTAAACTGGTAAGCATTGCTTTGTTAGGAAGGTGGATACTGCTCGTGGTGCAACTTGTGGTGCAGCAGCCATTTTAAATATGAGGGAAGCATTTCTGAGCAGGTTTCAAGATTAAAAAAAAAGACAAGCGACTTTTGCATTTGTCAAAAACCCTCTTAATGCTACGATAACAGATTTGAAATTTTCTCTTTTCAGCATTGACATTGGTAACTTTGAAATACAATTGCTGGATTTGAAAAACAAGGATATATAATATGGAGCTCTAAATTTGAACGTATTTGTTTTGATTTGGAAATATTAAGAAAAACAATTGTGAACTAAGTTTTCAACGCATGTGGTCTGCTTTGAAAGACCTGAAGAAAGAAGACCTGATCATATTCAACGCCTGGAATAGTATTCCGAATGTCTATGATTAGCTTAAAAAACTCGCGTTTGCTGTTCTTTCCTTTTTCTGCTCAACGTATTCATGCAAACAATTTTCTTCGAGTATGAATCTTATTAAAAGTAAACTGAGAAGTCGTCTCATCAAAGAAAACCTGAAAATTTGCCTAAAATTAAAAACAACAACCTGCAAACCAGGCTTGAATAAACTCTCAAATAAAATACAAGAACATTCTTCGCATTAAGTAGTCTTCTTATAGATACTTTGTTATCAAATTATTTTTTTTTATCAATGATTAAAGTTTTTATTAAATATAAATCAAATTTTATTTTGTGCAGCCATGATTTAATCAATGTCTAAAATTATGATAAAGGTTTACTACATTTACAAACAGATTTGGCTCTCAATTTTTTAGTCTTTTTTATTTGCATTGGGCTGTCTGGCTCTTTGGCTATTAAGTTTACCAGCCACTTTGCATATTTGGCTCTTTGGTTAATAAGTTTGCCGACGACTGCCCTAGAGGTACGCGTACCACCGGTTGAAAACAGGTGATCTATATAATAGGACCGTTCATGTCGTACGATTCATCTCGGAAGATTCAACAAGCGGACGATTCGTCTAGAGGACGGTTCATCTTTTGTGGTTCACAGTGGACGATTCATCTGCGGACTGTTCATCTTTATATTGAACGATAACTCAACATGTGCTAAAACATTTTAGTATAATTAGAGGCATAGGTTGCATCATTGCCATATGGTTAATAGTTGCTGATTGTTCTCTACACAGAACGACAAAAAACCGTAAAAAATTCGGTGACTAAAAATGTTTTGCAAAATATTTTTTTATTTTTTTTTTGGTTTAATTTGTTTATTGGGATGATGATAAGCAAAAAAAACAGATCACAAGAAAAAGTACAACAAAATAAACATCACCCAAAAGGAGTCTCCCAAGGGAATTACTTCCCATCTAGGGGATATCCTTATAGTAAATAATAAAAATAAGAATAAACCACAAACAAGCAGAAAACACAAAATCAATCTCATTGAAGGAAAAAATAAAATGCAAGTCTTCAGATTTCATTTCAAATATTTTTTAATGATAGTAAGTCAATATATTCAGTTCCAGGACATTGGAGCTGGGATGGTCTTGAGGAAAATGGTTTTGGAAAAGATGGAGCAGAGCTCCGGGTGATGTCTGGTGATCGGAGCGCCCATGTGAGTGATACTGCCACAGATGAATCGGCTGAAGAAGTTGATGTCCCGGATGTTGCGGGACAGGTAGAAAAGGTTTGTTGGGATGCTGGTGACAAATGTAGGAGTGTAGGTATTGAAACGACTGGTTTATTGGAAAGGCTTGAAGGTGCTTCTACAGATGCCAGTGGGGCTGAGGCTCAAAGAAGTTTGGCCAAAGATTTTGTGTTTTAGTGGTGGCTCAAAGAAATGGAGCTAAAACTTAAGAAAGTAGGACAATTCTGCATTGACGATAATCTTTTGTTTAAAAACTTTAAAAGTGGTAGAAGGCCGGGCACTGACTGTGCCGTATGGTTGCGTGGAACCGTCGGTGACCTAGTGGGGGCCCGCTGTGATCAACAGTCAAGTATGTAGAAATTGAGATGTAACGATTTGGCGTTGTATTCAAGCCCACGAGGCCGAATCGGAGGATCACACAGGCTCCAGTGAGACTGGAAGAGACTGCTTTTTGGTTTATAAATGTTTTTTTAGAACGGTAAACATTTCAAATAAATAATTTAAATAAAAAATGTGTACGACTACCCAGTATGAAATGTAATTTTTTTTACCAATGCTTTTATTAACTCGTCGTCTCTGTTTCTCTGTCTGTCTGTTTGTTTCTCTGTCTGTTTCAAATCTTGCAATCAATTTTTGAGTCACTTCCTGATGATAGATTTTTTTCAAATTTTGCATACATGCTCAAAATAGAAGACAATGCAATATTCAATTATTAGTTTTACAATAAGTCAATTAATTTAGTTAATTTTAATTAATTTCGATATTTCGATATAATTAAGATATTTCGACTTTAATATAAAATAAAAGAGTAATATAAGAAAAAATTGATTGCAAAATTTGTGTTTTAATTACATATAAAAAGCATTGGGTCTTAAAAATTCGTTTTTAATTTACTTGTTTTATTTCAAGTTGTAAAACTTGACAAACAAAATTTAATTAACCTTTTTTTGAACTCAACTGGCAGACCCTGGATTTAATTAGATTCCAGCAGCACCTAAATGGGGGACATTATAGAAATAAAAGTTGAGCTCCGCCCCCTGTTATAAGTTCATAAATCCGCTGGTTGATCTCTTTTATGGTGTCATCACTCTTATCTCGTCATTGGCGATTCTATTTTTTGAAAACATTAAAGGCATTTTTTAACCAAAATGTGCACAACATTTTTTTCATTAGATTTTTTATGCTAGATACATGTTATCACCAATTGTTGATAACATTACCAAACAGGGGCTTCATTTCCGCAAAACCTTAGATGGCAAGATGTTTTAGGGGCCCACTCACAGGGTCTTCTTCGCCCGGAGACAAAACACAAAATTTGCGTCTCTGCGTAACATCTTTTTCATTTTGCTCTAAAAAAACTGATGACCGATGGGGGCTAGTTGGACGAGCCACTTTTCAAAAGAAATTCGAAACTCTTGTTTTATTTTTCCTCTTAAAAAACCTGATGACCTGGGAGGGGAGGTCACATACCAAAGCATCTCAGTGAGCATAAGAGCATTTCCAGCTGTCTGCTTTGACTCTATGAACACGACTATTGCTAGCAAAATCTTCTGTACGGTAATTAATATTGATGAACGAAGAAAACTATACTCGTTTCTTTCTGAAAAAGTTAGTCCAATATGAATACACTGAATTTTCTTTCTGGAATTTAGGCATGCAAGAAGATTACTATTTTTTGTAAATCGTGCGTTCAACTCAGACAAAATACAATCAATGCATGCATACAAAATCTGTGCCCTCTCTCGTTTCACTTTGGACTATTCGTAACTTTTTTAACGCCTCCCATCTTGATGTGGACAATTTAGCTTCCTAGTTTCTTTAGCATTTTTTTTATTCTCTATGGACAGCCTACTCAGCCAGGCTATGAATAACGCTAACCATCTTTATAACCGGGACGACATTTTTTCCACATACGGCCATATCCTATAATTACAAAAGCTTCTGCTTTTCTCTTCTCACTAAAAACACTAAAAAACATCCAGCAGGGTCCCATATATTGAGTTTTGAAAGTAACGGTCTGAAAGGTGCCCATATATTAACCATGGGCCCACTTAAAAGTCAGAAGCCTACATAAAGATCATGGAAGGCTACTTAACAGTCAGGGAAAGGCCAGTAAAATCAGGAAAAGGCCAGTTAAAAGTCAAAATGGACTCACTTGAGTGGCTCACGTGAAAATGGGAGTGGGAGTCACTCAAGTTCGGGGGACCCACTTCAAAGTGGGGAACCCGCCTAAGTGCGGGGGCCATTTTAATGCCGGGAAACCCACTGAAAAGTCCGGGAAAAGCCACTTAAAGGTCAGGAGGGGCTCACTTAAGTGCGGGGCACATTTAAGTACGGAGGCATACGTTAGAGCGGAGGAGGGGCCCACTTAAGTGTGTGGGGTCCACTTAAGTGTATGGAGCCGACTTAAGTGCGTGGGCTACTTTAGTGCCGGGGATCCCTTTAGAGCGTGGGTCCACTTTAGTGCCAGGGGCCCCCTTAAGTGCATGGGCCCACTTTAGTGCCGGGCCCCCCTTAAGTGCGTGGGTCTATTTTAGTGCCGGGGCCCCCTTAAGTGCGTGGAGCTCACTTTAGTGCCGAGTGCCCCCTTAAATGCGTGAGGTCCACTTTAGTGCCAGGGGCCCACTGAGAAGTCCAGGAAGGGCTACTTAAAAATCAGGAGAGGCCCACTTAGGTGCCGGGGGTCCACTTAAATGCGGGGGAGCCATTTAAAGGCAGGGCCCACTTAAGTGCGTGGGGCCCACTTTAGTGCCGGGGGCCCACTTTAGTGCCGGTGGCCTACTTTAGTGCCGGGGGCCCACTGAAAAGTCAGGGGAAGATCGCCCCCTAATTGACATCCTGTTACCAAGCTTCTTAAAAATCAAAAGTCGGTTCCAATCACCGTGACTTTTTGTACAGTACGTTTTGTCCACGACATTTTGCCCTCAAAAGGGACCCACACATTTTTTTCCGCGAAATTTTGTCCACGACATTTTGTCTGCAACATTTGGTTTGCAAGATTTTGTCCTCACGACATTTTGACCACAACAATTTTAAGTTCTCAAATTGTCAAAAAGAGCAATACTATATTTCAAATTGCACCTTACATTATCGTTGTAAAAAGTTTCTCAAAGTCAATCAGTGGAAAATGCTTTTTATTCAGGGAAGTTATTTCAGGAAAACCTTGAGGCAAACATGTTAAAGGAACTCACAGTTCAATTTGTTTAACATAATGCTAAAATTTTTCTTTCAAAAAAGCTGATGACTGGGGGTAGGGTGGTCGAAGCTGCTTTTTGCATTTTTTAAACTTCTACATTATTCCTATCAGAAAAGCTGATGACCGGGGACAGGGTAGTTGGAGGTGCTTTTCCCAAAAATTTTCTAAAAACTTCAATTTTCCTGTCATAAAAGCCAATGAATGCAGGTGGTAGTCGGAGTAGAGCCGTAACCAGAAGTGTTGAAGGGTCCTGAAGTTTTTGGGGAGCACTGAATACATTTTCTGTCCACATAAAGTTTCACGTTCCATCGAATCGACCCCAAAATGTGATTCACACTACAAATCATGTTTAACGATTTGAGCAATCTTAATCTACAATGTGTTGATTCAGCTTGAGAATTTCCCGAACAATGTAAATAAAACAATGGCACATTATTTTAAAACATTTATAATCTTATATATAAAAATGAAATGTTTGTTTGTTTGTTTGTTTGTTTGTTTGTTTGTTCGGACATAAAATGTAAACGGCCGAACAGATTTAATTGAAATTTGGCACACTTATGTATCTTATTCAAGCGGTGGTTCCTGTAAAATTTTAAATAAATTGGTTCCTCCGTTGATGTTTTATGGACAAAAAACGTTTTGGTCAGCGGTAGTAAGTTGGAGTAAATTTTTTTTCTACAAAATAAAAATAAATTAATTTATAGTTAAATTATACAAAACATTTTTAATTTTTTTTCTTAAGTTTTAAAGGTTTTAAATATAAATATTAAATTAAATAAATATGTGTGTTGTTTAGTGCCGCCCATAGATATCTATGGTGCCGCCGGATACCTTTGTTTTGGTTTCATAGAGCTCATTGAGGCTCATTCTCTTCCGAACCTCCGATACGACAGCTCTGCTATCGGTAAACTTTATATTTGATTTTAGCAACTTATTTTTTAAATCTAGATAACTTTGGATTTCAGGACTAATCAATAAATTGCAGGTGGAATTTCTTCTATTTAGAGATATTTTGTGCTTCACAAAAAGAGTTCCAGACTTAACAAATTAAAATTAAATCAAATTAGAAATTCATTGTTCATATCTCCCATTCAAAAGTAAGTGGCAAAGCTTTGGTAATTTGTTTTTAGTTTTTAAAATCATGATTTACTGTGTATCTTTCAATTTGTTTCGTTTGTTGCATTGCACGTGTTTAATTATGTTATATTATTATTAATTATTATAAGATTATCATTATGCTCTAACATTTTGTGTTTTACAAAAAGGAGCTGCAGATTGGAAAAATAAATTTAAATTCATTGTTCATATTTATCGTTCAAGGCTTCTGACTTCAATTGTTCCTTATCTAATATTGTTGAGCGATGAGCTTGCTATCAGCCTATCGGTAAATGAGAATTTTTTTTGGGCAGGTAAGTTTTTTTTTTATGTGATGGCATTACAACCATTATTATTCACGAGTAGTTATGACTATAAGATTATGAATTAATTTATCGGTCTTATTTTATTTTTTACTTTTCAGAGGAAATTAGAAAATTACATTTTAAAGAAAATCTTACATGCAACACCAATTTATTGTAAAAGTTTCACTGATATATGAGGTGCATGAAATTTGAAAGAAATGAAAGCAAGTGCAGTATTTTTGTGTTTCAACAAAATCATGAACAAAGTTCTCAAGCCAGCCTATCAATCTGCTGCTGTTTTGTTCAATTTATAATTGCATCATTTGCTAAATAAAAGTGGTACTCTTCGATTGTTCCAAATTGATGATCTCAGAAAACTCTCGGAAAATTCATTAAGTTAATGCTTTGAAGGTTTTTAATATTATTATTACTTCATGTTTTATTTCAATCTGTGTTTTATATCACATTTTTCAAAGCCACGGGTCAACATTTATTAACATGCCACATGTAGCGTTATATGCTTTCTGTAGACATGACACTTAAAAACTAAGAACAACTCAAAAACTAAGACTAGCGATTTTTCGAAAAGCAGCTGTTGAACAGTGTGTGATAAATCTATTGTAAGCATTTATAATCTTACAAGTATCTTATATATAAAAATGAAATGTTTGTTTGTTTGTTCGGACATCAAATGTAAACGGCCGAACAGATTTAATTGAAATTTGGCACACTTATGTATCTTATTTAAGCGGTGGTTCCTGTAAAATTTTAAATAAATTGGTTTTTCCGTTGATGTTTTATGGACAAAAAACGTTTTGGTCAGCGGTAGTAAGTTATGTATATATATATATATATATATATATATATATATATATATATATATATATATATATATATATATATATATATATATATATATATATATATATATATATATATATATATATATATATATATATATATATATATATATATGTATATATATATATATATATCTTTTTCCTATTGACTGAGTTCATGATTTATATTTTTCATTTTAACAATTCTATCTTATATATAAAAATGAAATGTTTGTTTGTTTGTTCGGACATAAAATGTAAACGGCCGAACAGATTTAATTGAAATTTGGCACACTTATGTATCTTATTCAAGCGGTGGTTCCTGTAAAATTTTAAATAAATTGGTTTCTTCGTTGATGTTTTATGGACAAAAAACGTTTTGGTCAGCGGTAGTAAGTTGGAGTAAATTTTTTTTCTACAAAATAAAATAAAATTATTTTATAGTTAAATTATACAAAATATTTTTAATTTTTTTTTCTTAAGTTTTAAAGGTTTTAAATATAAATATTAAATTAAATAAATATGTGTGTTGTTTAGTGCCGCCCATAGATATCTATGGTGCCGCCGGATACCTTTGTTTTGATTTCATAGAGCTCATTGAGGCTCATTCTCTTCCGAACCTCCACGAGGGAGAAGTTGGCTGCGCAGCTGGATCCCCGAACTATAGTGCAAAAAAAAGTTCGTGCATTGGGGTTGTGCTATAGATCGTTGGAAAGGTATTTAAAAAGGAAATATAATGGTGTAAAAATAAATTTAATATTGCAAAAAATAAAAAAGTTATAGGCGAAAAACCGTCGCCGTCCCTATGTAAATGTATGGAGACGATTTTTCATACCCTGATCTATATTTTGCTTCATAACTTTTTTATTTGTTGGACTATTTTCCAAAAATTTGTTTCTATGTTTGGCTAATATATTTGTCTTTCTAATGCATTAAGCTAGAACCCCAATGCGGTCGAAAATTTTAATCTACATGGCTCCAAACGCAAGTGAAAAATCGTCCCTATGTAAATGTATGGAGACCATATTGTAAAAGTTTCACTGATATATGAGGTGCATGAAATTTGAAAGAAATGAAAGCAAGTGCAGTATTTTTGTGTTTCAACAAAATCATGAACAAAGTTCTCAAGCCAGCCTATCAATCTGCTGCTGTTTTGTTCAATTTATAATTGCATCATTTGCTAAATAAAAGTGGTACTCTTCGATTGTTCCAAATTGATGATCTCAGAAAACTCTCGGAAAATTCATTAAGTTAATGCTTTGAAGGTTTTTAATATTATTATTACTTCATGTTTTATTTGAATCTGTGTTTTATATCACATTTTTCAAAGCCACGGGTCAACATTTATTAACATGCCACATGTAGCGTTATATGCTTTCTGTAGACATGACACTTAAAAACTAAGAACAACTCAAAAACTAAGACTAGCGATTTTACGAAAAGCAGCTGTTGAACAGTGTGTGATAATTGTAAGCATTTATAATCTTACAAGTATTTAAAATAAATATAACCTGTTGAGATATATGAGCGGATTTTAACATTATTGCAGCCGTTAACTAATAAATTCTTTTTTTTCAGCTTCAGTTAATCATAATAAGCCTTTGCAGAAGATCACACTTGCAGAGTGGAACCAATACATTAAAGAACACTAATTAAAATTGAGGAAGTTCAGACGTAACTAAACGAGCAAACCAAACAACAAAGTGTTAACGAGAGAACAGATCAATTTTGATGACTGTGCACAGCATGCCGCTACAGCCCATCTAAGCCACATTGGGAAGGCTCTAAAATTTAATGGAGGAACAGAAGAGCGAAAAGAAGAGCAAGCTGGAGCGGTAAAGCGTAAAAGCAACCGGGATCGGGAAAAGTAAAAGAGACCGGGGCCGGAAAAGCGACCGTGAGCAGAAATGCGACCAGGAGTGAGAAAGCGACATGGAACGGGAAAGCAAGCGGTTAAGGAAACGGGAGCCAGAGAGAAAACGATAAAAAGCCTTTAAAATCCCCGGGCAACGCCGGGTAACCCAGCTAGTATATATATACATTTATAATATACTAGCGGGGTTACCCGGCGTTGCCCGGGGTTTTTAGAGGTTTTTCTAATGTTTGTCTCTCTCGCTCCCGTTCCCTTCTCCACTTTCCCGTTTTCGTAGCGTTCCCGGTCGCTTTTCCGCTCTCGGTCGTTTTCCAGCTCCCGGTCGCTTTCCCGCTCAGAAGTTCTGTTATCGATTTTCTCTCTTGCTCGCGTTTCCTTCCAAGCTTGCTCTCCCGATTCCAGTCGCTTTCCGCGTTCCCGGTCGCTTTCCGCGTTCCCGGTCGCTTTCCGCGTTCCCGGTCGCTTTCCGCGTTCCCGGTCGCTTTCCCGTTCCCGGTCGCTTTCCCGTTCCCGGTCGCTTTCCCGTTCCCGGTCGCTTTCCCGTTCCCGGTCGCTTTCCCGTTCCCGGTCGCTTTCCCGTTCCCGCTCACGCTTGCTCTCCCGTTCCCGGTCATGCTTGCTCTCCCATTCCCGGTCACGGTTGCTCTCCCGTTCCCGTTCCCGTTCCCGCTCATTTTCTCTTTTACATTCTTTCATAACTTCTGTTAGCCTATAAAACGCAAAATAGATTTGCTAAGACTATATATATATATATATATATATATATATATATATATATATATATATATATATATATATATATATATATATATATATATATATATATATATATATATGAATGTTTGTGGGTTAGTTTGTCTATTATAGAAACGGGAAAGCACCCGGAACGGACAGCGAGCGGGAACAGAAAAGCAAGCGTGAGCGGGAATGGGAGAGCAAACGGTGAGCGGGAACGGGGCAGCGACCGGGACGGGAAAACGACCGGGAGCGGGAAAGCGACCGGGAGCGGGAAAGCGACCGGCAGTGGGAAAACGACCGAAAACGGAAAAGCTAACAGGAGTGGGAAAGCAGGTGGGAAAGGAAACGGGAGAGAAAGAGACAAACATTAGAAAAACCTCAAAAAACCTGGGCAACGCCGGGTATCTCCGCTAGTACATACATAAACACACACAGACACACATACATGCACATACACATACATACATACATACACACATACATACGCACATACATATATATATAGTTCCCGCTCGCTCACCCGCTCCGCTCCGCTCATTTTGTGACGGATTTCAAAAAAAAAATTTTTATTTTTGATTTCCATTGACTCTCAAGGTTGTGTAAAAATTTCATTACGATCGGATGAATGGTGTAGCAATGCACAAAGGACATTAACATACATAAATACATATATACATATATACAAACATTCATTTTTATATATATAGATATATATATATATATATATATATATATAAGACCAGCATGGGCATAGAGTTACCATTTTCCCAGAGAGGGGAGAGGGCAAGACTCAGAGAGTAGAAGCTACTTTTCTGTCAAATGAATCTACTAAAAATTGCTGACCATGCGGCTTTGAATGAAATCTAAGAAAAAGCAGTTGCAGACATGTTATTTAACAACTTATTTTATTTTTAGAAAAGTGCTGATAATGTTATTTTTTAATGATCGATTAAGATGTTAATATCATTTTTTTGCGATTTCTTGATGACTGCTCTTTGAAGTAACAGCATTTAACCTTATCTGCTTTTATAGTAATTTGGCTTTTTTCTTTGACTTGCACATGAACATGGAAATAATACAGATGTACACATCTATAAATTATTAAAAATGCAATATTCCTAAGTTTTCCGGGGGCAGACACTTTTCCCGGGGGCAGCTTGTCCCGTTGCCTCCACCGAAGTCTACGCTTAATCATTAGGTACACTGCGGCATAGAAGCTGATATATTTGGAAACGCGTCACGGCACTGAAACATTGGATATGTTGCATCTTTCAGTCAGTGAGCCCATCCTGGTCAAGGCAAATGAGCTGTCTTTGTGGTGCGGTTCCAAGCAATTATCAACAAAAAAATTCTGTGATGTTAAAACTAGGAATCAACAGCTTGAAACAATGACAGGTTGAACTTGCCAAAATCAGTTGTGTATTTCAACATGAACTAAATATAGACAGTAAAGACTAATAACATGGTCTTGATTCAATGTGCAAGTGACCACAGAGCCGAGCAATCTTGCAACAAAGCATTTGCTGGTGCCAGCAAACACCCAGTATTTTGAGCCTTTGCAAAAAACCGCTGAGCAACTACAACATTTTTCCAGTGTTAACACTGGTTGTAGGTTGTTTTAGCATTAATCAGTTTAACTGAATTCTACAAAGTGTATTCGTCAAGAACTTCTTTAATTTATACGACATTAGTACGACAACCTGATCACTTCACTCAATGTGTTTGCCATCAAGATGTAAAAACCAGTGTTCTTCTGTATGTTAGCTTCTCAATAACTTTTTAGTTAACTTTTGCCAAAAATATATTTTTGACCCAAACCACTTCGGCTAGGACCATTTACATCCCTTATCTGGAAAACATGGTCTACCAGTTGAAAAAACGATTTGCCTCAAATGCGCGCATCTGCATTCAGATTCAACATCTGCTTCCAAGGTTTATTGACCAAGGATCCTTCATTGACCTACGAGAGGCGCCACTCAAGTTATACTCCTGCGACCTTGGTCATATATCTGCTGTTCGTGGTGAATACTCGGCTGAATTTCATATTATAATTTACTGTTTCAAATTAAACGTCCTATGTTTGTTATTACTAATTAATTATTGCTAAAACTGTCGTTAAGCCTTGACTTTTGTCAGTTGTAAATTTCTTAGTAAAACTCCTTACTACTCCTAACTATTAACTAATCAGTTTTACCCCACCCCCAATCCCCCAGGACCCCTCCGAAGAAAACGAAGATGTCGACGTTTCTGAAGAATTGTAAAGTTGTGGGAGTGAGAACTAAGACAAATAAGATAACAATTAACGATCTGGAAGAATGTATAATAAACATAATAAATCTATTTTGTTTTTAACATAGGATTGGAATTAACAAGTTCTATTCAGACTTGTTTCAATTTTAAACAAGTAAATTAAAAACGAATTTTTAAAACCCAATGCTTTTATATGTAATTAAAACACAAATTTTGCAATCAATTTTTTCTTATATTACTCTTTTATCAAATTGCCTTTTAATCTGCCCAAGCATGATAATTATTGATAATGATAATTGACAAATTCCTTAGCTGATTATCATAAAAAACTTACTCTCTATTTATTCATAGAAAACTAGGTCTCCAAGCCAGTCCAAGCACCTAATGTTGAGTTGAATAAACAAACCGCTTTACTAGACTAGCTTCACAATTCCCTTGGCAAACTTCCAGACTACCACATCATGTTAAATAAACAACTTAGCTAGCTTCCCGTGAGACAAATTTTATTCAATTTGCGGTTTCTTGTTTATTGTAAAACTAATGATTGAATATTGCATTGTCTTCTATTTTGAGCATGTAAGAAAAATTTGAAAAAAATCTATCATCAGGAAGTGACTCAAAAATTGATTGCAAGATTTGAAACAGACAGAGAAACAAACAGACAGACAGAGAAACAAACAGAGACGACGAGTAGATAAAAGCATTGTAGAATAGAAAAACAGACAGAGAAGCAAACAGACAGACAGAGAAACAAACAGAGACGACGAGTAGATAAAAGCATTGTAGAAAAATGGACCAGATTTGCCAAAAATAGAACCTAAGGTTATCTCCATACACTTAGATACGGAAAACATACCCTGATCTATATTTTGCTTCATAACTTTTGTATTTGTTGGACTGTTTTCAAAAAATTGTTTCTATGTTTAGCTAATATATTTGTCTTTCTAATGCATTAAGTTACAAACCCAATGCAGTCGAAAATTTTAATCTATATGGCCCCAAACGCAAGTGAAAAATCCTCTCCATACATTTACATAGTGACGGCGACGGTTTTTCGCCTATAACTTTTTTATTTTTTGCCATATTAAATATATTTTTACACCATTATATTTCTTTCTTAAATACCTTTCTAACGATCTATAGCACAACCCCAATGCACAAAATTTTTTGCACCATAGTACGGGGATCCAGCTGCGCAGCTAACTTCTCCCTCGTAATTCAGTTCGACAAATTAAACATACCATTTCATTTAGTTCACCCATTTTGAAAACAAACAATAAAAACTCAAGAAATTAGATGTTTGACGAAAATACTAACTTAGAAACTCAATGTTTTACGACAATTTACAAAAATACTATTTATCGCTCACTACGGTAAATCTCGTTCAAAAAAGCGTCAAAAAACCAATTTCCTAAGGACGATTTCAACCGATTTTTGCAGGAAGAATCATAAACGTATTACAAACAAAATATCCAAAAATCAGCTTGCTGCAAATTTTGCCTAGGTACAAACAGGAAAATGTTTAATTCTATCCGACTAATGTTACATAAACAACGAGAATATTAGCAAAGACAATAAATAGTTAGACGAAAATATCACAAATGATTATTTCATTAAATTTTGTCCTATCTATCCGAAAATTTGATAAAATGCATCGTTAATCAGTTCGGAGGTATGTTTAACTCTCTAGCTCATCGGGAAGTTAGTTTAAAATCGATTGCAAAATTTGACGACAGACAAACAGAGAAGTCAAGTAAAAGTGTGTAAAAACGGTTTTGTAATGGGGTGAAAATTAAAACATCACCCTGCACTATCTTTTAAGGGGGCATTTTTTGGCTCAACAAAGGTCCGGTAGCTGGCTTACCATTCCGACCTATGTTTGATTCCATGCCGTGGTGTGCCCTAAAACCAGCGGGGACGCAGGGCGGAACTGTCACCAGTCCCCATTCGACGGTCCTAGGGGAAGCTGATTCCAGAATAATCGGCTAGCAATTAAATCCCTCTTACTAATTTTGCCTGAATGTTTCTATTAACCAGCTTTAATTTTTCTAGAGAAATAACTTATTAAGGCTTAATCATATTTGTTCTTTTTTTACTTATTTATTTATTTATTGAGCACCAACATAAGTATTAAACTTAAACAAGCGAAAATAACCAAAACGACAACAAAAATATAGTACCAAAATTTCAAAAAAAGAAAAAATCGATCAGTTGAGAAAGGAATAAGGTGCCCAAAAGGTTCGTCCGAAGGGAATTCCTTCCCGCTTAATGGACAACCTTTACAAAAAAAACCAAAATGAGTGGGTTAAGACATTTCAAATATTAGTTCAATAAACTTATCAAGGAAGAGACTGAAATTGGTATACTCGTATACTAAGGTAATAGGTATTGAGCAGTTATGAGTGTGACAGTAATAAGTAAGATTTCAGAGCTTGCTTAAATAACGATATACGTTTCAAGGAGGAGACAGATATTGGAATGGTTGAATAAATACGAGGCCCAGAGCATTTAATAGAGAATGTTTTAAAAGTTGTCCGAGCAAAATCCGTCCGAAAACAGCGACCGGGGGCAGATCATGGGAATGAACATCAGATAATTTTACAAACATGTTATCGAATGATGAGAGTAATATAAAATTATCATATTTATACATGAAAATGCCAGTTTGGAAGAAATTAATCTGATAAATATTAAGAATGTTGTTGTTAGCCATTTGAATTTTACAAGACGATGTGGGAGGCATGTGAAAAATAATTCGAATAATTCGCTTTTGCAAAATATGAAGAGGCTTTAAACGAGTTGAATAATTTGAGGCCCAGACAATATTGCAGTATGATAAGTAGGGGAGATGGGGGCTTTTTGATCTCTTTTGAGGTTTTTTGGCGATAACAGTCAAGCCGTTCAAAAAATCTACTTTTTTTTTGTTAATTACAGAGAGGAACATCTCTTCTATGTATTCAATTAAGTTTGACATTTTATAATGTAAGAGAACTAATTTTAAATTGAACTTTGGTGCAAGCCCTAAAAAAGATCAAAGTGCCCCGCATATGGGGCACTATGATCCCTCCCATGGGGCACATTGATCCTAGGTAAAATTCAGTACGATCCCACATCCAGTTCTCTCAAAAAACACATGAAAACAGGTATAATAGCTTTTATTAATAATAATAATCATTAAAGTTATATAAATTCAACACATGTTAGGAAAAATGGATAAATCTCCTGCAAAGACCAAGTGACGACTGGCTCGAGCAGTCCCGCCATGATGAATTGGGTCTGGAAGTTTACAAACAATATCATCCTTTTCAAATTGGAATAATTCATCATTTGCACAAATGAAAATATCAAATTATAGGACTACACTAAACCTCCAATGCCCGGAGAATGCGTACATTTAGTATCCTAGTACAAGGGGCACTTTGATCAACAGATCAACGTACCCCATATTGGTACAGATCAAAGAGCCCCTATGACATGGACCACGCTATAAATGGCGATATCTCATCAATAAATGTTGTTTGAGAATTAAAGTATGCCATAAAATAAGCATTAGATATGCGTTTATATAATCCAAAATTAATTTTCCCGAAAAAATGTTTATTTAATTTGTAATTACAGAAACTCAACTGTTGTGAATATGTACTTTTCTCCGGTCAAATCAAACTTTCGTATTTATCAACTTTCAGCGGCGGATTGTTGAAAAGAAAATAGGACTAAAAATAGTACGGAAACAAATACAAACCATAAACAATTTTTTTAATTTTTTTAATTTAGAAATTATTACGTTATTGCCAAAAGATCAATGTGCCCCAGAGATCAAAAAGCCCCCATCTCCCCTACGGAAAGATAAGTGCATAGTATAACATCATAGAAATATTGGCATCAGCAAACTGATGTATACGAGATAGCACTCCACAATTTTTTCCAGCCTTAGATGTAACATGTTCAATGTGAGTTTTTAATGTAAGGTGTTCATCAAGCAACACGCCCAAGAACTTGCAATAAGGAACCCGCAAAATTGGTATATCTTCAATCTTCAGCTGACAATTACAGAAAGTATTTTTGTTTATATGGTGAAATAAAATATAATTCGTTTTGCTTACATTTAAGAAAAGTCTTCTAGCAGAGAACCATTTAGAAACAGAAATCAATTCACGGTTGGTATCGTAATATAAATTTTCTAAGTTATCGCCAGTCGCAAAGAGGTTAGTATCGTCCGCAAACAAAACAAATTCAAGGCGATCTGAAACTGAGCATAGGTCGTTAATGTAGATGAGGAATAGAAGCGGTCCCAGCACCGACCCTTGAGGCACCCCGCAAGTTACCTGCTTCATCGAAGAGATAGAATTGCTGTACTGGACGCATTGTGATATACAGCTAAGATAGTCACTGAACCATGATAGTGGAGTTCCCCGGATTCCATAGTGCCTCAATTTTTCCACCAGAATGCCGTGATCAACCGTATCGAAGGCTTTAGCTAGGTCCAGGAAGATGCCAACTACCTACATATTTCCTACGATCCATGGCCTCGGCAATCTTTGAGTGTAACATAACCAGTGGCATATAAGTTGAGTGATTTTTTCTAAATCCAAACTGATTGGGTGTAATAATGGAAAATTTATCAAGATAATTATAAAGTCTGGAGTGCATCACTCTTTCAAAAAACTTTGAGAAATAGCACAAGACAGATATTGGCCGAAAAGTTTTCTTTCTTCCAAGATTTGTAAATTGGAATGACTTTAGTGGTTTTTAGTTGAGCGGGGAATACCCCTGAAGATATTGAGCAATTTATTATAGCAGACAGAGGACAAGCGGTCGCCGTAATTGAATTTCGTGCGATGCATGGGTCGACTCCATCGGTTCCACAGCTGTGAGAGATCTTTAAGTTTGAAGCTATTTTGATAATCTCATCGGGCGTAGTGGGTGCGACATAAAAAGAGTGAGTAACAAGATTGCCAAGATATTTTTCAAACGTTGTATCCGGTGGGGATATCTTTCTTGCGAGGTTGGAGCCAATATTAGAAAAGTAATTATTGAATGACTCAGCAATAACAGAAGATGTTAATAGACTACCATCAAACTTTTATTTAGGTTACAATCTCTGTGTATGTGTGTCTTTATCTGTACGCAAATCTTGCAAGTAAAATTTAACCAGCTTTTTGACTAGCTAGGAAGCTGAAACTTTCAGCACAGCTTTATATTGGATGACAATACATGGTTCAATTAAATCGTATTTCTAAATCCAATGTATTTGAAATCAAATTTTGTGTTGAAAAACTCGTTTTCCTTTACTTGTTTAATCGTCAAACCATAAAGTAAGTGTTAAAATATCCTTTTAAGACATCTCCTTACTCAAGTATTAGCTGTTTCCAACAGACACAAACTTCTTTATTGCTTCGTTGTTACTAGATATACGACTAGATTGGTAAAACTCATGTATATGACATTCTTACATAAATTTGGCCTAAGCTATTTTACTTGTGTTTCATGGAGAGCTTTCTTAGTAACTTTCTTAGGAAAAACTTGTTTTTGGCAAAACTTCGAAATATACAATAGATAAATTGACACAGATATCTTACAGCCAAAATACAGAGTTAATTGCTAGTAACTCTAACAATCATCCCTTTGTTGCTCAGTGTCGTCTCATAGGATTCATCTTTCATAATATGGAACTCATTGGCAAAGTAATTTCCATTTCACTCAAATGAAAATAAATTTTATAAAGAGTTAACAAGCAGAAACACATTTTACCATTTTCTAGCAATTTTGAAAAGCAAACAATTTTAGGGATGCAGTCTTAAGACACCAAACCAATAAGCAGATCCTAATCTTCAGAAAATACATATCTCTTGGGTAAAATCTGCATTTGCTTATGCCTTGGCTTTTCCCTGCATTCAATATAAAGTCTGTTTTGTCTGCGCACAAAATAGCACGATGGACATCTTCGCTTCAAGACTTTCTTCATTTTGTATGATCGCGTTTGGTTGAAATTTGCAAACAACAGTGAAGTGGTAGACGATTGTGTAACATTGGAAAATTCTAAAAGTGGAAAAACGTTGGAAGGTCGAATGGCACTTGAAATAGGTCGGGTGACAATGGAACTTGTCGATGACCCTATCAGGGGTTTTCCACTAATGAAAACCAAAGACACACACCTTGGAAGACTGCACACAAATGATCCTATTCTTCCCAAAATATTCAGCATTTTTCCTTTAAACAAAAAATGTTAAATCATTATATAATTAATTGAAACACATTTAGTCTAAAAATAAAAAAAGCAACCATTTTCAAATCCTTTATATTAACTTTGTCGTGTTTACCTGCTTGACCCATACATTGGGACCCTATACCACTCAAAAAAAACCAACTTCCCATTGAAATTTGGTGTGTTTATTTGTCGCTGCGGACTTTACATTCTATTAAATTTTCAGATTGATTGGACAAAATATGAGAGAATTAAAGAATAAAATCAATAAAAATTTTATGCAGAAAAACAAACCATTAATTCTTGTTTCTTTTAAAAAAGCGATATTTAAATTTAAATTTTAAAAATTTCCAATAAAATATTTCTTTATTCCATATTGATTTGAAAATACTTTATATTTGCAATCTTCACCATCGAGTTGAAATTTGGTGGGTTTATTTGTTGCTGCGGACTTTACATTATATTAAATTTTCAGATTGATTAAATAACATTTGAGGGAATTATAGAACAAAATCAGTTAAAACTTTAAAAAAATTAAAAATTTTATTTAGAAAAATGAACTTTAAATTTTTAGTTTATTTAAAGAAAACGAATTTTAATTTTCAAAAATGAAAAATATTGATTCGATAGTTTCTTAAATTTTCAATCCTCAAATACTTCACATATTAAGTTTTTAGAAGAATGTGGTCAATGTTTTTATCTTAATTAATATAAAAACAAGATTTTTGACAAATTTTTGAGCTTCTTTTATAGCAAACAGTCAATAAATCAAAGATACAAATAATATATATAAGCATATATATATATATATATATATATATATATATATATAGATATATATATATATATATATATATATATATATATATATATATATATATATATATATATATATATATATATATAGATATATAGATATATATAAATATATATATATATATATATATATATATATATATTTATATAAATGAATGTTTGTAAGTATATATGTATATCCTTTATGCATTGATACACCATTCATCCGATTGTAATGAAATTTTCTCACAACCTTGAGAGTCAAGGGGAATCAAATATAGAGAAAAAAATTTGAAATCCATCACAAAATGAGCGAAGCGGTTACTATATATACATATATATATATATATATATATATATATATATATATATATATATATATATATATATATATATATATATATATATATATATATATACATATACATATATATATCTATAAAAATGAATGTTTGTATGTATGTATGTATGTATGTATGTCCTTTATGCATTGCTACACCATTCATCTGATCATAATGAAATTTTCACACAACCTTGAGAGTCAAGGGGAATCAAATATAGTGAAAAAAAATTTGAAATCCGTCACAAAATGAGCGGAGCGGGTGAGTGAGCGGGAACTATATACATATATATATACACATACATACATAAATGAGCGAAAACGGGAACGGGAAGCCAACTGAAAGCGAAACATAGAGCGGGAAAGGGAAAGCGACCAAGAACGGGAAAGCAACCGTGAGCGGGAAAGCGACCGGGAGCTGGAAAACGACAGAGAGCGGGAAAGCGGAGAAGGAAACGGGAGCGAGAGAGACAAACATTAGAAAAACCCCGGGCAACGCCGGGTGCCCCCGCTAGTATATATATATATAAATTTGTTGCGAATAAACAGCGAGTTTTATACCGAAAAGTCGAGAATTTGGCTAGAAAAGTTGTTTCTGCGAAATGGCGAGTTGTATTTCTTAGAGCATGTCTCAAAGATATATATATATATATATATATATATATATATATATATATATATATATATATAAATAAATAAATTTCTTGTCATAGTGTTTGACTTCAAACTTTTCCGAAACGGCTGAACCGATTTTTATGAAATGTTTTGTGTACATTTGGTAGGTCTGAGGATAGGTTGTAGGCTATTTAGAATATTTTTTAAAAATTATTTTAAAAAGTTATTATCGAAAAGAGTTGCAATTTCATAGGAAAATGCAACAGATAGAAACGCATGCATATATATATATATATATATATATATATATATATATATCTGATTCCTATAAAAGAGTATCTTGAACTGTCTGATTAATTTGATTTGATTAATTTTAATTGATTTAAGGCCTAATTCATGTCGGTAACATTAAATTCATGTATTGTCATCCAGAATAAAGCTTTCCTGAAAGTTTTAGAGCTCTAGGTGGTCAAAAAGTGGGAAAGCGACTGGGAGCGTGAGAGCAAGCGGGGAAGGAAACGGGAGCGTGAGAAAAAAACGATAGAAAACCCTCTAAAAAGCCCGGGCAACGCCGGACATCCCGCTAGTATTTTATAGATATTGACTTACTATCATCAACAAATATTTTGCAAAAGATTTTTATGGTTTTCTTGTTCTTCAAAAAATTGTACTTTTTATGATCTGAAGTTTTAATTGATTTTAATTCATTCAAATCTTGTCCAATCGATCTGAAAATTTAATAGAATGTAATGTCCGCAACAACACATATACCCACCAAATTTCAGCTTGATTGAATAATAGGAAGTTAGTTTCTTTAGGTTTCAAAGGGTTCCAACGTATGGCTCAGGCAAGCTCGGAAGCAAGTAAACATGGCAAAGTTAATATAAAGGATTAAAAAATGGCATATGGCAGTGTACAAATGAAGCTATGTTTGCACTATACTATAGCTGAGTAGGTTAGCCCAAACATGTTTCAACTTTTTTACATTTTAAAAACAATTTTTTTAAAACCCTTCCATTATAAAATCAATAAAACAAATACAATAATTTTTCAAATTCATTTTTTTTAAATTGTTAATGCAGAATTTACAGGAGTTTTCTGCTTATAAGAAACTCCAATTTTAAAATACTTCGCATCCACATAGAACAATGAAGTTTGGGTATGTCATAGATATGTAGCATTTGTACATCCTAAAAAAAATGAAATGAATATTCGACCTTATAGACGAGTTATAGGCTATCAAAGATCCAGTTTCTTATGCTCCGAGCCTTGCTGATTTGCTGCATCATGTGTATAAAAGGCCCATAATTTTGTAATTCAGCATCTAATAATTGTTTGCCAATTATTTTTTGACGATAAGTTTAAAAATTAGAAGAACATTAACCCGTTTTAGACCATCATTGGTTTTTCATGGCATCACTATGTTTAAAAGTTTTATTTATGTTTAGAAAGCTTCAATTTAACATCTAAATTTTTTATTTATTTTTATATTTCTAATAACATATTTTAATTTCCTACAGAATGTACTCATTTTCCAGGTTTTAGACTGGCAATCAGTGAAAAATTTATTATGCTAATTTCCCCACAAGATATCACAACCAAGTTTGATTGTCGAAAATGACATGCAAAAAATCAAAAAGAAAAAATCTAAAATCCTTAGCTATTCCAGCCATGACTCATTGAACTTTATTAGCATTAGAAGAGGTACTATTGTCCATCATGGTGAATGCATGAGATTTTATTAATGACTCCATCAAACCCGAAAGATGCATAAAAGCAGCAATTTCAGATGCTGATTTTGTACCATTTCTTAAAAAAGATTATTCATTTTATATTCTATAGATCAATTAATAAATTCCAGTCAGATTCTGTTCCGGTATCAAACATCAGCTTTCTCAATCTACCACTCCAATCCAAAACAGAAGAAGCTAGATTGATTGTGACTGGAGTTGCAATTAACTATATTAAAGAGCTAACCAAGTCAAGATTTAAGTTTAAATATGGTGATGCTCATGGTGTGGGCTATTTGCTTGACCCAAGGTATGCTGGTGAAAAATTAGATTGTGAACTTTGTGAGGAGCTGGAAGATTTCATCATAAAATATCCATTGAACAATGACATCTCTTTCTCTTCCCAAGAAAACAAAATTGCAACTAACTGATTTTGTTATTTCATTCAGTTGTCGTTGTTTGAACGGATCTGCAAAATTTGTCATCTCTATGTTGCTTCACAAGTCATGTTGAAGAAGCATGTTCAACAGCACCGACAATGCAATCTTCAGGCTAGGCAATTAATTACCACATGCTCCTCAACCGCAAAGAATTCGACCAAAGCGAGTGGCTGCCAAAAGACAGAACTGATAGCAATTATTGCGCAAGGAAAAAATTTCAAGCGCAGAATGGTTAGATGAAGATGATGTTGACTTGTCGTGTGTATCGATTCCACAAGGAATTCATCAATCAACCACTATGCCCATTATAACAATTGAGGAACATTGGAATTCCCCATGGGAAGATGTTAGAAGCTAGATTTCAATTCTCAATTTGTTCATGAAAAATATTAACCTTATGATTATAGTTTGTTTTATAATAGTTTATTAGCAGAACTACCCGGTGTCTTAGAGGTTTTTCTATCGTATCTTTCTCTCTCTATTCTTCTCTTTTTCCCGTTCGCTTTCTTTTTTCATCTCCCTCCTAACTTCATTTTCAACTATAGCCGTACGCCAATAATCGCTACTTATTCTATATATACTAGAGATAGCCCGTCAAAAATTATGGAATTTTAATATTTAAATAAATAAAAAATACTTACCTTATATAAAAAAATTTATTTATATAATTATGTAATACTAGCGGGGGCACCCGGCGTTGCCCGGGGATTTTAGAGGTTTTTCTAATGTTTGTCTCTCTCGCTCCCGTTTCCTTCTCCGCTTTCCCGTTCCCATCGCTTTTCCGCGTATATATATATAAAGATAGCAAATCGTCATGCAAAAGCGTCTCACACAGACGTGGGCTATTATATTATATATAACTATATAAGCCCGTCAAAAATGACAAATTTTTTAAAATCTCATTATAGATTATTTTACGCATTCTACAATTGCATAATAACTTTTATTACACGCCTGCGCGCACTAATTTTATAAACTGCTAACTACTGACCACTGCGGCCGCCGCGTTATGGGAAATTGCTAACATACATACATAGGTAAAGTTCTAGTATAGCATCCCAAACCGATTTTGATGAAAAATGACCGGTTTTTAACATAAATGATATTTAAAACATAAGTAAAAACTAATTACAACATAAATAACTAAAAATAAAAAAATTATAGCACTTTAGAACATTTAAAAGTTGCTCCCAAATCTAATGTAGTTCCCGATGAAGATCTATTTGTCAATAGCGATAGAAGTGAACAGTAGGAAAAAAGAAAATTAAAATTAAACACATTTCGAATAGAAATAGACAATTTAGAGAGAAATAAAAAATTAAATTATGGAAGTTAAAAATTGAAAAATAATAGTTTCTTCTAGAAGTATAAGTTGTGTAACCCGCTCCATGTCTAAAACAGTTTCTTTAAATGCAGCGGTTTTGTCAATATGCCTTGAGACAAATAAAAAAAACATTGAAAAAAATAATTTAGGAACAGAACACCAAGAAAAAATAAAATAATATCAAAGTAAAAGTACTTGGTGACTTGGCTGTCTTTGGTACGGTTTCGATCATATTTCTTGGAGCAGAAATTCTGAGTTTTAGAGGTCATGTGGCTACCAGAATCATTTGGAGAGCGAAAGAGCGAGCAAGAAAGCGGCCAGGAAAAGGAGAGCAAACGAGAAAACGACTGGAAGCGGGAAAGCGACTGGAAGCGGGAAAGCGACCGGGAGCGGGAATGCGGCCAGGAGCGGGAAGGTGATCGTGAGCAGGAAAGCAAGCGGGGAAGGAAACGGGAGCAAGAGAAAAACGATACAAAAACCCCAGGCTCTGATTTTTTAAATTTAAAATCCATATTAAATAATAAAAAAATTCTTTTAACCTTTTAAAATGTACTTGTTTTTTTATGTTATTTTATTTTAATATTAACTCTTCCTTACTTTTCATTCCTTGAATTGTATTATTCCGCGTCTCAACGCTGCCTTTGGATAACTTTTCTTAAAGTCGGTTGTTAGTAAGATTTTCTGTAAAAAACTTTTTCGTAATATGTTCTGGATAATGTTCTATGCTTATTCTATTAAACAGTTTTTTAAACCGTGTTTTTATAGAAATCGGTTCGGGACGCTATACTAGAACTTTACCCATACACACATGCATACATACATACATACATACATACATAGGAATTTATGTATGTAGATAGATGGTTTGGAGACAGACTGAATTATATATAAATTACATTAATAATTAATGTAATTAATGTAATAATTAATGATTAATTCTAGGTATGCAGTCAAAAACTTACATTAAACAATTTACGCAGGTATAAGCACTTGAAACTTTCTAAAATTTTAATCTAAAAAATAATTAAACAAACAAGAGATGGAATAAGTCCAAGTTAGAAACACCTGCGACAAAGGTTAGACCGAAACGCAGACGAGCGATAATGACTGATATCTTAAGATAAACAAAAAAACAGTTGATAAAATGAAAAAAGTAATTTAATCTAAATCTATAATAACATTACAAGCTGAAAGCTTTGCAAAGTAAAAATATATTAGGCTCATGGTTGTAGTTTGTCTTATAATAGTTTATTAGCAAAACTACCCGGCGTTTTATGGGTTCTTCCATAGATATCTATGGGTTCTTCCCTGTGAACATTTTATATTTGTCATAACTCCTATGTGGGGTTCCTGGGCTAAGGATAACCTATATAGTTGTATATAGGTCCTATATAAGCTAATTGGGCTTTTGCAAAAACAAAACGTTTATATGGGAGCTACATGGGTCCCACACGGGGTTCGCGTGCTAATTTATATCTGGGTTCAGGGGCGGCGCCAGGAATTTTGTCCTGGGGGGGTCCAAAATGTCCAAGGACAAGTTGAATATATATATATTGAATAAGTGTATATATATATATATATATATATATATATATATATATATATATATATATATATATATATATATGGTTCATAGTCCTTTACCCATTTTGTTAAAAACTGAAATAGAACTATGTAAGAAATAAATACTGAAGTATTTACACTAGCAGATCACAATTTAATCATGTTTTTTCTAGTTTATCTAGGTTTGTTACTGGCAAAACAAAGTTCAAATATAAATGGAAAAATGTAAGTTGTTGTTATTACTAGTTTTTTCAAAAATTAAAATTTATTCAACAAAAACGAAATAAGAGTTCATAAAACAGTGAACTATCATGAATAAACATTGAATCATCATCAAACTATACAGAATGTTTAAGAAAAACTACTATAATATAGTTAAACTTCATGCAGGAAAAACATAGCTTGAGAAAAGGAAGAAAGCCCGCCGCAGGCGAAAAAATTTTTCGACTATTTTTAGTCTGATTAACCCAATGAAATTCAAATACCCCCCCCCCCTAGTAAAAAAAGTCTTTGGATTTGCAAAAATCTCACGGGTGGCACCTGTCGGAGCTGGGGGGGTCCGGACCCCTGGACCCCCCCGCCCAGCGCCGCGCCTGTCTGGGTTATAAGTGGGCTGAGCCATGTTTGTTTCAATTTGTTTGATTTATTTATTGTATCAATAAAAGTTACTTATTCTTTTATTTATTTATTGCATAAACACTAGCATGGTTACCCGGCGTTGCTCATGGTTTTCAGAGGTTTTTTTTATCGTTTTTCTCTCTTGCTCCCGTTTCCTTTTCCGCTTGCTTTTCCGCTTCCGGTCGCTTTCCCGTTCCCGGTCGCTTTTCCGTTCACGTTCGCTTTCCCGTTCCCGCTCACGCTTGCTTTCCCGTTCCCGGTCATGCTAGCGGGGTTACCCGGCGTTGCCCGGGGTTTTTAGATGTTTTTCTAATGTTTGTCCCATTCCCGGTCACGGTTGCTCTCCCGTTCCCGTTCACGCTCATTTTCTCTTTTCCATTCTTTCATAACTTCTGTTAGCCTATAAAACGTAAAATAGATTTGCTAAGACTATATATATCTATATATATAAAAGAACATGTCCTGACTGACTGACTGACTGACTGACTGACTGACTGACTGACTGACTGACTGACTGACAGATGACTGACTGATAATCAACGCCGAGCTCAAACGCCTTATCCTAGGAACGTGAAATTTGGAACTTATATTACTTTTATAGCGTCAACATCCGCTAAGAAAGGATTTTTGAAAATTTTGCTCCTGAGGGGAAAAAACTGGAAAACAAACTTTTTTCTAAAACAATGTATATCTCGAAAACCAAAAATGAGGAGATTTTGAAATTTGGTATATAGATTCTTTTTGAAAAATAAAAAGATACGTGTTTTACCATTTTTTGAAAATTCGGTTTCCCGGACCTCAAATGTGGGTTGGAAAATTGGGTTATTTGGTTTTTAAAGTAGCTTCTACTCAAACACTGTTAATGCTACAGGAGTAAAAATTAGTATTTAGTTTCTACTCCAAAAATAATGAAATACGTGTTTTAGCATTTTTTGAAAATTTGGTTTCCAGGACTTCAAATGTGGGGTGGAAAATAGGGCTAATTGTCTTTTATAGTAACTGCTACTCAAAAACAGTAAATACCACAGATGTAAAAATTATTATTTAGTTTCTTTTCTAAAAATAAAGATATACGTGTTTCACCATTTTTTACAAATTTGGTTTCCCGGACCTCAAATGTGGGTTGGAAAATTGGGTTATTTGGTTTTTAAAGTAGTTTCTACTCTAAAACTGTTAATGCTACAAAAGTAAGAATTAGTATTTAGTTTCTACTCTAAAAATAATGATATACGGGTTTCACAATTTTTTTAAAATTTGGTTTCCAGGACTTCAAATGTGGGGTGGAAAATAGGGTTATTTGGTTTTTAAAGTAACTGCTACTCAACAACTGTAATTGCTACAGATATAAAAAATTAATACTGAGTATCTACCCAAAAAAAAAGATATACGTGTTTCACCATTTTTTAAAACTTTGCTTTCCATGACTTCAAATGTGGGGTCAAAATAAGGGTTATTTGATTTTGAAATAACTGCTACTCACCAACTGCAAGCATTACAGATGTAAAGCTTAGTATTTTGAGGTTTTGTGCCGGTTAAAAGTAGCTGAGTTCAGTTTATCACCGGTCGGGCCAAACCTTAAATCAAGGTGGTACGGGCCGAGGTTTTTCACTAAGCATATAGACATTTTAGTGATTTTAGGGTCTTCAGACGGGCCGGGCCAAACCTGAAGTCAAGGTGGGACGGGCCGACGTTTTTCATCAAGTATTTAGAATTTCTAGGCCTGTAAAAACGGGCCGGGCCCAAGTTGTCGACGGGCCGAGCCGACACCTATGAATGCACGGTTCAAATTCTCTAATTTCATGCGAGCGAAGCCGCTACGGGCACTGCTAGTATATATATATATATATATATATATATATATATATATATATATATATATATATATATATATATATATATATATATATATATATATATATATATATATATATATATATATATATATATATATATATATATATATATATATATATATATATATATATATATATATATATATATATATATATATATATATATATATATATATATATATATATATATATATATATATATATATATATATATATATATATATATATATATATATATATATATGAATGTTTGTGGGTTAGTTTGTCTATTATAGAAACGGGAAGGCGACCCGGAACGGACAGCGAGCGGGAACGGAAAAGCAAGCATGAGCGGAATGGGAGAGCAAACGTGAGCGGGAAAGGGACAGCGACCGGGAACGGGAAAACGACCGGGAGCGGGAAAGCGACCGGGAACGGGAAAGCGACCGGAACGGGAAAGCGACCGGGAACGCGGAAAGCGACCGGGAACGCGGAAAGCGACTGGAATCGGGAGAGCAAGCTTGGAAGGAAACGCGAGCAAGAGAGAAAATCGATAACAAAACTTCTGAGCGGGAAAGCGACCGGGAGCTGGAAAACGACCGAGAGCGGGAAAGCGAACAGGAGTGGGAAAGGAAACGGGAGAGAAAGAGACAAACATTAGAAAAACCTCTAAAAAACCCGGGCAATGCCGGGTATCTCCGCTAGTACATACATAAACACACACACAGACACACATACATGCACATACACATACATACATACACACACATACGCACATACATATATATATAGTTCCCGCTCGCTCACCCGCTCCGCTCCGCTCATTTTGTGACGGATTTCAAAAAAATTCTCTCTATATTTGACTCCCCTTGACTTTCAAAGTTGTGTGAAAATTTCAGTAATATCGGATGATTGGTGTAGCAATGCATAAAGGACATGAACATATACATACAAACATTCTTTTATATATATATATATATATATATATATATATATATATATATATATATATATATATATATATATATATATATATGTATATATATATATATATATATATATATATATATATATATATATATATATATATATATATATATATATATATATATATATATATATGATTTTAGAGTTTTCAGTTGGGTCGGGCCAAACCTGAAGTCAAGGTGGGACGGGCCGAAGTTTTTCATCAAGTATATAGAACTTCTAGGCCTGTAAGAACGGGCCGGGCCTAATTCAGACGGGCTGTGCCGGGCCAGAAGTTTGGGTTTTTAAAACGGGCTGAGCTAAGTTGTTGTCGGGCCGAGCCGAGACCTAAAAAATTGATCTCTACTATGGATGCACGGTTCAAACTCTCTAATTTCATGCGAGCGAAGCCGCTACGGGCACTGCTAGTCTATATATATAAAAGAACATGTCCTGACTGACTGACTGACTGACTGACTGACTGGCTGGCTGGCTGGCTGGCTGGCTGGCTGGCTGGCTGGCTGGCTGACTGACTGAAAATCAACACCGAGTTCAAACGCCTCATCCTAGGAACGTGAAATTTGGAACTTATATTACTTTTATTGCGTAAGCATCCACTAAGAAAGGATTTTTGAAAATTTAGCTCCTGATGAGAAGAAACTGGAAAACAAACTTTTTTCTAAAACAATGTATATCTCGAAAACCAAAAATGAGGAGATTTTGAAATTTGGTATATGGATTCTTCTTGAAAAATAAAAAGATACGATGTTCACCATTTTTTGAAAGATCGGTTTCCCGGACCTCAAATGTGGGTTGGAAAATTGGGTAGTTTGGTTTTTAAAGTAGCTGCTACTGAAAAACTGTGAATGCTACAGGAGTAAAAATTAGTATTTAGTTTCTCCTCCCAAAATAATGAAATAGGTGTTTTAGCATATTTTGAAAATTTGGTTTCCAGGACTTCAAATGTGGGGTGGAAAATAAGGTTATTTGGTTTTTAAAGTAACTGCTACTTAACAACTGTAATTGCTACAGATGTAAAAATTAATACTTAGTATCTACTCAAACAAAAAAGATATACGTGTTTCACCATTTTTTAAAACTTTGGTTTCCATGACTTCAAATGTGGGGTCAAAATAAGGGTTATTTGATTTTAAAATAACTGCTACTCAACAACTGCAAGCATTACAGATGTAAAACTTAGTATTTTGAGGTTTTGTGCCGGTTAAAAGTAGCTGAGTCCAGTTTATCACCGGTCGGGCCAAGCCGTTATTTTAGGGTCTTTTTACGAGCCAGGCTAAACCTTAAATCAAAGTGGTACGGGCCGAGATTTTTCACTAAGCATATAGACATTTTAGTGATTTTAGGGTCTTCAGACGGGCCGGGCCAAACCTGAAGTCAAGGTGGGACGGGCCAAGGTTTTTCATCAAGTATATAGAGTTTCTAGGCCTGTAAAAACGGGCGGGCCCAAATTAGACGGGCCGTGCCGGGCCAGGAATTTTGGTTTTGAAACGGGCTGGGCCAAGTTGTCGACGGGCCGAGTCGACACTTATGGATGCACGGTTCAAATTCTCTAATTTCATGCGAGCGAAGCCGCTACGGGCACTGCTAGTATAGATATAAAAATAATGTGTGTGAGCATTTTCGCTTATCACATTCAAGCCGCAGGAGCAATCGAAACGACATTTGGCATGCAGGTAGACTCAGTGGCGTAGAAATGGGGGGGGGGGCGGACGGGGCAAATGCCCCAGGCGGCACTCAGGAGGGGGCGGCAAAATTGAAATCTTAAAAAAGTGACTCGACCTTTTTACAGAAATGGAGGAAAAACTTTAAAAGAGTCGAATTTTTCCACACAACTAAAATCATTCATCTTAGACTCACTTCATGCAAATACAGTTATTCAAACTAATTTCCATGCTTATACACATACATAGAGAGTTTACGGCTGTTAACGCATTTCCTTTCATCATTTTTAGAGAACGTTACAGCCACGCCCCATATTTACACTCTCACATATGCCCACTATCAAACCCACACAGACTATATGCAAAAACGCCTGCTTTATCCCGTGCAATAATCACTTAATCACAGCTTGAATTTAGCAGGTGTCCATTCTGCCTGCCTTACTGCAAATGCTTCTACCTTCTTTGGCACGGTTGAAAAAGTGTTTGTTTTCTTTTTAGCATCTACTCACAGAATAATGATACAGTGACTGTTAAACGTTTTTCCGATACTCGGTAGAGTGCAAGATATGATGCTTTTGCTGTTCTTCATAGTAAATTAGAAAAAGTGATCAGAGCCGTGGAGGAACTCCGTGATGGCCAGTCAGAGAACATGGAGACAAGAGGTGATGCCGGGTGCTTTTTATCAAAATTCTGACCTACAATTTCGTTGCGTATCTTCATTTCTGGGTGCGAGTACTGAATGAGATTAACGACTCACAGAAGTACTTACAAAACTCGTGGCCTAGGACTTGATGTCTGTGCATCAAAGATGCAGTCGCTCTTGTTTTTCCTGACCGAAGAGAGAGATTATGTTGTTTTAGAGGCTCATGCTGCAGCTTTTGAGTTTTGTGAAAAAATGGATATTCCCATGGAAAGACGAATATGGAAGAAGAAACGCTTGCCTGAAGAAGAGACAGCAGATATAAGACTGACTATGCAACAGGAAATGCGGATGGAACACCTTGAAATGATGGATCGACTCACGGCCGAAATTTCGAGGCGTACGCAAAAGCTCCGCAATCTTAACATTCACTTTGGCTTTCTGAAAGCAGCCTATTTTCTAGACGTAAATAATAATTCTGCCATGAAGGAGAATGTTAATTGTGTGACAAATACCTATACAGATGTAAATGCGACTGACTTGCTTCAAGAGATAAAACGATTTCGAAAACATGCAAAGAGCTTTTCCGGCATAACGGGAGAAGACGTTTCACAGTTTGGATCTTGGGAGATGCTGCAGTGGATTGTGAAGTGGGCTCTTATTGAATGCTTATCGAATCTCGCTATTCTTCTTCGCATTTTCCTAACGATTGGTGTCTCCGTGGCAAGTTGCAAACGCAGCTTCTCTAATATAAAGCTTATAAAAACGTTTCTCCGATCAACCATGACTCAGAAGCGACTTACAAATTTGGCTATTCTTTCCATAGACAGCCCAGCAACTACGGGGGCGAGGGGAGGCAAAGCCCCCTATAAGATATTTCGCCCCCCCTGGAAAATTTTAAGATACGTAGTTTTTTGAAATTTATAAACCTGTCAACCGTTACATAAGTAAATAGGTGGATAAAACTACGTATGTCGCCCCCCAATTCTGAGATATGTACTTACTTTTTCGATCTTTATAAACCTGTTAACCGTTATACACATAACTGGATAAGGCAGCGGATTCGCCCCCCTCCTGAAAAATTCTAAGACATGTAATGTTTTGAACTTTATAAGCCTGTAAACCGTTATAAAAGTTCATAACTGGATAAGGCAGCGGATTTCGCCCCCCCCCCCAAATTCAAGATATGTACCTATTTTTAGAACCTGTATACAAGTTCATAACTCGATAATAAGGCAGCAGATTTCGCCCCCCCTGAAAAATTCTAAGACATGTACTTTTTTGAACTTTATAAACCTGTTATGTAGCTGAATAAAACAGCGTATTTTGCCCCCCCCCCTTCCATTCTAAGATATGTACCTACTTTTTCGAACTTTATAAACCTGTAAACTGTTATACAAGTTCATAACTGGATAAGGCAGTGGATTTCGCCCCCCCCCCCAAATTCTATGATATGTTCCTACTTTTTCAAACCTGTTAACCATTATACAAGTTCATAACTGGATAAGGCAGCAGATTTCGCCCCCCCCAATTCAAAGATACGTACCTATTTTTTCGAACCTGTATACAAGTTCATAGCTCGATAAGGCAGCGAATTTCGCATCCCCCCTCTGGAAAATTTCCAAGACATTTACTTTTTTGAACTTTATAAACCTATTATGCAGTGTTTAGCTAGATAAGGCAGCGTATTTCGCCCTCCCCCCTTACTGAAAAATTCTAAGTTATGTTCTTTTTGAACTTTATAAGCCTGTAAACCGTTATTCTGGTACATAGCTGGCTAAAGCAGCGTATTCAGGAATTGTCACAAAATTGGGAAGGTTGGTTATCTATCAACACACCTGCAATATGGTGTATTTTGTATCCAATGCGGTTAACTTATTAACGCATCACTGCAAACATCTCAGCAAAACCTTGGGATGCAACTTTTTCTCACGGGCCGTGATGGGTAGTAACAACTTACAAGTAACGGAATTACAGTAACAAATTACTTTTTTCAGTAACAAGTAACGTAACAGATTACTTTTCAAAATTGTAACAAAGTAACAGTAACAAATTACTTTTCTAAAGTAACAGTAACGGATTTTTAAAAATTGTTACTTGTTACTTTTTATTTTCGAACATTGGATCAAGCGTTAAGATGGCGCGAGTCTGGACCAATAGGAGCAAAGTGTGTCACTGGATTCATGATCGCGCTCATTTTAACAACGCGCCATATCAGGGTAAACAAACTTCCTTTTTATTATCGTTTACTCTTTCGGAAACGATTGCGAGTTCACAGATCGTGTTTTGGGATCATGGAAGTTAATAAAGAGTTAAATTATGAAGAAACTGGTAATGAAATCGGATGGGTGTATCAGTAAGAAAAATATTTTAAAATAACTGAAAATGACGGAAAGAACGTCAAGGTCTTGTGTCTACAGTGTCTGCCTAAGAAAGTGTATCTAATTTGTTATATGAGCAAGTGCTTGCTGTACAGCAGGTTGAAATGCAGGCTGAACAACAAAATGGTTCAGCTGAGATGCCTCAGCCAGATGATGATTTTTTTATGTTTGTTGCAGATACATTTAAGCAAACTGATGAAACTGCGGAGGTGGATATGTATCTTAGCGATACTTCTCATGATATTGAATCATTACTCAAATTTCCATGTATCTTGAAATTGTTCAAAAGATATAATACTTCTCTTCCATCAAGTGCTCCTGTTGAACGGCTGTTTAGCTTGGCTGGTCAAATTTTGACTCCAAGAAGGAATCGTTTTCAACGACAACTGCTGCTCAGAGCTAATAAAGCTTTTTGTAGCTCAATCAAAGATCTTCACCATTTGTCTGATTAGTTATAACTCTTTGATTTTTATAATAAAGTTGTGTTCTTATTTTAAAAACAAAATCAAGTATTGAGTTATGGGATGTTGCATCTGTTTGTAAACAACTTTTTGTAAAGTAACAAAAATGTAATAAGTTACTTTCAAAACCAAAAAGTAACAGTAACAAATTACTTTTGAAAAAATGTAACAAGTAACAGTAACAAATTACTTTTTCATCATGTAACAAGTAACAGTAACAAATTACAAAACTAAAGTAACAAACCCAACACTGCTCACGGCCCACTTATATTTGAAAAAATCTAAAACGTTTTAAAGCCTTTCTTTAATTTTTTCTCCAAAAAACTGATGACCGGGGGTTTAGTCGGAGCTGCTTTTTCAAAACCACTTTTTTATTTTTTCTGTATAAAAACTGATAGCTGATGACCGGGAGAGGGGGCTATCCGGAAGTAGTTTATCCATACATGTTAAACCACTTCAGGGGGCCCACTAGTTGGCCTATCCAACCTCAAAAACCTAAAATATCAGAATAGAAGCTTGAAGTGTACCTATATAAAATTACAGATGGTGTTTAAATTAAAAAAAAAACAGAAAATTAATTCTGTAATGCAAAGATTTACGATAAATATTGATTATTTTTACCAATGCTTTTATTAACTCGTCGTCTCTGTTCTGTTTCTCTGTCTGTTTCAAATCTTGCAATCAATTTTTGAGTCACTTCCTGATGATAGATTTTTTCAAATTTTGCATACATGCTCAAAATAGAAGACAATGCAATATTCAATTATTAGTTTTACAATAAGTCAATTAATTTAGTTAATTTTAATTAATTTCAATATTTCGATATAATTAAGATATTTCGACTTTAATATAAAATAAAAGAGTAATATAAGAAAAAATTGATTGCAAAATTTGTGTTTTAATTACATATAAAAGCATTGGGTTTTAAAAATTCGTTTTTAATTTACTTGTTATTTATTGCACTTTTTGTCATTTTATTTTTATAAACTATTCCAGCAAATCCAAAATGAAGTCATAAAAATAATAAACAATATGGGTGTTGCTGATTCACCTTGGTTTTACATATAATATTTATATTGTCTTTTCAACTCCCGAGTCCCGATATAATTTTAGTGGTTTTTTGGTCATTTTCATTTAGCGCCCCTTTAGAGATAGCTCGCCCCCCCCCCCCCCCCCAGAGCATGACGTCTAGTTGCGGGGCTGTCCATAGAAAAGGAAGCTGCTGAAAAACTCGATGATGATACAATCTTGAGGGATTTTGTAGCCATTAAAGCAAAAAAGATGTGATGCTGTACTCTTTCATTCCAGTATACAGTATATTGCGTTCCTGTATATACTATTCATGCTTACAATACTATGTACTTTGGTTTAATAACTTCTATTTGGCCAGTTCATAATCATAACCAATAAAAGAAGATTCATTGAATTATATAAAATATTAGAGGAAATTAGACAATTCGCGTGAAAATGTGTGAAAATTGCTTTAAATGTTGTTAAACTTAAAAACGGAGTTACACCTAATTGGTGCTAATGCACAGGCAGTAGTTTCGGTGAAGATGCCGAGAAAATTCGTAAAAATTAGGAGCGGCATTTTTCTCTTTCGCCCCTAGTGAAATATTAGGTTACTACGCCACTGGGTAGACTTCATTAATAAAAAAAATTGTGAAAAATTAAAAAAAATCTGTTATTTATTTTACGTTTCATTGGCAAAAAAGAATAAAAAAAATAAGCAAAGATAACCCCGGCCACGCCGGTAACCCTGTCAGTAAGCTATATAATGGCGGAAAAATTTTGCCCATCTGGAAAATGCTGCATTTACGTCCCTGTCTTAAAAATTGGACCCATGGACAACTCTGACCTAACATTTACATTTGTGATAGCTTATTAAAGATTTATTTTGCAAAATAATTAACTCAAATATGTCTCCAAATACATGGGCACGCGGTCACTTTAACATCAACATAGGCAAGGGTCCGGTCGATCCCTCTTTCCTGGCTGCGCCAGTGCCTTTAGCCAAATAGCCAGCTATTATGGTAATAATTATTTCAGCCTCCCCACTACGACACAAGCAGTTGGGGAGAGCGACTGCTCAAAAAGGCACAGACCAATCAGGTGCAACCGTATGTTATAAACATTATAATAAGGTCAAAGTGCTGGACAATATTTATTTTATTGTTTTTCAAATTAATTAAATTATTATTTATTTATTTATTTATTTATTTATTCTCAAACAGAAGGGCCTATCGGCCTCTAATACCGTTCGGACAGTACAAACGAAACAAAAAAAAACCAATAAACGAAATATGTACACATACTCAGTTGCAAATCGTAAATTGTTAAGATGTTAGAAACATACAATAGCAAAGTATACTCGCGTATAACATATTGAATAAGATATTAAGTCTTGTAAATATTTAAATTATGCATTTATGGAACGGTTAAACCTGACAAATTGTTGTTCTTAACGCTTATAGATAACTAGCGGGGTTACCCGGCGTTGCCCGGGGTTTTTAGAGGTTTTTCTAATGTTTGTCTCTCTCGCTCCCGTTCCCTTCTCCACTTTCCCGTTTTCGTAGCGTTCCCGGTCGCTTTTCCGCTCTCGGTCGTTTTCCAGCTCCCGGTCGCTTTCCCGCTCAGAAGTTCTGTTATCGATTTTCTCTCTTGCTCGCGTTTCCTTCCAAGCTTGCTCTCCCGATTCCAGTCGCTTTCCGCGTTCCCGGTCGCTTTCCGCGTTCCCGGTCGCTTTCCGCGTTCCCGGTCGCTTTCCGCGTTCCCGGTCGCTTTCCCGTTCCCGGTCGCTTTCCCGTTCCCGGTCGCTTTCCCGTTCCCGGTCGCTTTCCCGTTCTCGGTCGCTTTCCCGTTCCCGGTCGCTTTCCCGTTCCCGGTCGCTTTCCCGTTTCCGGTCGCTTTCCCGTTCCCGCTCACGCTTGCTCTCCCGTTCCCGGTCATGCTTGCTCTCCCATTCCCGGTCACGGTAGCTCTCCCGTTCCCGTTTCCGTTTCCGTTCCCGCTCATTTTCTCTTTTACATTCTTTCATAACTTCTGTTAGCCTATAAAACGCAAAATAGATTTGCTAAGACTATATATATATATATATATGAATGTTTGTGGGTTAGTTTGTCTATTATAGAAACGGGAAAGCACCCGGAACGGACAGCGAGCGGGAACAGAAAAGCAAGCGTGAGCGGGAATGGGAGAGCAAACGTGAGCGGGAACAGGGCAGCGACCGGGACGGGAAAACGACCGGGAGCGGGAAAGCGACCGGGAGCGGGAAAGCGACCGGGAGCGGGAAAGCGACCGGCAGTGGGAAAACGACCGAAAACGGAAAAGCTAACAGGAGTGGGAAAGCAGGTGGGAAAGGAAACGGGAGAGAAAGAGACAAACATTAGAAAAACCTCAAAAAACCTGGGCAACGCCGGGTATCTCCGCTAGTACATACATAAACACACACACAGACACACATACATGCACATACACATACATACATACACACATACATACGCACATACATATATATATAGTTCCCGCTCGCTCACCCGCTCCGCTCCGCTCATTTTGTGACAGATTTAAAAAAAAAAATTTTTATTTTTGATTTTCATTGACTCTCAAGGTTGTGTGAAAATTTCATTACGATCGGATGAATGGTGTAGCAATGCATAAAGGACATTAACATACATAAATACATATATACAAACATTCATTTTTATATATATAGATGCCGTGAAGTTGAAACTTCCACCGCAATCTTCAAAATCCCTCTAAATACCTCCAAAAATCTGTTCATTTGACATCCAGATCTGCTAATGCTTCATGAAAAATTCAAAGTCTTGAAAACTTAGATAAATCCATCTGATTTATCAAGCTTCTGAACCGACTGTAGTTTGATGATCCAACAACATCCTGAGGCAAAGAATTCCATGCTGAGACCACGCGTCCAGTTATGAAGAACCTGGCATCGTCAGTTCTATATTGACCTGGCATCAGTTTGTAGCTATGGCCCCTTGTTTTTTCATAATTTGCTCGTTTAAATTGTCCAACCAGGCTATAATCCACCATTCCATTTAAAGATCTGTAGCAGAAACAAAGGTCTGCGATAAGTCTGCGCTCTTCTAGAGTTTTCAATCCCAAAAAGCTGAGACGGGTCGAGTATGGTAGATGGCTGATATTTGGAACCATTCGGGTGAATCTTTTCTGAACCTTCTCCAGGCCGTCGATTAGGTACTTGTGCCGAGGGCTCCAAACTGGAGAGCAGTATTCGAGCAATGGTCGCACGTATGTAGTGAATGCTTTTTTCATCAGATACGGATCTTTAGACAGGAGGCATAGTTTTATTAATCTGAGTTTCACCGACGCAGAGTGGATAATGTTCTCAATGTGTTTTTTGAAATTAAGGTTTTTATCAATTAGTACACCCAGATCTCTTGCTTGCTCGGTCGGTTCAAGCTCGTATGTCCCAATTCGATATCTAGGTATTTCGAAGCCTTTGTCGTTTCTTCGCCTGTGAATGGGACATACAAAACACTTTGATAGTGCCAGATTCAGTTGCCATGTTTCACTCCAGAGAACTAGTTCATCAATTGCTCTCTGTATTTCTGGAGCCGAAGAAGATGTGGGCTGAGTTGCTGAGTAAATTTTTATGTCGTCTGCAAACATCCTGACAGAGACCGATCCAAAAGCATCACCATCCGTAATATCGTTAATAAAAATTAGAAATAGTATGGGGCCCAGGACACTTCCTTGAGGAACACCACTGGTAACATCTCTCGGAGCAGATAAACACTCACCAATTCGAACAAGCTGTTTTCGAGCACTCAAAAAATCCAAGATCCATGCCAACAAATCACCTGATATTCCGTAGCTAATGAGTTTAGTCTTCAACTTTGGGTGGGAGACCGAGTCGAAAGCCTTTTGAAAATCAAAATAAACAATGTCCACTCGACTACCATCCAGTAACCCCATAATCCAGTCATGTACACACTCCAGAAGGTTCGTACAAGTTGATCTCTGTCTCAGGAAACCGTGCTGATGTGGAGAAATAAGACCATGAGTAGAGAGGTGGGCCAAGATGCTTTTGCTAACAATCTTTTCCATAACGCGGCAGCATGTACACGTGAGAGAGATTGGTCTGTAGTTTAAGACAACACTTGTAGGTCCTTTTTTGTGAATTGGTGTGATGTATGCAGTTCTCCATATTTCAGGCAATCTTCGTGTTTTGAGAGACATTTCAAAAATATGACAGAGTGGAATAGTCAAGTTTTGGGCGCAGCGTTTAAGCAATATATTCGGTATACCATCTGGGCCACAAGATTTTGTCATTCGAAGACTTCTGAGGGTTGAAAAAACAACATCAGGAGTGAACGTAACTTCTTCCAGGAGATTGGGAGACCTCTGCACCAGAGGTGGATTACTTCCATCGTCTTTTGTAAAAACGGTTGCAAAATAGTCGTTGAAGACGTTTGACATTTTAGCCGGATCTGTAACAATCGTGCCATCACTTGTTTCTATCCCAGTAATTTTAGAATTCAAGGAGAGTTTATTGTGAATATATTTTATTTATTTATTTTTTAATTTAAATTGATTTATTATAAATATTATAAATTTTTTAGCTAATAGAATCTCAAAAATGCTGTTGAATGCCATGTTATAAACTCTGAGCATTCTTACAATGTAAAAGAGAAAAAAGATTAATTCAATTTTACCTTATCGTTTCTCTTATGGAAGTCTTGCAATCTAGTTTTTTGTGTGTATATTTTATTCGCTTTATAAATTTATATGTTTTGAACTATTAATGTGCATTAACACCAATAACTTTACCTCATCGTTTTTTGTGTGTATATTTTATTCGTTTTATAAATTTTTATCTTTTGAACTATTAATGTGCATTAACGCCAATAACTTTACCTCATCGTTTTATTATTGCAATCTAGTTTTTGTGTGTATATTTTATTCGTTTTATAAATTCATATGTTTTGAATTATTAGTGTGCAATAACTTTACTTTATCGTTTCTCACGTGGGGGTATTATATACTGTATATAGTGTTTTGTGTGTATACTTTTATTTTTTTAATCTTATTTGCTTTCAGTTGTTCTAGAATCTGAAAATAAAGTTTTTACTCTTACAAAGTAACTGATTTCTAAGTGTTCTTAGCCATAGGTTCCCAAACTGTGGGTCGCAAAGCTCTGTCAAGTGGGAAAGTTTGGGAACCTATGTTCTTAGCTACTTTATGTAAGATTCAAGATTAATATGCTTGTTACCATTACAAAAGAACTTATTTCAAAGCGGTTTAAGCTATTCACTATAAGAACAATATGTTACAAATACTAAATAACAAATAAAAACGTATATAAATTTTAACAGCCGTGAGATTCTATTGGCTAGAAAGCTTGACGACTTTCTAACTCAAAACAATTTCAAATTTTTTTTAGAGTATTTATAATAAATCAATTTAAATTAAAAAATAATTATTTAATTAATTTAAAAAACAATAAACTAAATATTGTCCAGCACTTTGACCTTATTATAATGTTTAACATACGGTTGCACCTAATTGATCTGTGCCTTTTTGAGCAGTCGTTCTCCCCAACTGCTTTTTTTTTTTTTTTAATAGTTTATAGTCCTTTACACAAGGTGTTTTAAGACTGAAATGTCTGTATGTTGGAAGAACCTAAGTACTTCCTGTCGTGGATCATAATTTGATCCTTCTAACTTTTCCCTCCTCCTTTCTCCAGGCTTGGGACTGGCTCGCAATTAGCGAGGCGGAGTTGCCCCAACTGCTTGTCACTACGACTACTATATACTTCCCGTACGCATAGATATCAATTTATTGATTTTATTAAACCATTGATATTAAATTATCAAAAATTTGAAATTAGAAATACGAATGATATAGAATTTTGTTTAATTAGTAAATATTGTAAACAATGAAATTATGTCATTGTAGTTCTTTGTTTAACCAGGAAAGCGAACACATGCGCTTGCGCTGCAACTGTTGTTTACGGTGGTTTCCTTAAGTTTTTGTTGGTGTTTCTTCGAAGTTTTTTGGGAAAAGTTGTCGTAAATATTGTTTTTTTTAATTATGATGACTGAGGATTCATTGAAAGATCGTTGCCTGGTAAGTATTTTAAAAAACGAAAGATCGTGCTCCGTGCTCTACGGCACGTAGTTGAGCTGTAATACTGTACTCTGTACTTACTGTACTACTGTACTGTAAGTTGTAAGTTGTACAATTGTACTACATGACATCTGTAACATGAGAGGACAGATGTAACGTGTTTTCATTTTGGGGTATAATAAAGTAATTGTGATAATTACTTAGTAGTGTGTTGATGGCAAGCCCAATCGGTGTCTGTAGCGTATGTGTACTGCTATTTGCTATTGCTATTATTAAATCTAAATTCTAAATTATTATAAAAACTAAAAATTTAATTTGTAGCTGTGATAATTAATTAGTGGTAGTACTGATCGCCTTTGCTTTATTAATATTTAGTAAAGTATTTTATTAAAGACATAATATTGTAGTAGTGCAAATTCATATTGCAGCCCTTTCAGCCGATTTTACAGATATATGTTAAAATTTCAGCAAATTTTTATAGTATTTAACAGTAAAATACTATAAATATTTACTGAAATTTTCAGATCATCATGGTCTGGATAACATACTTTTTTTGTTATTATTTAGTAACTCTTGTCTACTTTTTGTTACAAAAACATGTAAATTATTATATTAATTTAGATTTGTATCTGATGTTTTATTATGACTTGTATTTAATAACTGGCTATCAATGTTTTAATTGTTTTTTATTATTAATTTAATGATATTTATGCAGCATATTGTATATGTTGTGTATTGGAAGTGTTGTGTGTAGATTACTAATGAACTTACAACTTACATTAAATTAAAAAAGTAATTTATTCATTTTTAAATATTGAATATTATTAGATAATTAAACCTTATATTTGAGTTTGTGATCTTTCTCCATGTTAAATATTTTTTCTGATTCATACAGAGGAACAAAAGACGCCATTCATATAAAGATGATGGGATTGATGATGATGAAATATATGGTCAAAGAAACTTTGATTTGCAGTTGAAGCTTGATTCTTATCCAGATGATGACTCATTTTACAGAGAAATGAAGGGTTCTGGTAAGTTTATTTTGATATTGCAGTCTTTATGGTTGACTAATTTAGTTTAATTTTTATAATACTATTTAAAATCCAAGTTTTTGTTTAATTTCATTTTTACCAAGATTTGATTTATTGATTAAATATCTATGCATTTCAGATGTTACATTGGCTTACTTCCAAGAAAATGGATTCACCACTCCTATTCTTGTAAAAGAGAAAACGGGTCTTGGGATGAGGCAGGTTTTTAAATACTTTCTGTTCTAGTTGCTGGGAGTTTGCTTGATATCATGCTTGTTCTAATGAATGCGGCCAAAAACCTACATCCTGTCATCCAATTAGGCTAAAATTTAGTATATTGAATTGTTGTCAACAACAATATATTCTATGAAATTTTCTGATTGACTGGATAAAATTTAATTCAACTTTTAAAAAATTACAAATTTTCATCACCCATCCAAAAAAGAGTTGCTTATTAACTTGCTACAATATACATGTCTCAAAGTGAATTCTAGTTCAAACCTGGAGCTGAGACCAATTTGATTTTTTCAAATGAATCATTTGTAATAAAAACTTTGTTTTTATTTGTTGATTTTTCTACTGTCCCATTTCTTTAAATTTGTGTAATTTAATCTTCATTTTGTTGAAAAAAGATATATTCATATTAATATTTTTTGTAGGATGCCAAGTGAAAATTTCACTGTAAGTGATGTCAAGAAGTGTGTAGGTTAGTTTTAAAATGATTTCAACCAATTATTAACTTATTTATAATAAACTAATTCTATTGTTTAAATCTAAGTAAGTATGTGTATATTATTAAAATCATTTAAACTTTATAAATTTAAATTAAATAAAAAGGTTCCTGGAGACTTGTGGATGTAATGGACGTGACAACTCAGAAGGATCTTGAAATGACGATGAAAGAATGGGTTGATTATTATGAAAACACCAATAGAGATAGACTTCTTAATGTCATCAGTTTGGAGTTCAGTCACACGAAGCTGGAAAATTATGTGGACCAACCTGCTGTTGTTAGTTATAATTTATTATATTATTATACAAATCATTTATATCGCGATTATCATTAAAAAGAACACGAGAGCAATACAATCGTTGATCATTTAAACTATTTAAAGGCATAAAACAAAGTAATAAGTAAACTTTAGTAAAAAGAAGTATTGAAAAATGTATTTCTTGAGTGTTCACATTGAAAGTGTTTAAATTGCATCATCTCTGATGTTTTATTTTGTTTTTAAATAACTTTTTTTTAAATATTGTGATTTTATGTTTTTGAGGTATTTTAAGCTGTATATTATAAATAAAAAAATCACTTTAGGTTCATGACTTGGATTGGGTTGACCTAGCTTGGCCAAATTATCTCAAAGAGATGCAGATTTCGGCAACCAATCAGCTTGATATTATGAAGTACCCTAAAGTTCAGAAGTAAGTTGTTCTAAATGGTTTTAAATATACAATTAACCTATTTTTAGCAGTTTTTTTCTTTTTCATGATTTATAATTCATGCATTTATTTCATACATATCAATTTGCTAGGTACTGTTTAATGAGTGTAGCTGGCTGCTATACTGATTTCCACATTGACATGGGTGGCACATCTGTCTGGTATCATATACTCAGAGGGAAAAAGGTTAGCTTCAGTTTTGTACTGTTCATCACACTTTTATTTTTTTACTTCTTATGTTATGTTGACTCCTATAAAGCACAGCCCTATATTACATCAGTGAAAGCTTGGCTGTCAACATTCTGTTTCACTGATTTTATGTTTTAATACTTTCATTGCTAAAGTTTATATGTTTCTAATAAAGAAAGTAATCTGAGTTTTTGGTGGTAATTCTGTACAGGTATTTTGGTTTATTGAACCAACAGAAGAAAATTTGAGATTGTATGAGAACTGGACATTATCTGCTAAGCAATCAGATGTTTTCTTTGGTGACCTTGTTAGGAATTGTCACAGAATAACTTTAGAAGCAGGAAATACATTTTTTATTCCAACTGGTATGCCATTTTGTCTTCTACTTCAAATAAATAAATAACCCTTGGATGTCTGTGATAATAATTTTTTATGTACAATCTCAGGTTGGATACATGCCGTGTACACTCCATGCGACTCATTGGTGTTTGGTGGGAACTTCTTGCATTCTTTTAGCATTCAAGTTCAACTCAGAATTTGGGAAGTTGAAACGAAAACACATGTCAGTGAAATCATTTTTTTGTTCTATGAATTATTTTTATTTCTTTTATTTCTATTTTACTTTTCAGGTTCCCCTGAAGTTTCGATATCCGTTTTTTACTGAGCTGCATTGGTATGTGCTGGAACGGTACCTATATGCGTTAAGTGGAAGACAGTACTGCCATAAGTTAGAGAATTTTGTTAAAGAAGGTAAAATCAGATTCAAATAAATTCTTTCATTCAGTAAATGCATTCTGTAAAATAACTTTTTGTTGTTGTCTGTAGAAATTGAAATGAATGTATCTGTGGATGGGGTTATGAAAGAATTTACAGATTATGATAACAAAGATCAAATAAGGTGAGTTGTAATTTTTTTTATCAATAAAAGATCATATCTAAAAAAAATTAATTTTATTTTGAAATTTGTAAAGCAGAGATTCAAGCAAAACATTTTCACCCACATCCAAACTCGAAATAAACCATAAAAAGTTCTTGACAAACTATGAGATTAAGGGTTTGGAAGTGATTATAACCTGGCTTCAAAGTCTCCCCCAGAGTAAAAGAAATGTTCCAAAAGAAATATTCAGCCCTGAGGAGTTGTTGAGCGATTTGAAAGTAAACAGCATTTTTTTAACATTTTGTACTCATTATTGATGTAAAGAGATTATTTCATGTAATGAGTGTTTTTTATCTTTCAGAGTCTTCTTGGATATAAAGAATTAAATAACCATCACAAAGCAATCACTGGTGTTCCACTTTTAGAGAGAGTTGTATTGAAAGTCCGTACTTTTTTCTTAAAGAAATTGATTTTCAAGTTTTATAATCAATAATGTTTTTTTCTTAAAATTTTGCAGAAGCCAAAGAAATACACTTTAGCGGGAAGTAAAAATTCGGGAGGGAACCGGCCTGTGACTCGTCCGACCGGTTCATCGATTTGTGGAAGTGTTTGGAATTACAGGAGAGTTAGATGTAAACAGTGTGAACCTTGCACAAGAAATGATTGTGTTGAATGTTATGCATGTGTTGATATGAAGAAATTTGGTGGACCTGGAACGCTAAAAAAACCATGCCTTTCGAGGCAGTGCATGCAAGTGAGAACGCATTTCTGTGAATTTAATTTAATTAACTTTTAAATATATAATTATGCAATGGTACTGAATAGCTATAGTTTTATAAGGCTTATGCTCAAGGATAGAGGAATGATGTGGTAAAAAGTTGTTTTTCACGCACACAAACCAGTTGACACCAAGAAAGTGAAATAGTTGACTAAATTTATTAAAAAATCCTAATGTATTACTTAATAGACTAGGAAAGAAAAATTTTTTACCAACTTATAATTCTTTGTTATTTTTCAGCCTGTTTTGCCAGCTACAGCTGTCTGTTTCACGTGCAAAAAACAAGCAGAAAGTAAAAGCTGCATCGAGCCTGGTACAGGTCTTTTGGAGTGCACCATTTGTTTCGAGGTTCATCATCGTGAATGTCTCCAATCACAATTGGGAGATCAAATGACTCATCAGGGATGTGTGGATGAAGATTTTCCAAACAGTTGGGAATGTGCAAGATGCTGTTCACAGGGCAAGCAAGGCCAAGGAAGAGTAAGAATTACAATCCTGTTTTATTTTAATAATAAATAATGTTATTTTATAATCCTATCTTAAGGAAAGTGATTGGCTCTATTATTACATTGCTTTTTCAGGTAAGATTCAGGCCTCCAACTTTGCCACCTGGTGAAGGTCGTAGAAAAACTTCCAAAAAGCATGAAGTGAGCATCAACGATAAAGATGACGACGATGATGAAATAAAGCCAGAAGAAGATAGTTGTACACTGCCAGTTTCTAAGAGAAGAAAACTGAGATCATCATCTGACGGAAGAGAATTGTATGATTCGGCAGTGGAGAAGACCAAATTAGATGTTGAACTGCCTCTCGATGAGATGCGACGAATCAACCAGTCGATGGTACTTCTTACGAGGGTGAACATTTTTCATCTTAATTATCTGTTTTAATTATTTTTAATTAATCAATAATTATTCAAATTTTAACCTTTAAAGATCAAGACGGATGGTGATTCAAACCACAGTCAAGAAACGGCCAAAAACGAAGAAGACGCAGATGATGGAGTGATTGATCACAGTTACAGCTCCAAAATGGGAAATGAAAAATCTGCCGAATCTTTTCAGACAACCGACTTGTCTCGAACTAGTCTTGCTATCACAACAAAAGATGCTTCTATTAAATCGAGTCCAAGTGTGCATGTCAAAAACAATGGAGGGTCGGTTCTCAAGAGTAAAAAAAATTATGAATTGGTTGATGATGAAAGTGATCTCGGTGAGAGCTTAAATGAAAGCTTCGAAATGTCAAAACAATCAGCTCAAAAGTTGAGTTCAAGAGGTCGCAAGATATCGAAGCCACATCGTTATGATGATTAAATTATTTTAAGTTCTTTCTTATTTTTTTAAATAAACATTAATTGTACAATTATCTAAGGCAGCTAATGAGATGTTTTTTGCATTTTTAAAATTATTTCTCAAGCTGACCTTTAGTAATTAGTAACAATTGATTTTTTTAATGAACAGTAGCATGGGCTTTGAAGTTTTTTGTAAGTATTTATTTCTGTTGTATCTCACTGACTTGTAAATTCTGTTTTGTTTTTTATAATTGCGGCTTTGTTTTGTTTTAAATAAACCTAGCAAAGACTTGGCGGTCTTTTAAATGAAACAGATATACATATACACCATAATACTTCTGTAAAGTACCCCAGGCGTTGCGTGTTAAGATTTGGATCCCTTCACATTTGCCCATCTTCCCTGTTATGTGACTTTGGTCATAACATATCTAGATGTAAATCTTACTACAAAGTACTAAAATTACAATATTTCCCATGTATATATCGGATTGTATAAGCCATTTACTTGGGATGGCCGGCATTATTAACGATTGTTGCAACCTAAGGAATAAGAAGTGACACTCGAATTATCAATATTCCGGTGTTTCGATCGTAGACGTTTTTTGCTTCTTAAAGCCAGCGTAGTGTTGCTGGCTGTCAGCTGGTGTTTGAAACTGCGGAAATATATAGTTCGTATTTAATTTTGTCTTGATCAATCACACTGATAATAAGAAAAGGTATGTGCGAGCAGTTAGAAAATAAAATGTTTTCACGGGTTGAAATTTCTTGGCATTATCTAAGTAATTCACACTGTTAAATAATAAGCTGGATGCCATGATAGAACAAGCTGCTCCCTATCTAAAACATTAGCAGAAGTTGGACCGAGGTTATGCATTTATTAATGCCTCACTAACGTTTCACGAGCAATAAATACAATTTGCTTTTTTATAGTAACTTGCTGATGTTTTTCTTAGATACCCTGGATATAACAGACTTCTGATGTAACATAACATACTCATCTTTATGGACCCTTAAAGTACGTTTAATTTTTTGGAATCCTTTTTACATTAGTGATAAATCCACATTGAGATGTAGGGACTTGTCTTCATCATTTGCAATTTTTGTGGTTATTTCACAAGTCATCTGGCACTTAATTGTTGAGAAAGATGGAGTTGCATATAAAAGATGAAAAGCCAAGAACGTGTTCCTAACAAATGATATCAAACAAAAATTGCATTATATATTACAAACACGCTTTTCGTACTCAGTTTTCAATATAAATTTATCAACTCTATAAAAAAAGTTATATTATGTGGATGAACAAAATTCGGGTTAGAAATTTTATACATATATCATTTGTCTATGTCTTGTAAAGTGTGGCATTCATCACTGTTATATCCAGAACACTTTGACATTCCTGAAACGTCGCATGGTTTTGGAAGTAATTGGTCATGCTAAGATCTCCCCAAATAGAATGATTTAATGCTGAAGCAAGTTTTTCAGCTGAATAATCGATCTGAAGTAGGTCAACTTCATCTGTTGGTAAACCAGCTAATCGTTTAGCAGAATGTTTTATGACGTCACCGAGTGGAACTTGAAATCCATTCTTCTCCATTTCTTCTAAACGACTTAAAACTTTTAATGCACAGGCTTCGTTTAGAAATGTTTTTATAGAAACATAACAAGCAGGGACATCTTGGCAGAGTAGACCAATGAGAAATGCACAAGGTTCCATGTTTTTCTGACAAAATTTGTTGACCCAATTTGTGATACAACCTTGAAATGCATCACTCCCATTTGTGATTCTCATCAGAAAGCATCCTGGATAGTAAAGAAGACTGTTGAATGCTTTCAGGACAGTATTAGGATTGCCACAGTCTCCTTCCAAAAGTTTGGTAACAAGGGAGATTATAGACTCTTGATACCATTCTCTAGTTGGCATTCCTGGAAGACTGAAACAATAAATATGTAAAACATAATTAAACTTAAATGAACTAATAAATAACTAGAGATAGCCCGTCAAAAACGACGGATATTTTAAAATTTCATTATATATTATTTTGCGATTGTAGCGCCACCTTTTTTTATTTTCAGGACTATTATTACACACCTGCACGCACTAAATTTAATCCACTGCTGACTGCCACATTATGCGAAATTGTTAACATACATAGATACATACAGACATAGGAAATTATGTATGTAGATCACTCACTTCATCAGTCTTTGGAAGAAAGATGAGACAACAAAAAACTTTTCATTTTTCACAAGCAGCTGTGCAATCTTATCGATGAGTTTTGCATCGTACACGCCGAAAGAAACGGCTAGACCCGCCGATAGAATGGCAACTTTGCCACTAGGTAATCTCCTTTGTCCTTGAAGATCACTCTGTGTTATTAAAGTCCTCACAAGAGATGACTTATCCAATCGAGAAAAGGATTCAACATTATCCAGAAGGCCTAATTGCTCCAGATGCAACGCAGCTATTAAAATGGTAACAAATTGTGCAAGAGCACTAGTTGACGGGTGTCCGAGCTGGGAAGCTGCATATGCAGGAGAGACCAGCTTGAGAAGACATCTAACGGCTCTCAGACGACACCCGGCCGGTCGGTCGCCATCTTTTATGATTGTTTGCAAGATCGGTATCACCTTGTTAAATTCCATGTGGCATAAGAGGTAGGCAGCATACAAGAGTCTCTTTTCATGATCATCATCAACTGGATCGATCATCCTGAAATTTGAAAAAAAAAAAAAACGTTTTAAATAGATATATTAATATAAAATAAAGCATAAACTTTAGTGCGACATCTCAAGAAAAAATTATGTGATGCAGATAGCAGTGGCGGATCTAGAAATTTCGTAAGGGGGAGGGGGCCGATTTTTTTCCCAGTTTTTTTTATTTTGATTGCTGTTGTAAGATATCTTGAATTTTTTATTTAGTAAAACCAAACAAAAGGAATCAAAATTAAACTTTTAATCTACTCGCATTTTCCCCCTTTTTTCTTTTTTTCTCTTTCACTTTCTTTCTGTATTTTTTCTCTCTGGAGCAATATCAACACAAAACACCTCTTTTTTCATCATAGAGTTAGGTCATCAGACACTTAAAAGCTAAAATTAAGTGAACCTGAAAAACTTTTGCAATTAGGCGGCTACAAATTATTTGCAATTTTTTGATGATAATAAGTCTATAAAATAGAAAAACATTGACCACATTCTTCTAAATACTTGATATGTGGAATATGTGTAAATTGAAGATATAAGAAACTTTCGAATCAATATAGAAAAAACTAAGTTTTTATTATAACTCTTTACTTTAAAAAATCAAATATCATTTTATTAAATAAACTAAAAACTGGTGGTTCATTTCTTTACAGAAAAGTTCAAATCTCTGAATCTTCAACTTTACACTTCTTAGGCCAATTTTGGGACCTCATTTCTATTTCTTGGGGCCCAATACTACGTCACTGAAAAGTCAGAAAGAGAATACCCTTTCTGCTCCCTCCAAATGAACTTACAGCTTTTATTCATATTACAAATGATTACTGTTTTAAAAACTTGTAGTTAAGCCGTCTAAACTTATTTAGAAAAAGGAAGGTGTCATTTGTCAACTTTTTCGCTGGACCTGCCCGTGAAAGTCTAAATGTTTTTTGAGATATTATTTGAATTATAAAATATGTATTGAATTGGTTTGAAACAGGCCCAAAATTCTTAAATACCTGCCAATCATCAGAACTATTGATGGTCGAGAGATGAATTTAGTAAAGATAAAGCCTCAGGATACAGAGACAAAAACTTTAAGTTAAAAAATATAATTTTTATTTTTTTGAAAACTCTAACGAGGGCCCGCCCCCCCTAGATCCGCTACTGGCAGATAGCCACAAAATCAAAGAATACATATTTATTATTTGTAGTGCAGGTAATATCTATAAACTGCAACAACAAAACAAACAACTCACTGATAGTGGACAACATCATATATGGAAGCATTTGCAAGTTCTTGTTGTAGTTGTGATGAAGAAGGCATCAGCTGATAAATTAGATCCATCTGAATTTTTATGAGATTTAAATCAAATATCTGGACAAGAAATTCAACAGTTTCTTGTACATTGCAGTTTTCTGAAGTGAAGTGTTTTTCCATCTTCCAAACTTGTTCGATGGTTGGATGTTCGTATAATTTCATAACAACTTTTTCAGCAAAACTTGAACATGCGTCAACATTAGTAGGCAATTCCTTGTCCACTAGCTTAGCCAAATCCTCAAATCCTTTCTCCACAAGAATCTCCATGGCTGACAGTTTCTTAAATTCAAAACAATAATTGGAATACACGCGTGCAGCTTTGCGGGACTTTTCCTCGCTTGATTTCACAGCTTCACTTTCCATCCAAGGTTTGCAAAGTGAAGCAGTGAAGGCACAGAGTTGAGATTTGTGTTTTAGCAGCACTTCAGGTAATGTGTCAACCATCCATACAGCTGTCTAATAATAATAATAACAATATTTTATATATACTATGAATATATATATATATATATATATATATATATATATATATATATATAGTAGCGGATCCAGGGGGAGCCATTGCCCCCGTGGATTCCAAAATTGACTTTTTTGAAATACTAACAAAAAATTTTGACTGCTTTTTAGGTAAACTACACAATTTTTAGCATCTAGCAGTTGTTTTCCAGTGAGGTATAAAATCAAATGTTTGCTTTTTTCGCCGTTTTTGGCCCCTCCTACCGTTTTTTGGCCCCTCCCGTCTTTTTTGGCCCCTCCCGCCATTTTGTTTGGCCCCCCGCCAAAGAAGTCTAGATCCGCCACTGTATATATATATATATATATATATATATATATATATATATATATATAAGCATTTCTGCATATCTCAGACCTAATAAATATCGATTAAATCACAACAACTACAATACTAATAGCAACAACTTAAACATTAATAGCAACAACTATAATACTAATAGCAACAACTACAATATTAATAGCAACAACTCTGCCAGATTTAATATTGCTGAATGAGGTCAATCCTAAAAATTTAAGATTTCCACAATCAATTTCAGAATACCAGCTGAAGGGATGGCAAATATTATCTTCTGGGTTTCAGAAAGATGGTTGCAGAGGATTATTATTGTATTATAAAGAGAGTCTTTCAGTAATTGAAATAAATATGAAAATAACATTTCAGGAAAAATTATGCATTAGATTGCTAACTTCTAGAGATTTTTTGAATATTTTATTTATTTATAGAAGCCCAAATAGTTTATCAGAAAACAATGAACTTCTTATTGACCTGCTAGAAGAATTCATGTTGTTGAAAGGTAATCATCTTCTGCTGGGAGATTTTAATTTTCCAGAGATAAATTGGATGACTTCGAGCTGTCAGGGTTTACATACAAGAATCGAAAATAGATTTTTGAAGTTTTTGGATGACAGGTTTATGATTCAACACATCACAGAGCCAACCAGGTTTAGACCTGGCCAAACTCCACACTTATTAGATCTTGTGGTAACTTCAAGAGAGTCTATAGATAGTATCAGATATCTTTCACCATTGGGAGGCAGCGATCACTCGATTATTTCGTTCAATGTTTGTTTGGAGATTGAAAGCAGCTCTGGTTGTAACAGTAACAAACGACCTTGTTATGATCTGGGAGATTATACTGGTTTCAATGATTTAATTGGTGGAGCTCTGACTATGGTGCTTGAGGATGATATTTCTGTGGAAAATAAGTGGTCGATTTTCCGAGATACGTTGATGGAACTTACAAAGCGATTTGTTCCTCACAGAGCTAAAAATAATAAATTCCGCTTTAGAATGACACAGGAACTGCGTACACTTATTAAGCTGAAACATCAATGCTGGAGACAAGTTTATAGATATGGGGCGACCGAGAAACTAACTGAGTTTAGGAAATACCGTCAAAAGGTGAGGGTTTTGTCGGCACAACTTGAAAAAGAAAACCAGAACCTTATTGCTGCAAATTTTAAGACTAATCCCAAGAGATTTTGGAATTTTGTGCACAAAAAAGCTAAATGCAGAAATTCACCCGGCATGTTGACTGTTGATGGTTCTGTTCTCACAGAGGGATACGAGAAAGCGAAGGCGTTTGCAGAATTTTTTGCCTCTGTGTATGTGAGTGATACAGGTTCGGGTTTGACAAATATTCTGCCTTTTAGTCCTGGAGTACCTGAGGATGGTATGGATGAAGTAAAGATAGATTCTGGAATGCTTGGCAAAAAGCTAAGAGAACTTGATGGTAATAAATCGGCTGGACCAGATGGAATTCACCCTAGGGTTCTGAAAGAAACATGTGCATCAATTAACGTTTATTTAAAGCATATATTTGAATGTTCATTGCAATCGGGAGAAGTGGTGAGGGATTGGAGATCCAGTTGTGTTGTTCCACTGTTTAAGAAAGGTCGTAAAGATATAATATCCAATTATAGACCAGTGGCATTGACATCGGTTTGTTGCAGGATACTGGAGTCAATCATTAAAGATCATCTGCTTGGATATTTTTTGAAAAATAACTTGTTTGCCAGGAACCAGTTTGGATTTCTTCCTTCACGCTCCACAACTCTACAGATGCTTGGTTTCCTTGATGTGCTTTCTAAGGCTGTGGATGTGGGAAATGAAGTTGATGTGTTATATACTGACCTGGAAAAGGCCTTTGACAAAATTCCGCATGAAAAATTGTTATATAAGTTGGAGAGATACAAAGTGCATAAACAGATTCTAAAGTGGATTAAAAACTATTTGAAAGACAGAACGTTTAGAGTGAGACTAAATGAAGAGCATTCCGAGGCTTTACGGGTGGAGAGTGGTGTTCCTCAGGGTAGTGTGTTGGGTCCTGTATTGTTCCTGATTTATATCAATGACATTTGTACTGTTTGCGAGAATATGTTTCTTTTTGCGGATGATGCTAAAATATTTAAAGTTTTGAGCAGTAAAGATGATTGTAGCAGGCTGCAGAATGATATCAATAGAGTGGTGGAGTGGTTCAATAGATGGCAGATGCAGGTGAATATTGGAAAATGCTGTCTTCTCCATGTTGGGGGGAAGCATTTCATAAATAAATATCATTTGATAGATTTAGATGGCACCACGTGTGAGATACCAACAATTGAATCAGTCTCGGATCTCGGTATTATTATGGATTCAAAACTGCAATTCAAAGAACATATTTTATCTCGGGTAAAGAAAGCCAACATAATGCTGGGCATAATAGCAAGAAATTTTAGAAAATTGTCAGATGAAGCCTTTATTACTCTATATAAAGCCTTGGTGAGGTCCCAGCTAGAATATGGAGTACAAGTGTGGAACCCATATAGGCAAGGATTGATCGATGCAGTAGAAAGGGTGCAGAGAAGGGCGACTAAACTGCGGCCATCCTGTGTGGGAATGCCATACGAAATGAGATTGAGAAAATTAAAGCTTCCGACATTGAAATATAGAAGAATCAGGGCGGATTTGATTTTATTATTCGATTTGTTGGCTGGAGATCTAAGGAGCTTGGTTTGTCCGTCCCTGACCTTCTGTACGTATGAAAGAACCAGAGGCCACGATAGAAAGCTGGTGACATCAGGTGCACACAAAGACTGCAGGAAGTATTTCTTTGGTAATAGAGTTATTCAGGAGTGGAATAGATTGCCACAGTCGGTCGTGTCAGCTGGAGATAAATATACTTTTAGGATATTATTAGATGCTTTTTGGGGTGAAAAGGTTTATGAGTTGTGAAGACGGGGGTTTTAGATGTGTTTTATGTTTAGTTTTTGATCTGCCTCTAATTGCGTGACATTTTGCAATGTTTTTGGTTTGCTTTGAGGTCGTGTTGGGTTTTAGATAGGTTTTCTGTTTAATTGACACTATGTTTTCGGTTTGCATGTGATGTCGTGCTGGTTTTCTGATTACTTTTGAATTGATTCATTCATTGGTGGTGTTGACAGTTTTCTTTTTTTTCGGTTCATTTGTGGGGTCCTGTTGTACTTTTTTTCTGTTCGTGCGGTTTTTTTTTTATATTATTATGTTTTATGTTTAGTTTTTGATCTGACTCCATATGTGCGACATTTTACTGTTTTTGGTTCGCTTGAGAGTTCGCGTTGAGTTTTAGATATGTTTTCTGTTTAATTGTCATTATGTTTTCGGTTTGCTTGTGATGTCGTGCTGATTTTGGACATGTTTTCTGATTACTTTTGAATTGATTCATTGGTGGTGTTGACATTTTTCTTTGTTTCCGGTTCGTTTGTGGGGTCGTGTTGTGCTTTTTTTCTGTTCGTGTGGTTTTTTTGTTTGTAATTCGGCAAGGAGTTATTTAACTCGTGTTGACAACATAATAAATAAATAAATAAATAACCATAGAAAATAAATCGACATACTTGCACTGCCTTGCATGGATCAGAGATGGAAGAATTCAGTGTCATAAGAAGAGAGATGATGTCTGGAGAGAGTAGATCACCACTTTTCTTTGTCCATTCAACTTCCTCTGTTATGATGTTTCTGATTGCTGTCATAATTATATCATCTTCAGATAACTTTAAAAATGCAGCTGCAGATCTCCACCTGTTTTAGAATGAAGCAATCTCATGTTTTAATATAAGATTGAAGCACTCTCATGTTTTAATATAAGATTGAAGCAATCTCATGTTTTAATATAAGATTGAAGCAATCTCATGTTTTAATATAAGATTGAAGCAATCTCATGTTTTAATATAAGATTGAAGCACTCTCATGTTTTAATATAAGATTGAAGCAATCTCATGTTTACTAAAAGGTAATTGTGAATGTCAAAAATGTAAAAAAAATCAGAACAAAGCCTAGAGCTAACTCATCAACAGTATCTTTATTCAGTTCTGCAGAAACAGTTTCTATCATTTCCTTAGAGAAGAAAGCATGGAAAGATAATCTTCTTCTTGTATCTTTTTTGGAATCTTCTGGTTGACATTTTCTCGATGTCATTGAACGTGGATAAGATGACTCCTGAGAATCCTGTTTCTTTTTAGAACGAATTGATTTGTATGTCTTTAGAAAATTGAGCAGTCCAAGTTTATTATCTGAAGATGGTCTAAAGCCATCATTCTTTAAAATAACCAGTTGTTCCAGTTCTCTAGATCGTTGGAGAATAAACTCTATGGTTTCGTAGTCTCTGCCGTCAGTAAGTGTTAAACATTCTTGCAAAAGTGCCAGCAGCTTGTCACGTGTAGAAGTCATCATGAGTGCTTCACAGCAGAAAATTGAAGCACGAGAGAGAATAGAAGGGACTTGATTGGGTGGAGATTTTTGAGTTTGTGCCAGCAAAGTACGAATGCATGTAAGGTTCATTTCTTCTGGTGACAAATCAAAATCTTTGCAGAATTGGAAGATCATTTGAACACCAATAGAGCTGCATACAGCCATTGGAGATATAGACTCAGATTTAGATGAATTATTAAAATTAATTTTGTACTTTGCAAGTTTATAACCCCAATTACTGGAGGTTGCAAGACCAGTAAAAAAAAACTTTTTATCTAGATGTCTCAACCCTGCATATGCAAGCGCAACCTGAAATAAAAAAAAATATTTGTTCAACTTAATAATTTTTACATCAGATCAGAATATTACATAATTCTATGAAATTTTATTAGGGGTTTTTAAATAAAATATTACCAACTGATTAAAAATGACAAACCGTTGAAATGGCTTTCTGCTTCTTAAACCTAACATTAGTTGACTGGAAAGACTGACCGAGTTTATTAATAGCACTCTCCTCAGAAAAGTAAGAAAAGAGAAGTGAAAGAGCCAGACCATGGTGCAATGAAGAACTGAAAAATGTATCGATAAATGACGTAACTGAGGTTTTCAAATTATCACTAACAAGTGACAATCCCAAATCTGTATGAAATGAATCAAAGAAGAGAACATTTGATGTCTGCATGATCAACAAATCCTGCTTGTTACAAGCCAATATGTTGACGAGATTGTCAAAAATCTCCTTGCAATCGTCTTCAATATGATTTCTTCTAAAGCTAAATTCTCTTATGGCACATGCTACCAGATAAGAGAGATCAGACCAGCAGAGAGAAAGCCTTCCAGATATCGAAGGAGATCCAAGCATGGTTTCTAACTCATTTTGCATTGCATCATAAGTACTGATAGGAAGGGAAGCTTCAAATATATTTAATGCCAGTCTAAGAATTCTGTGTTTACTGAGAATGTTTTCTATATCTTCTACAGTGCAGTTTGGAAGGTTCTTTGATAGCCTCTTAATTGTATCTGACAATGAAAGCATGTATTCTGTATTGATATCATTTGAATGACACTGCTTTAAAAACAATTCATAGTAGTCGTCTTCTTCATCTTTGGAATCTGCATGTTTAAAAAGATCATTGGACACAAAGGTGTCATCAATGCTTAAAATATCTACAGCTGATTTGGCAAGTTCACACCTCAGTGATTCATAAAGTTCAAAATTATCATCGAACGAAGACACATCCGCTTCCGAATTGTAACGATTTTTTTCCATGCGACTTGATATCAACTCGTAACCACATTGGTAAAAATGAGTTCTTGTTTCAGTACTCAAAAATCTTGATGAAGCATTCAATCTGCACAGTTCGATCATCTGGTTCTCCACGTCCTCACCACAATTCACAGCATCTTCAACTGAATTTTATAAAGAAACAATAACAAGTGAAAGTTAAAAAATTAAAAACATGCTTTTAAGATAGCTGAAAAATTTCATAGCAACATCAATGTTTATAGTTACAATTAAATTTTTTGTTTGTATTATCATATGCTTCTTTAAGTTATTTTTTAATAATTTTTGTCTCTTAAATTTAATTTTTTTTAATTGAACTATAAATTTTTTGAAGTAGGTGAATTTTATAACGATCTTCCGAGCTTCAAATCGTCCGCGGACTTCCGGACAAGTGAAAGTTAATAAAAGCATATAAAATAGAAACTAATTATAAGAAAAAAGTGTTCTCAAAAATTACCAAATTTATCTTCAAATTCATCTGTGAACATATCAACGAATGAATTCAGATTTCCAGTTAGTTCCATAACCTCTCCGTTGCGACCTCTGGAACACAGACATTCACATCTATAAAAGAAAACATCAGCGGGACTGCATCCGCCATCTTTGGCAACTCTGAGAGCATCCATAATACAACACTGCTGTTCATCAAACTGAACAATTCTTCTGACTACCTGTTCAGCATCCATATAATAAAGGGAATGTCTCAACATGCCGTAATTCGAGAGAGTCATTCCTAACGAGACAGCGTGAAACTTTTCTCTGATTGGACGAACGGAAGGATGGTTCGACGGGAGAATTTCTTTGACCAATTGTTTCACAGCTCCATTCCATGGCACTGATACAAACCTCACTAGATGAGTAACTGCTTGGCATTTCATGCTGAAGGCTTCAATTGATCTAAAGTTGATTTAAACATTTTAATGACAGATATATCACTCAATCATTTTAAAGAGATAGCAAATAATAAAACTTATAAATTATTTAAAGAATATTTATTAAAGAAAAGGTTAAATTTAAAAAAATACTGTTACCTGATTAAATGAACAATCTTTTCTTCGCATGGATCTATAACACTGCCGACATCTGCATGAGATTTCTTCTCAATATACTTCAGTAAAACTTCATCGACATTCAATTTCTTCCCAAGGAGGAATGGCTTAATAACATCTTTCATTACACACTCAATCAGCTCTAAAGCAACCACTCTGTCCAGCATCCTGAAAGCGATACTCTCCGTATCCTCCACCTCGACGATTGCAAGCGGAAAAGTACAGCTGTACTTTGATTTCAGTTCTTGAACGTTTCTAAGAGCTACGAGAAGACTTCTGATTCTGATCAAACAATAATCATCCCCGTGAGTATAATTAATGATAGGTGAAATGTGGCAGACTCTGGCAGCTAACTCATGGAAGAAGTACATATAATCAGTATTACCACCACAGGAATCCATGATGTTGCAGTTTTCTTCAAATTCAAAAACACTGCAAAGTGAAATGGCATTTTCAGGCCACGCATGGGGTTCTAGCACTTCAAGCTGTCTTGCCGTTGCTTCAATCCAATGAGCTACTTCTTTAATAGAGTCCAAATCAAAAACTGCTTCTGGGATAACCAAGTTGTTAATAAATTTTGTAATTACTCTGGATGAAATATTTTTAGGAATGCAGGAGAGAATGTAGTTCATATCTAAACCCCGACTGTCCTTTGATATTTTCGTACGATCGGTTGTTGTCTCGCAGCTCAATATTTCACCTTTATGTCTCTGCCATATTATATCAGCAGTATCCAACCATCCTTTTGAAACAAATTTAACAAACAAATCTTTCGCAGGCAACTTAAGAAACGACTTCCAATCCTGAAAATTGAACTGACCAGATACGATGACATACGTACCAAGCCTTTGAACAACATTATGAAATCGAAGCTTCAACGCATTTATTTCATTCTCGCCAATGTTATGACTTAATTTCTTCAACTGAACCTCACTTTCCACAAGAACTTGCATAGAATCGAACAGCGTTGGCAGGACTAATGCAAGCACTTGTTCCATGTTACTTTTTGAGACATCAACAATCTTTAGACAGTTGAACAAATCTTTCATTGTTTTCTTGTACATAGGATCAGATTCAAGTCCAGATTTCTGGCTCATCTGGAAAGAATGAGATCTTTGCAAGGTATTCAGCATGTTGAGACAGAAATTTAATTTTGTCTGAAATGCAGGAACCGGATCGATGCCGAACACGGAAGCAAGTTTTTCAGCCGAAGAAAACTTTCCCTTGGCGGCAAGACGAAGAACGCGAGACGCAACATCTGCCTGTTCCAATGAAAACATTTTAATCTCTTTCCATCCTGCTAAGAAGTAAATGCTTTCATCTACATCATGATGATTACTATGAAAATTAACACATGGATAGCACATAGCACATAAAGTTTCAGAATTGTAATTCCCTATTTGAATCTTTTTCTTGAGACTCAAACATGGAAAAGACCTGATTTCCATGCTGAAGTTGATGGTAGATGAAATATTTCCTGCATGAATTATGACAACAGTTAAATCAATCAAGTTACATTTTTATTTTATTATATCATCTGACCTTTTTGAATTAGAAGAACAACATGCGACTGGCTCAAGGTCATATCCAAAATGACTTGATCGTCACTTCCGCAGTCAAACACACTTTCTAATGACATATTTTCCATGTTCCAAATGGTGATCAGTCCATGATTTAAAATAACAAGTCTTCTACAATCATTAAGGTCTGCAATGAAAAAATTAACTCTGCTTTGCAGGCTCGGCCTAACTTCGACCACATCTGCACACGACCCCTCTATAACGGATGTATACGTTTCTTTGGTTTCTTCAGAGAAGTTGAAACGTTTAATTGGAGACCACATCCTAATATAAAAATCACCCAAGTTTGAAACAACAGATAATATATCTCCGCAGTCTATATCAACAAACGAAGCACAGAATGCAGGAACAGCATCAACATAGCAATCTTCATCAATCAGATTAAACTCTGAGAAGTCTTCAAAAGCAGGCACAACAAGTTTGTCATTTATGACAGGCTGGAAGAGTGGGGAAACAAAAATCGATCCGACTCTGGAAGCTATCATGATTCTTATATCTGAGCTCTTTCTACTGCAATGTGAAAATTAATCTCTTAAAATGTGAAAATAAATTGCCTAAAGGCACATTCACACAGGCAAAGATTCGCTGGAGCCAAATGTCAATGTCGCCTGAAATTAGAAAAAATGCACGTGTAAACGCTCTCACGCATGACGTTGACATCTTGGCAGCCAAGATTTTCAATGTTGGTTGCCTTCCAACTTTCAATGCACCATTGAATAATGTATTCATATGTACAAGACACATTACTAATTAGATAAACGATTTGATTGGTCGACTATTCCGCAAGACAAAAATAAAGGCTTTTTTAATACATTTTAATTATTTAAAACAAAAAAACTTTGTACAATTTTATTGAAAATGTATTTTATTTTTATAATAATTAATATTTAAAACGTCACTTGAGCGCTCTTCGATATTTCTCCTAAAATAGCCTAGTTAAAGTCACTTTTAATAATTTAAATTGTTATTTTATTATAAAAATATAAATTTAAAATTATTTCAAAATTATGGAGAAGTTGTATTTTAAATTTCTTTACTTTTGAATGCGATTCTTTTCTTCAGCTGTTTAAAGTTAATTGATGTCAAATTCAATACTAAATAAGTTGTTAAATTTTTTATAATTAAAATTTATAGTTAAAGTTTTTTTTAAATAAATTTTTGCGAAATAAACTAGAGAAAAAATGGTAAAACGCACCCACGCACACAATATTGACAGAAATAGACCCGAGAAAATGCGTATTGAAATTGTCTCTTGTAAACCCTCACTGTCACAAAGATGTCATTACATTGACATTTATCGCCAGCGAATCTTTGACTGTGTAAACGCGCCTTAACTCAAATTCATTTTTTAAACTTTGAATTTTCAAGTGAAGTGAAAAATGTAGCTGGTTTTAAAGCACCTTTCATTCTATTTGAACTTCCTTTAAATATAAGAACTTGTAAACTTGCATATTTTTATAATAATTGAGGATTTGCATTTGTTAATTGATATTTAAAATCTCTAGTTCACTTCATAATCACAAAGATTATTATTATTATTATTATTATTAATATTACAATTAGGAGCATAATTGTTATGATCACAGTGAAAGGATATTTGAGTCTGTCGTTTTATAAATTATAATAATAAACTGGGAAAGAGCTAATGTTTCAAATGGTTTAGAATACTTGAACCACATTTACAAACAAAAAACTTTAGTTAAGGATGAAGCTGTAAAGTTAAAATTCCTTTACGTGCAAGACGAATCGATGATTTCAATTTATATACCTGGATGCCATTTGAACAGAGTGTACTCCTTGTTCCTGAAGTCCAGTAATATTAACAGATATCATTTCCTTATTGTTGACATTAATGACATGAAGATTTCCAATGTCATCAACTGCAGAAAACAATTCCAGTCGAGATGCATCATCATCATCATCATCATTTGCAATGCTCTCACATTGATACGTCTCACAACATGATATGCAGTTCAGATTTCTTTCAAAATTCTGAGTGAAGACAGTTCTGTAAAAATAATAAGAAATAGTAATAAAAATAACAAGATATTCATAACTAAATTTCCAACAATACTTATAATCTACAAGCGAAAGTATTTGATGTTTTGCTCCTGGCTGTATATGTAAAGCTTGGTGTTTAAAATTAAATAAACAGGAGCCTTCTAAAAATGTATTGTAAAAAGTTTAAAATAAACTTGCTTATTGTTGCTCTGAACAAATAGACTATTTCCAACTGCTACATAAACATGTTTTGATGAAGGGCAACAACATAGATGATTAGAATTCTCAATAGGTACGCTGAAAACCGTTTTTAGTTCCAAATTTTGAAGAGCTGTGAAAGACAAATCAAATCCAAAGTCAGATGACAAGGTGTCATCTGGTGACAATTCCGAACAGCTATTTTTCTTTTCACTCTCCATACTAGTGGAAACCTGTAAAAATATTTAGCAACAAAAACTGTCACTTCATAGTTCTTAATGGAGAAATAAAATGCTGTCTTTAATAAGACAGTTGTATTTTTATCACACTTTTAAATAATTAAATATTTATCAAAAATGAAAAACTGGAATTCCACAACAAATGTTATCATGACATCATATAAATCTGCCATTGGAGCAAATTTAACAAAAATTATAAAAAAAACACCAAAATTATATTTCAACGGTATTTGTATTTGTCTTCAAGGTGATACTGCAAATAAGTATCACTGATAAGGGGACTTAAACAGACTGGGCTTTTATATCAGGGTTATAAAATTGAACCTGGCCAGGCAGAGGGATTTCGTTGGTGATAATAAGTCTATAAAAAAAAACATTGACCACAATCTTCAAATACTTGATATGTGAAGATTGATATGTGAGGATTGAAAATTTAAGAAACTTTCGAATCAATATGGAAAAAACAAAGTTTTTAGTATAAATTTTTTTTACCCTAAGAACTTCCACTTGAACAAATGAGAAAGAATAATTTGAAGGAAAACTATTTAAAAAGTGACTTTACACAGAATAAAACAATTTCAAGACATGAAAAGTTAACAGTAAAATGATTGAGCTGTTTAACAATTAAATGAATTTAGAAATGTAAAAAATAAAGTAGTTAATTATTTAACATGAACTTCAGCATTGAGCAAAAACGTATCTATGATATAAATAATGTTTTTTAATTAATACAATAGCCAAAATATGAAATTAAAATCAATAAGTTTTATTTGCATCCAGGAATATTGGCAAAACCGCAACTAGGGATGTCACGTGTACCCGACCCGAATCCGAAGTACGGTATTACCCGGTCTTTTTTGGATACCCGATACCGAATTTTGGAAAGGTGAAACCCGAACTGTCTAAAAATTGAAACCCTAACCCGAAATTTTGAAAAAGAGAAACCCGAACCTCCAGCTTAAAAAAATTTAAACACAATTCCAGAGTTTTCAAAACTTGGTACATCTAATGAAATCAAGGATTAAAAATCATTTTCAGGCTTTTTGTTCAATCAATATATAAGTAGCAACTCTGAACAGTTGCTTAGATAAAATGCTGGTAGATAAATAACGTTTAGTTATGATCACGTAGGTCAGAAAAGTTAGCTAATTTTGTCTACCACTGCACTGAAAATTATTTTGCAATAATTACTTATAATACCAATACTTGAAAAGGTTATTACACAAAAAATAAATAAACTCGTGAGACATGTTGGTCTAGTGGCTTAGAGACCGGCTTGAGTATCCGTAGTACCCGGGTTCGATTCCAGATTTTGATGAGTAATTTTTTTGAAGAAGGAATTACTTAACTCATATTTGCTCAAGTCCATTCAGCTTTTCATTCTTAACTGGTCGATATATGAGTGCTGAGTTGTATATATTTCTTGTATTTCATTAGCACTAAGATCACTCCCAGACGCATTTCCAAAATTATGAAAATAGAACTACAAAATTATGAAAATAGAACTACAAAATTATGAAAATAGAACTACAAAATTATGAAAATAGAACTACAAAATTATGAAAATAGAACTACAAAATTATGAAAATAAAACTACAAAATTATGAAAATAGAACTACAAAATTATGAAAATAGAACTACAAAATTATGAAAATAGAACTACAAAATTATGAAAATAGAACTACAAAATTATGAAAATAGAACTACAAAATTATGAAAATAGAACTACAAAATTATGAAAATAGAACTACAAAATTATGAAAATAGAACTACAAAATTATGAAAATAGAACTACAAAATTATGAAAATAGAACTACAAAATTATGAAAATAGAACTACAAAATTATGAAAATAGAACTACAAAATTATGAAAATAGAACTACAAAATTATGAAAATAGAACTACAAAATTATGAAAATAGAACTACAAAATTATGAAAATAGAACTACAAAATTATGAAAATAGAACTACCAACTCGACCCAAACCCGAAGGTTTTTAATTTTGAAACCCGAACCCGAAATTTTGAAAATCGAAAACCCAAAGCCGGTTTTTGGAAAAATGAAAACCCGAACCCGAAAATGGAAAATTCAAGAACCCGAAAAGTGCAAAAAGTCATACCCGTGATATCCCTAACCGCAACCTATAAAGAAACTGTTAAGTAAGGTAGACATGGAGCAGCTTACAGAACTCTACAATACTTATCTTTTTTGGTTTTTACGTTTACAAATAGTTTCTTTTCAGTTATTTTAATTAAAAGAGTTGATAAATTGAACGATTTCAATGGTTTTAGAGTATATAAATCGAGCAATTTCAATGATTTTGAAGATTGTCTGTGATTTTTTTCCATGATGAGCTCGAAGGGTGGATCTTTACGGTAAAGTTCTGGTATAGCATCCCAAACTGATTTCGATGAAAAATTACCGGTTTTTTAATGTAAATGATATTTAAAACATAAATAAAGACTAATTACAACAAAAATAACTGTTAACAAAAATTATAGCACTTTAGAACATTTAAAAGTTGCTCCTGAAGCTTTTGAAAATCCCAATGTAGTTCCCAATGAAGATCTAATAGCAATAGAAGTGAACAGTAGGAAAAAAGAAAAAAATTAAACACATTTAGAATAGAAATAGACAATTTAGGAAGAGAAATAAAAAATTAAATTATGGAAGGTAAAAATTGAAAAATAATAGTTTGTTCTAGAAGTACAAGGTGCGTAACCCGCTCAATGTCTAAAACAGTTTCTTTAAATACGGCGGTCATAGATATATCTATGGCGGCGGTTTTGTCAATATGCCTTGAGACAAATAACAAAAAACATTGAAAACAATAAATTAGCAACAGAACACCAAAAAAAAATAAAATAATATCAAAGTAAAAGTACTTGGTTGTCTTTATTAAGGTTTCGATCATATTTCTTAGAGCAGAAATTCTGAGATTTAGAGGTCATGTGGCTACCAGAATCGTTTGGAGAGCAAAAGAGCGAGCGAGAAAGTGACCAGGGAAAGGAGAGCAAGTGGGAAAGCGACTGGAAGCGGGAATGTGGCCGGGAGCGCAAAAGCGATCGGGAGCGAGAAAGCAAGCGGGGAAGGAAACGGAAGTAAGAGAAAAATGATAGAAAATCACGGGCAACGCTGATACCCGCTAGTCATAGATAAATTTCCGCTCAGTGCACTGATTTTTTTAAATTTAAAATGGATATTAAATAATAAAAAATTTATTTTAAACCTTTTAAAATTTATTTGTTATTTTATTATTTTATTTTTATATTAACTCTTCCTTACTTTTCATTCCTTGGATTGTATTATTCCGCCTATAAACATTGCCTTTGGATAATTTTGCTTAAAGTCGGTTTTTAGTAATATGTTCTGATAATGTTCGGTAAAGGTTCCCTTTGACGGCCCGTGCCGAAAAATAATCGTATTATTTTTATTTTGTCACAATAACATAAAAAAACAAATTTAATACCAATTTTAATTTTAACAAAAAAACATTTATCGTAATTTGAGAGACTTTGAAAACGTAAGTAGTACCCTTTCAAGCCCTATTTACATCGTAGTTGTGAGTGGTGAGGTACGATGATCGTATGAATGAAATGAATAAAAAATAAATAAAATTAGTTTATAATAAAATTTTATTTAAAAAAAAAACTATCAGTTGTAAATAAAAATTCCATTAAAATTTTAAAACTCACCGCCCGGTAACTCGGGACGGTTTGCAAGAAGTAAGAAAATTGGAAATTATTAAACTAAGTTAACTTCTTTAAATAAACGAAATTTCAAATTTTTAATAAAGAAAAAACTAAAAAATAAATGTTAAAAAAAGTAGTTTATTCGAAGCAACGTCGAAATTTGAATATTTGTAAGCGAACATTGTGTATTTGCGTCGTTTAAACTTTTCCTTCAAATCCTTCGTTTAAACTTTTCCTTAAAACTCAAACGTACATAAATTATAATTACATTATTTATTTTTTTATATGACATTTTCCCATTTTAAATAAATTACTTATACTAATTATCATAATTTTTAAACTAGTGTTTACTTTTAATCGTGTTTATAGTTAATTATAGCCGAGAATTATGTATTAATCCGCCACACGGGCCGTCAAAGGGAACCTTTACCTAATGTTCTATACTTATTATAATAAACAGTTTTTTAAACAGTGTTTTTATAGAAATACGTTCGGACGCTATACTAGAACTTTACCATCATTTACGTTGAAAACAGGTCATTTCTCATCGAAATCGGACGATGACGCTATACTAGAACTTTACCATTTATTCACTTAATACCCCACTTATTTAATGCTTAATAATGGGGTCAAAGTCACAAAAACAAAACAATTTTAATTTATACAAATTAAAAGACTATTATTATACAACATGTTCTCAGATATCATCGTGCAAGCAAACTTAACTGAAATCAAACATATTTAGAAAATGTAATCTTAATTAATAAATTAAAAATTACCTTATTTTAGATTTTTAGAAGAAAACAAGACATTTGAAACCGATACCGACAAAGCACCAGCACAGAATTAAAAACAAATAAAATGGCTAGCTTTTGAATTCCCGCAAAATTTAATTTGAAAACTTATCAATTGTATTTATTAATGACTAATTTATTGTTAGAAAATAATTGTAATAAACTTATCACTTTGTTTAAATTTTGTATAGTGTCTTCTATAAAACGCTCTATGGGGAAAACGAAATTGATGCGTCTCAAGTGATATTGAAGCTGTTTAAGACACAAAATATTAAATAGTGATTTTCAAAAGAAGTTGGATAAGCTAGTAGCTGAGACTTACAGATTTTACCGCTTACCGGCGCGGTTAAATTTTCAAAGACTTCTAATTTCTCCTCCCAAAAAAGCTGCGGTCGTTTTCCAAAAACAAGGTATTATACCCAAAAAATTTCAATTGATACTCTGATGGGGGATGCATTCCCCATCCCTCTCTGCTTGTACCTAAGTATTTATATAAATGTAAAAGGTAATGTGTGCAGTGGCGTAGGGAGGGGGGGCAGGGGGGACAGTTGTCCCCGGGCGCAGGGCTGGAGGGGGCGCAATATCAGTGACCAAAATTTTTTAATTATTATTTTGCTTTACCTAGCAATTTCTATGACTCTCCTTTAGAACAGTGCAGGTCAAGTCAAGCAGTGCAGGTCAAGTCAAGCAGTGCAGTTAAAAGCTTGTATAGATTATGCTCTATATAGTATATCCGTGGTATAGCTACATTGGGTTAGTCAGTGTAGCCGCCTATACATAACTGCTACTACTAAGTTTAGTTTCGTTTTTGTCTCACGGGACCAACGGGCTGCTGGAGAAATGGATGATAATGTAGATAATCTTCCTTAGTATGACACATAGACATTGGACTCGGGACTTAATAATAGCACTAAAATACTGAGTCTATGTATTACAATTATGAATATAAACTAGTAAAATCTGTTTTGAGAAATATGTAGCATTGAGTGCACAATAATAACTTTATTATGTGCCTGCAGCAGTGGAATGAAATTTTACTGATACAAACAAATTTACACAATACACATTGAACAGGCTGGGAGGATGCGACAGCATCGGTATGCATCCAGCAATGATTCAGTGCTAAAAGCAAAGGAAAGATGTGAGCTATGGGGTGTTGCTGTAGAAAGTAGAATCAGGCGACGGTGAAGGATGCTTGGAGAACTTGCCCGAGATGCAGGACTTTCGGCAGAAGAAATTGTTCGGATCATAAAAAGTATTTTAGATCGACTTCAACAGGAGATGACAACAAGGTTTACTCGTCTCAAAGATCTGAACTTCAAATTCGGATTCTTACTTGATGTAGACAAACTTTTGAATGACAAAGATCTTGACAGTCTCCGTCATCATTGTATTGAATTTGGAAATTTTTATGACTCGGATGTTGAAGGAATTGAGTTATTAAATGAAATATGTGATTGCAGAATGCTCCTTGAGACCCGCCAGGATACTGCACCAAAGACTCCTACAGAACTCTTGTCGTTCATTGTTAGTTACGGAGATGTTTTTCCAAATTTGCGTGTTGCTCTACAAATCCTTCTTACCATAGCTGTCACGATTGCCAGCCGTGAGCGATCCTTCAGTAAATTAAAAATAAAAATAATTCTTTCCTACCTTCGAGCATCTATGGGACAAGATAGACTTATCGATCTGGCCTTAATGAGTGTGGAGAAGGAAGTTCTTGAACAGATTGATTTTGATGATATAATTAACCAGTTTGCTGCAGTAAAAGCAAGAAAAATAAATTTTGTTTAAAACTCAGCTCATTTTTAACCACAATTTTAGACAATACCAATCTGTTTTGCTTTTAAATTTTATAATTTTTCTTTCGCACTTCTGACTCAGCGGACAAGAAAAAAACAGAATTATAAAAACTACTGGAAAATAAATTGAAAGAATCTAATTATATACGTAATCATATTCATTAATATTTTGTAATTGTAAGAAAAACAGTATAATAGTAAAAACTAAGAAAGAATAATACAATTATGATGTAAGGTGCAATAAGCATATAGAAATTTAAATACACTGAAATGTATGTATATATGCGCCAGAAACTGTAGCCTACATGCAAATACTGAGTACGACAGTTATTATACTTTATGTAGTTTGACAGATTTTATGTAGGGGGCGCAGATTTTGTGTTTTGTCCCCGGGCGCAGAAGACCCTAGCTACGCCACTGAATGTGTGTGTGAGAGCATTCGTTTATCACATCCAAGCCGCAGGAGCAATTTTAACAACATTTGGCATGCAGGTAACTTCAAACTTCAGTGATGAGAAAATTTTGAAAAAAAAATCTGTTATTTCTTTGACGTTTCATTGGCAAAAACGAGACAAAACTAAGCACAAAAAACCCGGACAACAGCGGGTAACCCTGTCAGTAAGCTATATAATGGCGAGAAAATTTTGCCCCCCCCTGGAAAATGCTGAATTTACGTCCCTGTGTCGTGGATTAAAGTTTGATCCTTTTAACTGTCCCTCCTCCTTTATCCAGGCTTGGGAATGGCTCGCAATTAGCGAGGCGGAGTTATTAATAATAATTTTTTATAATAGTTTGTAGTCCTTTACACCATAGGCTATTCTAAGGAATATTTAATAATACACAGTTTTTGTGTGTAACCCCACAACGTGGACGAAGTGAGCAAAGCGAGCCAGCCACGATTAGGGGGTCTGGGGGAGCAGTTGCTACACTTTTTGGTAGCATTTGGGTGTAAATGGAGCCCATATTTGAATACTTGAAGACTTGAACCACTATTTTCCACCTCCAACAAAAATTTAAAAAATATCAAATTATAGTTAATATATCAAAACATTTATGATGGGCCTGTGCATTTCAATTGTTGCACTTTGTTGTTTTGCTGAAAATGGGCTTATTATAATTTTTTACAGAAAACTTTTCATTATAAAAATTCTAAAATTATATTACTGAATAATAATTCTTTTGCCAGACTGCGTAGATTAGTAGTCTATAATAGTATATACACAAGGGTGACCCCCGAGCCTGTTTTATAGACTAGAATCCGCTATATTAACATTTAACAACTTTTTACTTAGTACCTAAATTGTATTAAATTGAAATGTACTGATCGTATTTGAAATGTATTTTATAATTTGAAAAGTACCATTAAATTCAAAGTGTCAACTTCAATGAACAGGCTGCTTAAAACCAATTTTCTCAGAATCCTTTTGTTTTGGCATTTTCAGTTTGTCAGCTTCTGCTGACTGCCTCTGCAAACATTGACGAGAACCATTTCTGTTGTTTGTGTTTTTTTTTGGTTCAACATTACGCCTATCTTTTCTACAGTTTGGAATATTAATCTCCAATGTGGCATTTATTAAGTACCTAATCACAATTCAACACTGACTGCAACTGAATGACTTTTCTCCAGTTTGGAATACAAATCTCCGATTCTAGGACTGTTCATCAAAGGACGATTCATCAAAGGACTGTTCATCAAAGACTATTCATCAAGGGACTATTCATCAAAGGACTATTCATCAAGAGGACGGTTCATCATAAGGACTGTTCATCTAATGTCTATTCATCAAGCGGACTATTCATAAAAAAAATTGTTTAAGATGTTATTTTCAACCAAAATATTTTACCAAAATGTAGAGTAATTTATATCAAATTTACAGCGCTACTGTGCTTGCATCCAAATATTTCATACTTTATAATAGAACTAGCAGGGTAACCGTCGTTGCCCGGGGTTTTTAGAGGTTTTTCAATCGTTTTTCTCTCTCGCTCCCGTTTCTTTCTTTGTCCGCTTGCTCTTACGCTCCCTGTCGCTCTCTTTTCCCGCTCCCGGTTGCCTTACCGATCCCGATCGCTTTCCCGCTCCCGGTCACAGCACCAGAAAAACTAAATTTGACTGTTTTCGTAAACCGTATATGTACACATTCACCAAAGGCCACAAACACATCAAAGTATCATATGTCATATCTGGCATCGGTCGTTTAACACCAAGGGGCAACGCTTCAAAGACACTTATAGTCTGGTAGATTTAGCTTTTGGTACGGAAATTTTAATAGACAAGCCAAAAAGTACATTAAACTATAGTATTTGTTATAACTAAGAGCTGGAAAGAGATACCAGACACAGATCGGTCCCTAAAAAAAGTTATTAGCAAAAGAAGTTGCTCAAAACTCGCGAATCTGCTTATTAACGCCAACCAATCAACAGCCAGTTTTTTCTATTTCTGCGTAAAAAGTGACGCTTAATTTACAAATTATCTCCACGAAATTTAAACTTCTTACGGTCAAATGCTCATAAAACAGTTTAGTTATTTATTTCTATATTTTTTTAACGAAACTTTTATTTTCCGTTTGCTTATGGAGCTGCCCGAAGAATGTTGTTGCTTATCAAATGCTTAAACTAGTTTAACTAACTCCTCTGTGTAAACGATTATGTACACTCAACTAGTCTACGTTTTCGAAATTCTCCAGTATTTAAAAAGCAATGCAACCTGAAAACACAACCTTATTTGAAAATAGCTGAAGGGGGTGCCGGTTATGGGAATCGTACCACTTTCTATGCGTGTGAAGTTAGCCTCGAGGTTGGCAATGCTAATTAAAAAAAATTGCTTGCCCTGAGGCTGTGCATTGTTGGATGGGGTATAAAAAATGAAATCGAATGGTATATTTGGATTGTCTTCGGTTCAACAAATAAAAAAGTTATAAGCGAAAAACGACGATTTTCCGCCAAAAATTGCATAAAATCAACATTGGCTCTACTTTGAGAAAATCGATCTTGTTTTAAACTTCTGCCCTGGGTATATCCGAGACGCTTGTTTTTAGATAATTCAATATCAAATCCAACAATATAACTTTCGCTTCTCAAAGTTAATAAATAAAAAAGTTATCGAATAAAACGTCGGACCGTATACCAAAGAAACCGAGAAACCGAAACATAAACAGACGCTGCGATTGGACAATCGAGTCTAGCTCACTGGATAATTATGCAAAATATTCAAATATGCAAAGTGGCTACTCGTTAGCACGTTAAAATTGTATTTTTAAGAAACCTCTATTGAACTTAAATAATAAATATATATAGTAGCAACATTTTTTTATTGTTTTTCTCGCTCCCGGTCGCTCTCACGATCCCGGTCGCTTTCCCGATTTATAGCTAAGGTTCAATTAGGTCCTTATATATATATATATATATATATATATATATATATATATATATATATATATATATATATATATATATATATATATATATATATATATACATAACGAACTTTAGGGAAAATTTTATTTTTAAAAAAATTTATTAAAGTTTACGATTAAAAATTAAAAAACGTGCATTTTTGGTGAACCCACCTTCTACATTTTTCACACTCCACCCAGTCCCCACCTGCACCCTCTCCACCGGTCCCGCAATACAAACAATAATTTGTCACGGAGTGTGAAAAATGTAGAAGGTGGGTTCACCAAAAATGCACGTTTTTTAATTTTTAATCGTAAACTTCAATAAATTTTCTTAAAAATAAAATTTTCCCTAAAGTTCGTTATATATATATATATATATATATATATATATATATATATATATATATATATATATATATATATATATATATATATATATATATATATATATATATATATATATATATTAGCGGAGGTGCCCGGCGTTGCCCGGGTTTTTAAAGGTTTTTCTAATGCTTGTCTCTATCGCTCCCGTTTCCTTCCCTGCTTGTTTTCCCGCTCTCGGTCGCTTTCCCGTTCCTGCTTGCTCACCCGTTCTCGGTCGGTTTTTCCTCCCGGTCGCCTTCCCGTTCCCGGTCGGTTTTTTGCTCTAGCCCATTTTTCCGCTCCCAGACGCTTTCCCGTTTTCGGGTTTTTCCCCGCTCCCAATCGATTTCCCGTTCCGGGTTGCTTTCAAGCTCCCGGTCACTTTTCTTCTCTCGGTCGCTTTTCCGCTCCCGGCTGCTTTCCCGTTCCCGGTCGCTTTCTCGGTCGCGTTCCCTTTCCCGCTCGATCTTTCGCTCTCAGTTGGCTTCCGATTCTACATACATACATATATACATACATACATATATACATACATACATACATACATACATACATACATACATACATACATACATACATACATACATACATACATACATACATACATACATACATACATACATACATACATACATACATACATACATACATACATACATACATACATACATACATACATACATACATACATACATACATACATACATACATACATACATACATACATACATACATACATACATACATACATACATACATACATACATACATACATACATACATACATACATACATACATACATACATACATACATACATACATACATACATACATACATACATACATACATACATACATACATACATACATACATACATACATACATACATACATACATACATACATACATACATACATACATACATACATACATACATACATACATACATACATACATACATACATACATACATACATACATACATACATACATACATACATACATACATACATACATACATACATACATACATACATACATACATACATACATACATACATACATACATACATACATACATACATACATACATACATACATACATACATACATACATACATACATACATACATACATACATACATACATACATACATACATACATACATACATACATACATACATACATACATTGCCATCGATAAAAGCCTTCATGGACGACACTACTCTTATCTTGAATCACTGCGGCGAAATGCGCCGTATTCTTCAAAATTTCAACGACTTGATGTCCTGGTGTGGAATGAAGTTCAAGCCAAACAAGGTTTGGGCAGGGCCGTATGAAGACCCTGAAATAACGGCTTGGCCCGTCCGTCCGGTGATAAACTGAACTCCTCTACTTTTAACCGGCGCAAAACCTCAAATACTAATTTTCACATCTGTAGCACTTACAATTTTTGAGTAGCAGTTATTTTAAAATCAAATAACCCTTTTTTCACTTCACATTTGAGGTCCTGGAAACCAAATAATTATTTTTAGAGTAGAAACTAAATACTAATTTTACTTTTGTAGCATTTAAAGGTTTTGAGTAGCAGTTACTTTAAAAACCAAGTTACCCTATTTTTCACCCATATTTGAAGTTCTGGAAACCAAATTTTCAAAAAATGGTAAAACACGTATATCATTATTTCTGGAGTAGAAACCAAATACTAATTTTTACTCCTGTAGCATCTACAGTTTGTAGCAGTTACATTAAAAACCAAATAACCTTATTTTCCACCCCATATTTGAGGTCCTGGAAACCAAATTTTCAAAAAATGGTAAAACACGTATATCTTTATTTTTGGAGTAGAAACTAAATACTAATTTTTACACCTGTGGCATATATCTTTATTTTTAGAATAGAAACTAAATACCAATTTTTACATCTGTGGTATTTACAGTTTTTGAGTAACAGTTACTTTAAAAAAACAAATAACCCTATTTTCAACCCCACATTTGAAGTCCTGGAAACCAAATTTTCAAAAAATGCTAAAACACGTATTTTATTATTTTTGGAGTAGAAACTAAATACTAATTTTTACTCCTGTGGCATTCACAGTTTTTGAGTAGCAGCTACTTTAAAAACCAAATAACTCAATTTTTCAACCCACATTTGAGGTACGGGAAACCAAATTTTCAAAAAATAGTGAAACACGTATCTTTTAATTTTTCAAGAAGAATCCATATACCAAATTTCAAAATTTTCTCATTTTTGGTTTTCGAGATATACATTGTTTTAGAAAAAAAGTTTGTTTTCCAGTTTCTTCCTCTCAGGAGCAAAATTTTCAAAATCCTTTCTTAGTGGATGCTTACGCAATAAAAGTAATATAATTTCCAAATTTCACGTTCCTAGGATGAGGCGTTTGAGCTCGGCGTTGATTATCAGTCAGTCAGGACATGTTCTTTTATATATATAGACTAGCAGTGCCCTTAGCGGCTTCGCTCGCATGAAATTAGAGAATTTGAACATGCATACATAGTAGAGTACTGCACGAATCAATTTTTTAGGTCTCGGCTCGGCCCGTCGACAACGTGGCCCAGCCCGTTTCAAAAACCAAAATTCCTGGCCCGGCACGGCCCGTCTAATATGGGCCCGGCCCGTTTTTACAGGCCTAGAAATTCTATATACTTGATGAAAAACGTCGGCCCGTCCCACCTTGACTTCAGGTTTAGCCCGGCCCGTCTGAACACCCTAAAATCACTAAAATGTCTATATACTTGGTTAAAAATTTCGGTCCGTCCCACCTTGATATAAGGTTTGGGCAGGGACGTATGAATACCCTAAAATAACGGCTTAGCCCGTCCGTCCGGTGATAAACTCAACTCATCTACTTTTAACCGGCACAAAACCTCAAAATACTAATTTTCACATCTGTAGCAGTTTTTGAGTAGCAGTTATTTTAAAATCAAATAACCCTTTTCCACTTCACATTTGAGGTCCTGGAAACCAAATTTTCAAAAAATAGTGAAACACGTATATCATTATTTTTAGAGTAGAAACTAAATACTAATTTTACTTTTGTAGCATATACAGTTTTTCAGTAGCAGTTACTTTAAAAACCAAGTAACCCTATTTCCACCTCATATTTGAAGTACTGGAAACCAAATTTTAAAAAAATGGTAAAACACGTATATCTTTATTTTTAGAATAGAAACTAAATACTAATTTTTACATCTGTGGTATTTACAGTTTTTGAGTAGCAGTTACTTTAAAAAACAAATAACCCTATTTTCACCCCACATTTGAAGTCCTGGAAACCAAATTTTCAAAAAATGCTAAAAACACGTATTTCATTATTTTTGAAGTAGAAACTAAATACTAATTTTTGCTCCTGTAGCAATCACAGTTTCTGTGTAGCAGCTACTTTAAAAACCAAATAACCCAATTTTCCAACCCACATTTGAGGTCTGGGAAACCGAATTTTCAAAAATTGGTGAAACACGTATCCTTTTATTTTTCAAGAAAAATCCATATACCAAATTTCAAAATCTCCTCATTTTATTTTTCGAGATATACATTGTTTTAGAAAAAAGTTTGTTTTCCAGTTTCTTCCCCTCAGGAGCAAAATTTTCAAAAATCCTTTCTTAGTGGATGCTTACGCAATAAAAGTAATATAAGTTCCAAATTTCACGTTCCTAGGATGATGCGTTTGAGCTCGGCGTTGATTATCAGTCAGTCAGTCAGTCAGTCAGTCAGTCAGTCAGTCAGTCAGTCAGTCAGTCAGTCAGTCAGTCAGTCAGTCAGTCAGTCAGTCAGTCAGTCAGTCAGTCAGTCAGTCAGTCAGTCAGTCAGTCAGTCAGTCAGTCAGTCAGTCAGTCAGTCAGTCAGTCAGTCAGTCAGTCAGTCAGTCAGTCAGTCAGTCAGTCAGTCAGTCAGTCAGTCAGTCAGTCAGTCAGTCAGTCAGTCAGTCAGTCAGTCAGTCAGTCAGTCAGTCAGTCAGTCAGTCAGTCAGTCAGTCAGTCAGTCAGTCAGTCAGTCAGTCAGTCAGTCAGTCAGTCAGTCAGTCAGTCAGTCAGTCAGTCAGTCAGTCAGTCAGTCAGTCAGTCAGTCAGTCAGTCAGTCAGTCAGTCAGTCAGTCAGTCAGTCAGTCAGTCAGTCAGTCAGTCAGTCAGTCAGTCAGTCAGTCAGTCAGTCAGTCAGTCAGTCAGTCAGGACATGTTCTTTTATATATATAGATGACAATACATGATTCAATTAAAACAAAACAAAAACTTAATTTGAATATCTTTCGTATTTCTAAATCGAGTGTATTTGAAATCAAGGTTTGTGTTGAAAAACTCGTTTTTTCTTCACTTGTTTTATTTTGATTATTGTCGTTATGCAGCCTGTTGTACCGTATATACTCGAGCACCTCTTTTTTGCAAAAAAAAACGAATTTTACTTATACACGAGGCGCTTAATATACCGAAGATTTTTGGAGCTGGCATTTAAATAAAATGATCTTAAAAATTAAACTTTTTGTTATGTTGTATAAAATTCTCGATTTATACCCGAATATACATATAAGTCATTTTTAGTTTGTTTTATTCAGTAAAACCAAACAAAAAGATTTGAAATTAAACTTTTTATAATTCAGTTTTCCTTTCTTTTTTTCTGATTTTTTCTGTATTTCTCACTTTGTAGCAATTTCAACACAAAACACCTCCTTGTTTCATTGTGCTGCGAACTTAGGTCACCAGACACTTCGAAGCTGAAAATAACTTTTTAGCTTTAATATTAAGTAGTAGAATCGTTTCAATCAGACGGAAGGAAGTTATCACTTATTACAGGTGGTGAAATATTATTTTCTAAAGATAATAGATTTTATGCTCATTAGTAGACGTTTTTGTAAGAGTTACTATACGAGACTCTTCTATATGTTAATCTCCAAACTGGAACGGTTCAAGCCAAACTCGAAAAACTCGACTATTTCTATTATTTTGGACAGCGAGATTTTTACATTATTATTATTAAATTATTAAATGTTTATTTATAATGCGCTTTTTAAATTAAGTGACAAAAGCGCGTCGTGTCAAATCATACTGTTAAGAATAGAGTTCAGTCTTGAGCAACTTTCTGAAACCACCGAGGTCTAACGCTGGATTCCTCAGGTCTGCAGATAGGTTGTTCTAAGCAGCTAGGCCAGCAACAGAAAATCCGCGCCTGCCGAGAGTCGTTGTCTTCGACGGCGGAACGAGCAAGTCGCCATCCGCCGCCGATCGAAGGTGGGACCGACCAGCAAGCGTTGAGATCGGTACACACAGTTGCTGCAGGTAGACCGGAGCCGAGTGGTGAAGGCACTTGTATACCATTAGGCCCAACTTGAAATGAATCCTCTGTGGGTAAGGAAGCCAGTGAAGTTGCGTCCTCATGAGATCTGATACGGGAAACCAGCCGGGCAGCTGAAGAACAAGGCGAGCGGCTGCTCGGAAAATGGACTGGAGCCTGTTGATTTGAAACTGTCTAAGTCCGCCATTACACCATTACAGTAATCGAGCCGGCTGTGCACGAGTGCTCTGATGAGTGAAGAGTGAATGGGCCGAGTCCATGGTAAGGCTAAGGTGGACGACGCGCAGTTGACGGAGATGATAGGAGGACGCACGAGTAAGATGAGAGATGTGTGTCTCCATAGACAAACCACTGTCGACCATCACACCGAGATTACGAACATAAGTGGAGGACTTGACTGAGACACCAGCGATAACCAGATCCCCCTTGGGACAAAAACTGAGTCGACCGGGCAATTGCTCGCCATCCAAGTGCCAATTTTACTGATACATGCAGACATCCTTGAGACCAGATCTCAACATGAAGCTGGCGGGAAGTGATTGTAAATCTGCAGATTGTCAGCCTAAAAATGGACAGAAAACCGATGTTTCGTGGCAATATGTAGGACGTCAGCGGAATAGAAAAAAAACAACAATGGGCCCAGAACGGATCCCTGCGGGACGCCACACAAGACAGAGGTCAGCGCAGATAAAACACCTCCAGAGCGGATGCAATGGGACTGACCGGTCAAATAGGAGCGAAACTATTCGAGGACGGCGTTTCCAAAACCATACGAGAAATGGAGCCTGTTGACCAAAATTTGATGGTCAACAGTGTCAAATACAGCGGAAAGGTCCAGAAGTCCCAGAAGCGTGATCCGACCCGAATCAGCCGCAGCATAAATATCAAACAGTACCTTCAGGACAGCAGTTTCGGTGGAGTGCTGATATCTGTACGCCGACTGAAGCATCGGGAGAAAGTTGTTTTCACCGAGGTAGATGTTTATCTGGGCAGCAACGCATCGTTCCAGTAGTTTCGACAGATAGGACAAATTCGAGATTGGGCGGTAGTTACCGGTGTTGAACGGGTCTAAATTCGGCTTCTTCAGGATCGGTGTGACAACAGCATTTTTCTGGGCAGAAGGAAACTGTCTTTGCTCTAGCGATAAATTTACCAGAAATGTCACAAACGGTGCCAGTTCACTAGAGTATTGCTTGATCATCCATGTCGGTAGTGGGTCCAGAGAGCAATTTTTGTTTGGTGAAGATTTGATGAGCCGGGTAATGTCGTCGACACTCACAAGCTTAAACTTCAGCAGATTACAGGAACAACAGCCGGAGTCAAATCGTGGACTGGAAGCATATGACGTGGACTGGCGGATATCTCTTATCTTATCGTTAAACGCTCTTAAGAAATCGTTGGCTGTGAGATCTTTTGGCAAATTCGGGTTGCTCCGAATTCGACCAAGCACCCCAGATAATGTCCGCCATGGTCTCCCAGGACTCCCTCAACTGTCGTCAATCTTCATCTTCCAGTAGAGACTTTGTGTCTGTCTGTAAAGGTCATGAGACCTGATTGATCCATAAGGTGCGATCGTTGAAATCTTGTGTTCGTCTGTAGCGTCTTTCAAACTTCCTCGATCTTCGTTTTAAGGCAGCACATTCAGAGTCGAACCATGGAGTGAAAGGCCGGTTGCGCAGCCTGGCAAGACGAGGCGGGCATGCTTATGAAGAAGTGATGATAACGTTGTGTCGAAAACCTCGAAAACCTGACTAATTGACATCATGTCATAGACCGCCAGATCACACGGAATTGCTTGGGATCGAAATTTTTCCAAGCTCGAGTATGACGTCGATAAGCAGCGGAGGAGGGTGACGGACCGGAATCCAGAAACGCACAAGCGAGTGATCTGACACCTGTGGTAGATCAACAATGATAGATGGAGGGGGAAGATCTGATCTAGTAATGACCAAGTCCAGAGTGTTACCATGCGTATGCGTAGGGCCGACGACAGACTGAATAAATCCAAACGAACGTATTAGGCTGAGGAGACGGATAGAGTGTGGATCGTTAGAAATGTTGACCCTGACGTTAAGATCGGCGGTGATAATGATTTGGTAGTTGTAAGTTGCGAGGGTTTCGAAGATGCTCTCAAACTTCGTGAAGAACAAATCACTCACGGGATTGCTTCCAGGACGGTATATTACCACAAAGATAAAAAAAAATTTCAGGGACGAAAACATTATAGACGTGATCTCGAATGTAGTTGGCTGGAACCCAGAGAGTGTGGCTTGGCAGACAGCGTGTTTTTGTAAATAACCGCAATTCCTCCGTATGTGCAACCCGTTTCATCAGGTCATGCCATGGTTTAAGTTAAGCCGAGGATTGATTACTTGTTTTCATTTATGATGTCCGATACGATAGCAGTTTGGCTTTTAATAGACCTAACATTGAGACATACAGCAGGGATCGATTGTCCAGAGTTTGATTCGCACTCGGGGTTAGTCTTAAATGACGATAGCAGCAGTCGACCCCCAAAAAATTAAAATTTTTCTTATTCAAGCATTTTGATTTTTTGCCCCACTGAGGGCTTTTCTGGCCACTATTCTCCCCGCTCCGCAACCGTGACTTCATTTCTTCGACCAGAAGTTTTCTTCTCTTTCTCTCTTTTGGCGTCAGGTCTTGGTGGATGAACACCATCGACCATCCTCCTTCCTTGATCGTCCTCAAGTTTTTTGCACACGCCAACAACTGTTGTTTGTGCTCCTCTGTATCCAGCACCAACTTCACGGGTCTTGGTTTGACAGGCTCATCAACATTGTCAGCCATCTTTCCAAGTCGGAAACATTAGCTATTCCGACGTCGTTGCATGAAATCTCTTTCAGCATATTTTCTATCAATCCTTTATCGTCCCATCGGCGATGTCCAGGATCCGCTGTATCTGACTCTTTTAATCCATGGATAATTACGCTGGTCTTTCTTCTGCACCTCTCAACCTCCTCGTCCTTGTCGACCCACCTTTGGAGATCCAGTGCCTTTCCCAGACAGAATTGGCTACAAGGGATAACTTTGAGCAGTTGTGTTTTCTTTTGGGAAATTGTCCGCCTCCCTAAACCGTACCTTTAGCTGGTTCATGACATGGACAGAGAATAAAATGTAAATAATTTTTTTCTGTATTAGGACCATGGAAAATACAGATTTATTTAAAAACTGTAAGTGTTACTGATGTAAAAATTAAATAAGGTTATTTGTTGTTTATTTTAGAATAACTGCTATTTAAAAACTGTAAGCGCTACTGATGTAAAAATTAGTATTTAGTATTTACTCGAAAAATAAAGATATACGTGTTTTACCAGTTTTTGAATATTTGGTTTCCAGGACCTCAAACGTGGGGTGGATAAAAGAAAAACTAAAAATATGAAGGTTTTAAAATTTGGCATCTTCTTAAAAATTAAAATTATACATGTGTAACCATATTTTAATAATTTATTTTCTGGGACCTCAAATGTGGAGTGGAAAATATGGTTATTAGACTAACAGCCACTTAAAAATCAACAATCTATCTATCTGACTGACTGACTGACTGGCTGGCTGGCTGACTGACTGAAAATGTAAAAACTTTAAAATTCAGGATTAAGGTTTTTTTTTTAAATTATAAGATACGTGTTTCATTATTTTTTGGAAAAATTAGTTTCCAAGTAACGGTCTTGTGCCCGTTAAAGCTGGTTTAGTGCAGGCCTTTACTTTTGTGCCTATGAAACGGGACAGTTTGGGCCTAAATAACAAGCCAGGCCTGAAGTTTTTTGTCTATGAAATAAGCCGGACCACGTCTAAAAAATCCGTGTAGGGCACTGTGGATTAGAGTACGGCACGGACCGAGCCAGGCCGTGATTTTAGGGTCTTCAGACCGGATGGGACAAACTTGAAGTCAAGGTGGGACGGGCCGAGATTTTTCGCCAGGTATATAGAAATTTTAGGCCTGTAAAAACGGGCCAGGCATAATTAGACTAGTCGTGCCGGGCCTGAAATTTTGGCTTATAAAGCGGGCCGGGTCAAGTTGTCAACGGACCGGACCGAGTCGGGCCGTAAAATATCGCCCCGTGCAGTACGCTACTGTGGATGTTTATTCTCTTTTTCAAGCGAGCGAAGCCGCGACGGGAATGCTAGTATAATATATATTACAGGGTTGTCCAACTGGCGGTCGAAGTGTTTTTTTATTTCTTGGTTAAAACTTATAATTGTCTTATATATAAAGTCTTATTTTATAACAGTTTTATATGGCATACATATATCATAATTATGCCATATTAAGTGCTAAAATTTGCTTGGCCCGTCAAGGGTCTATGCATTTTTTATGCGGCCCATAATAGCATGAAGGTTGGACAACCCTGATATATTATAACAATTATAAGTCTATGGTTTTCACAGACACTTAAACGTTTGCAAAGGTTTTGCAGCCATATTTCAGTGTGGAATAAATTTGGTGGGATCATCGCAACTGATCCCAGGACAACTGATCCCAGGACTACTGATCCCAGGACTACTGATCCCAGGACAACTGATCCCAAGACAACTGATCCCGGGACAACTGATCCCACGGACAACTGATCCCGTGGACAACTGATCCCATGGACAACTGATCCCATAGACAACTGATCCCACATCTGCATCATTTTATATTTCACTGTTTCTGCAATCAATAAACTGATATTAACATACATAATTTCCGATTTCTGTTTGTATGTACGAATGTATGTATGTATGTGTATGTATGTATGTATGTATGTATGTGTGTGTGTGTATGTATGTATGTATGTATGTATGTATGTATGTATGTATGTATGTATGTATGTATGTATGTATGTATGTATGTATGTATGTATGTATGTATGTATGTATGTATGTATGTATGTATGTATGTATGTATGTATGTATGTATGTATGTATGTATGTATGTATGTATGTATGTATGTATGTATGTATGTATGTATGTATGTATGTATGTATGTATGTATGTATGTATGTATGTATGTATGTATGTATGTATGTATGTATGTATGTATGTATGTATGTATGTATGTATGTATGTATGTATGTATGTATGTATGTATGTATGTATGTATGTATGTATGTATGTATGTATGTATGTATGTATGTATGTATGTATGTATGTATGTATGTATGTATGTATGTATGAGTATGTTTGAGTATGTTTGGATGCTGTAGTGATGGTCCTAGTCATGGACTCCTAAATAAGCCGATAAGAATTAATGTTGGAGTGTCTTCATTAATTCATTTAATTCATATCTTCGAAAAAAACAACTTCTGAAATGAGCTAAACTCTATTATTTTTGGATTGGCACGGTTCCATTTCTCGTTATGAACTTCACGCAGAAAGGAGTGAAACGATGAAAAGTAATACTAACTTGTCAATTTCATTTTGACTGTGAATCGTGCTCTCGTGCGCTTATACTAAATATTATTTCTCCGTTTACTAACTGGAGTAGCCAGTATCATTATCACCACCTCCGTTGTCGTATGCAGCCAGCCATCGTAAGCTGGCTACGTAAGCATCATCACCACCATCATTGTCGTCAAAATGAGTTAAAAAATGAGTTGCTTATGTCTATGGGATCAGTTGTCTATGGGATCAGTTGTCCATGGGATCAGTTGTCAGTGGGATCAGTTGTCCGTGGGATCAGTTGTACTGGGATCAGTTGTCCTGGGATCAGTTGTATTGGGATCAGCTGTCCTGGGATCAGTTGTCCTAGGATCAGTAGGCACTAACCCAAATTTGGTAATATCTTCTCCTCACATTCACTTGTCTCCATACATTCAAAATAAATGATTCTGCAGTAAATTTGTTTAAAAATGTTTTAATCTAAAAAGGTTGGGTAAAAAATACTTGAGAGAGATCGATAGGGGGCGGTCACCCCTGCCGCTTTCCTTATATCCGTCACTGCTATTAGTGAACAGGGATATCAGCAACAGCAGAGAGCTGAATCAAATTATTAGCGCTACAGAATTTATGATAGATTTTGAATTTTTAACGAATAATTCTTTTGACCGGCTCTCAATTCTTAGATATTTTTAAATGGCTACTGCGCTATTTTTTTGTAAAAAAATTGGTATTTTAAAAGGTAATGATATACAAATCTGAAATGGTTACTTTATTTCTTCAATTCAACCATATTTTGTTTTGATTATAGTCATCTTTGAGTCTTTAGCATTTACTGCGGTGTTGTCGTTTCAGAGTTGTTTCTCGTGAATTTCAGTTGCTGCCGTTGTTTATCAGGCTGTGAGGTCTCGTCTTTCGTAACTCTTAATTTCGTAATTTTAACGCTGTTTAACAGTTGTTTTTTCTTACTAGTTTTTATTTGTCTGTCGAATTTTTTTCCGAAGGTTTGTTCGCTATTTTATTCATTTGTTCATCGGAGACAGAGACGGACTGGCCTGCTGGCCTGTATGAAGCTTATGTTCTATTGTTTCTTTTTAAACCATTTTTTTAAATTTTGTTTAAATTTTTAACATGAAAGCAGCTAGTGCTATTAAAGATTTTAAATGTTGTGTTTGCATCATATATTGTATATAATATCAATGTCATTTAAACTTTTAATTATTTACCAACTTACTTTACTTTTGGAAAGTAGTAACTGCTTCATTTGAATAATTTTTTCTGGTCTTGAGTAAGAACGTCTTCTCAACAAATATATAGTCAGAAACTCAAAGTTTTTTTTTAAAGAAATGTTTGTTTTGAATGATGGCTCATAACTGCTCTTTCAGTATTAATTCTCTTTTTATAGAGACTAGACTGACTAGACTAAATAAAGTGCATTTTTTACCGGTCCAAAAAACTTTGGCAAGAAACGAATATTCGTGTTGGCAAAAATTTAACAAATGTAAAAACACTAAACAAGACGCTGAAAAAATCAAATAAACCAATTATTGCTATGAATGTACAACTGAGTAAAATATAAATAGATAAACTCAGATTGATAGAAAAAGTAAATAACTTGATACTAATTGATAGAGTAAATAGTATCTAATTAATAGTCAAAATTGACTACTTTGAGATTCTTAGCTAGGAACAACATCATTTCATTTGGCTAATGAACAGCTACATTGATGGTCATTACATGTAAGACCTGCAGAACTGAATGTTCTCTCACTATCCACGATAAAAGTAGGGACGCCACAGAATTTGTTGGCAACCATGGCAAGCTGTTGATAAGTATACTGTTGGCTTTCCAATATTTGATTGGATCTTTTAGAAGCAAGTGCTGTGGATTACATACTTTTTTATGTACCATCCATAACAATAAACAAAAGGGGTTCACTTGTTTGTGATACTGTCATCATTGTCATCTATTTGTAATATTTGTTCAATTACCAGGCACACACACTTCAGCCAATCTCATTTACTGATGTAATAAAACTACACACAATATATCATATGGTTTATATCATATGGTTTGTATGCATGACTATGTTTGTTGTTCTACTCAACCTATTACCCTGGCATTCCCGATTTTTGTGGGTACCCAGGACAGAAAATTAAATTTCAAATTAAACAACAAAGACACTCCCTGTTTTGTTATTTTTTTTACCATTCTAAAAGACATAAATTTATTGTGAATTTAACAAGTTTAAGATTTTTCCAAAAGGTATGTTGTATAGGAGCCGATTATTTCGTCATTCGGCTTCGGCAACTAATTTTAGCCGAAGTCCGAATAGTTCAGAATTTCTAAGCTTCGGGCCAAAGCGAAGTTGTTTAGTCCCGTTTTTTAATTGCTTCACTATACTTATTTATTTAATTTCACTTATTTATATTTTTTGACTAAGTTTTTTTATGGAAAGATGAAAGTTAAGTTAGGGCTAAAATAAGGTTAGATTGGTGTAGAGCAAGTAACCTAGCTCCTAATACTAACATATTAACACAAATCATGATAATCTTGTGCATTAGCCGTCAAGCAAATGAATTAGAAAATATTGCAATAAGGCTAGATAGAAGTTGTGTTTGAGCTTATAATAAATGCAAGTAAAACTTCTTTAATATGACTTTAGTGGGCAATGGATGGTGATAAAGAAGTATGCAAAACTCCAGTGTCTTCAGAAGCTCCAACCCATATAGAAGAATCTGAGAATAATTGTAATAAAATTCATTCAAAGTCTCCAACTGTAAAATTACCTCAATATCGATATAGCAGGGTTTGTTTCTAGTTTCTTTATTTTGTTTTGTATTATCCATGTTTCATTGTGAATCCATAGTCAATCTTTACTCTAAAATTTAAATGAAAACTGGTTTTAGTTATGCTATTTATTCATATATAGGTGTTGCTTGCACACACACACATGTAAAGTAAAACTACTTTCGGATAACTTCTGTTTGCATAAGCTCATTGGGTTTCCTATTCAATATGTAGTTATAAATTTTCAAGGCTACATATATTTGTATATGCATGTTCATTTGACAGGATCAACTGTTGTCATGGAGAGATGTGAGATGTTCCAGGTTGAAACCAACAAACATGTCAAAAGAATATGAGTCGTTAGTAATTTTTCATGGTTTTTGGTTTGTTAATAAGAATAATGTTGTACAGTAATTAATTTAATAATTTTGTCGATCACTTTTGAGTTAACCCTGTCATGCTTAAAAATATAAAAAGGTAGATATTTCTAACTTACCTTTCAACAATAGATAAATACATATTTTAATATTCCACTTTTTAATTATATGTTTTTAGCGCATTTTTGAAAACTTGTTTCTAAAAAGACAGCCTAATAAAACACTTTGGCTGGTGAGTAAAATAAACTCGAAAACTAGACAACGTAGACAATTTACGGAAGCGCCAAGAAATATTATTGAAAAATAAGATTTCTATTAATATTGTAAAATTTCAATTGTAGAACTGACTAATCTGTTTTTAAATCATTAACATTTATAAATTTATAAAAGAAAAGGAAATCTGATGCTTATCAATGCAATAGTCAAAAATGGGCTGGAATCCCTTTTTTATAAAACGAAGACTTTTGTAATTTTTGTGTGTGTAAATCTATTTGATAGGTCGGAAGGAGTTTGGGACCCGGAAAAGTGGTTTAACAGCACGGTGGCCGATGGTGCAAATTCAAGTACAACATCAACGAGTAATAATTACCATCAGTACTTTAATTTGGGTGAAAAAATGTACTCGAGAGGCAGGAAAACGGAATGGGAAATGGATGAAGGTGGAAGAAGAGGTCCTCCTGGTAAGATTACAAATGGTCAGTTGTGTTATATGCGTGCATGTGTGTGTGTGACATGGTTATTAATACAAAAGTTTTGAGGTCATAACTTTTATTTAAAACATTTAAAAAACTTGAGTGGAAAAAAAACTTTTAAAAATAATTACAGGGCACAACTTATTGTACAACCATCATTGAATCCCCACATGAATGTATGATATATTAATTATTATTGTGTTGAGAGATTCAGTGATATTTCAATTATATGGGGTAAATGGTGGAAAAATTCCAGATGTATGAAAATATTGCTCTATTTATGCTTGTTGGTGGATTGTAAAGGTTAAAGTTGTGAAATCAGAATTTTGCTTTATGTTCAGACATAAAACATGAAGATTAACTTTGCTTACATAAAATAAACACGGTTTTCGTTTTATTTTGTGTCCAAAATTGATTTCTTCCATGAGGCTTGTAATTATTTCACCAATTCAAAAAAGGGTTTGAAAGTTGGTATTCAGATGTGTGCTGCTCTCAAACCTATAACCTGGTTGGTTGTTGCGAGTTGGACTTGTTAACCACTTAGCTAACTGTTTGTTTATTTGGTAAATTATTATTATAAGTAATTACCAAAATGTAAAATTACATTTTCTTTGGTTCTAATTTGAGCAACAGAATTTGAGACAAGAGTCGAGTCATTGCATCTGTTTTCTAATATATACTGAGGAATTAATTTCAATTAATAAACTTAAATGAACAAGTTCAAGCAAAAAACAAAGTTTTTTAAAAATACACTTGTATTTTTACATTATGCAAATCAATTTCTTAATGCAATAATAGTTTTACCATTGTTTATAGTAATACTTCAGTCAACATTTTAATAATTTTTTGACATAGCCTTGATTACCTAAACGTTCATTTTATTGACTCCATCTAGTGAATAATTTTAAGTTCATTTTCAAAATAGTAGGGATGTCACGGTTACCCGACGCGAACACGAAGTTTGGTACTACCCGGTCTTTTTTGGATACCCAAACTTTTGACAAAGTGAAACCCAAACCTGAACTTTCTAAAAATTGAAACCCAGATTTTTGAAAAAGAGAAACCCGAACCCGGTTTCTTAAGAAATTAAAACCCAAAACACGAGCTTTGGAAAATTTAAACACAATTCCGAAGTTTTCATAACTTGATACATTTATTGAAATCTACTATCAAAAATTATTTGCAGGCATTTTTTTTCATGAACAACATTCTTTCTGCAGTATGGTTCAATATATGAGTAGCACTTCTGAACAGTTGCTTAGATAGAACAGTGGTTAATTAGCAGATAAATAGGTTTTAGTTATGATCACCTAGGTCAGAAAAGTTAGCTAACTTTATCTACCATTGGAGCTGATCTTTCTTTACCGAATATTTATTTTGCATAAAGAATACAATCCTTTATAACAGTTATAACACAAACAACTAGTCTTGTGAGGCATGTTGGTCTAGTGGCTTAGAGATAGGCTTGGATATTCGTAGTACCTGGGTTCGATTCCAGGTTTGGGTAATTAGTTTTCTCGAGCAATGAACTAACGAACTTACATTTGCTCAGGTCCACTCAGCTTTTCATTCTTAATTGGTCAATAAATGAGGGCTGAGATGTATATATTTCATGTAGCGGTGCTCTAAGCTTTAACTTTTACAACAATATTTTAATACATTTTTATAAGTTAAAACGACTGAATCTAATTATTGAAAAGCACTCCTTAAGTATAATTTTGCCTATTGTTTTACACTTCAAATAAACATTTTCAGAGTACCTAAGAACCGTTTATTTAATGTTATAGTTACAGAATTTTTTATGATTAGAATGCGACGCTCATATGTAATGCTAGACCAATTTCAGAAAATAATCCACTTTTAAACAGAATTCAAGGAAAATAATATAAAATTATAGACAAGATTGAACAACATAAGTATTTACTGTATTACTTATGTTGTTTATTATTGTAAAATGGAATTTCAGAAATATTTGACTAAATCTTTGCCAATCACTAAATATATACTAGCAGTGAGATCACTATCAGGTGCATTTCCAAAATTTAAAAAATGGTACTATCCAAACTCGACCCAAGCCCGACACGAACCTGTAAGTTTTCAATTTTGAAACCCGAACCTGAAATTTTGAAAATCGAAGAGAAGTCAAATTCAATAAAAGTGTGCAAAAGTAATTTAGCAAAATCATGTTTTTGGCAGGTAGGGCTGATAAGCTTCATCACATGTAAACAACATAGAATATGTTTTTACTATTATATTTAATATATGTTTTTATTTTCTATGACTTTCAAATTCAAAACTTTAAATAATTGGGTTTTAGACAATTATTCTGTAATTGTTATTTGATTAAAGAAATCTGTGTTTCATTTTTTGGCAAATGAGGTGTGGGCAATTAATGTATTTTGGGTTCTTATAGGCGATTTTTCGTTATATAATTCATTTGCTTATTTATTGTGTTATAATTAATAAATATATTAATCTTAATAAATGAAGAATTATATTAAATAATTAGACAGAGGTCCAAGTTTGAGACAAAACATGGGAGACTCAGAAGTTGTGCTCATGCCACAAAGAAGTTTCAACAGTGGATGTTATGTCAACAATAATTTAGAGGAGAGGACCTCAACGAGAAGAGATGGGTGAATAATATTTTTTAATTTTATTGTCTACTGAAAAGCTTGCATAAGTTTTCTCTTGTATTTTTATTTTATTGATAAAATTCCAGCATAAGTTGTATTAGGTGTTCAAATAAATCATATTTCAGAAGGGAACAGAAGTTTGGTCAGAGAGTTGTTGGGAGTGGAAGAATACCGGTTGTCGACAGATTGAAAGGTAGAACTGAGGAAAACGAGAATTGGAATGATCGATCGTACGGTGCAAACAGATCTCGAGGGGTTAGTGCTGCTCTATTGATGATTATATTTATTATTTTAGATATTTTCTAAATAATAACTTTTAACTTTTTCAGAAAGTTATTGAAAGAAGACCTGAATGTAATGGTATGTTATTCATATAGATCTGTATCAATGGTAGAAATAATGAATGAATAATTTTGTTGTACATTAAATTTTTTTATCGAACAAATCTTCAGAGAGTGGTCGACTCGATTACAAATCTTCAAATCGGGAGATGCGACGTTCTCAATATTCTGAACCTTCGTGGTTCAGGGATGGTCCTTCCAGCCAGTCGGATACGATAGAACTTCACGGGTTCAATGGCCCCGAACCTCCGAACAAGGTGGTCGATAAGGGTAAAAAGAATTCTGCTGTCATCGATCGGCTGTTTGGTGCAAAAATGAAAAGTAAAGAAGGTGATGGTAAAGAACATAAAGAATCTGGAGATGAATTTGCAGTGAAAGGCAAGCTTTGTTTTTTAGTTTTGTTGATATTTTGGTGTTTTTTGTTTGTTTTACGTTTCACATTTTAAATTTATTAATCTTTCTTAGAACATCTAGAAATGATTAATTTGCATTTTATATTTTGCACTTGCAAATAATTTCTTTAAATTTATTCCTCGCAAAGATGAAAAGAAAGAAAATAGATCTTCACTTGCTGGCAGAGAGTCAGCACAAGAATCGAGTAATGTCGCAGAAGTTAAAGATGAGAAGGAAGAAGAACAGGATAGAAATTCTTCAGTGCAGTCGAACAAACAAACACAGCAACCTGCAGGAGATTTTGATTTTGATACATTCTTCAAGGCCGTCAACATTCCAGAATTTCCTGTAAGTTTTTGCTGCAATTTGTGTTAGTATTATTAATAAAACTTACTGTAAATTTAGTAAATTTATTGTTCAATTTATTTTTTGTCCAACAATACAATTTGGAGTATTAAAACTAGGTCATTTTTTGAGTGTGCTCATTATTTTCAAGACATTAACTATTTTTTATGCAACAGTACAAATAAGTGTTGTGTGTGCATGTGTGTCCAATATTGCTATTTTTATTATTTTTATTTTATATTGCTATTTAGACTTCTGAATTGGATTCTACTGCAAGCAGGTTTCAAGCATTTTTCTCCAACCAAGCAAATCAGGAGACATTTGCTAATGGTTGGTTTATAATGCTTGTTCTTACAATAATATCAGTATCAAAGTTTCATGTTTCCTTATCAGAATGTTTTAATCTTTCTTTTGCTTTTACTTAATAAATATTAATTTTTGATTTATGAAGAATTTATTTTTATTTGATTATTTAAGGATTGGTTGCAACTGATAAAAGAGGTTCAGGATTGAAACTTCTTCCTCCTCCCCCTCCCATTTACGGTCACAACATTGAACGTACCATAGATCCCGATGAGGAAAAGAAGAATTTCATGAACATTCTCCAGAAAGCTCAGCTGGTCCCGGGCACATCCATCCAACCAAATCACCACAATAATCAGCTTCATCAGGTTGATGCTACTAATGAGGCACCATCTATGCCTTCTGCTCAAGGTTCACTTATTTTAGGTTTACATAATAATTATTATTATTAGTGTTATAGTTGGCGTTTCTTAAGAATTGTTATACATTTACCTTTCTGACCATTTTCCAGCATCCTTAAAAGACTACGAATCTGACATTAAGGCCTTGTTAAATGTCAATCCTAGTGGGCCACCTTCTGGTTATATATTTTTGCATTGTAAATGTGTGTGATTATTTTTTTTATCGGTTTGTTTATTTTGAGTATTTTTCAGATGCCAGAAGCAATAATGGAGAACTCGCTGTAGTCTATGGTCCCATCCTCAATGGCGGCAATGCAGATAGAAGCACTAATTCAACATCTGGAAATGCACTTGCAATAACTCGCAAGCCACTTCCTGTTGGTTCTAAGGTGACTCGTGTAACAGATCTTGAAGGCGATTCTCTAAAAGCCGAAAGATCCTCTGCGATCAATATGGTTGGACTGGCTGGTCCTTCTGCCAAGCCGGAAGAGGATATGACTGCTTTCAACAAGCTATTGGGACTGATTCAACTGGTGAGCTGTTGTCAGAATTTAACTTCAGATTTAATATTTATTTAATCAATCAATCCTGTTTGATGTCGGGTTGTTTAGAATCCAGCCGTTCCAGGACAGCAAAAGCCTCAAACAGAGGCACAGTCGACAATCTTCAACAAGTCATCTGCTAACTCTTCTACTCATTCGTTTCTTCCATCTGTCAATCAGCAGACAAACCAACACCAGGCATGCACGAGTGCTACTTCTTATCTACAGTCGGTTAATAACGACAGGAAACAGAATGCTGCATCACCTACAGCCAGACCTTCTCCTATTGGTCAGTCATTTAATTGTGGTTGTTGGGGATGTTTTCCCTGTAGATTCATGGACACAGATTTCTTAGAAAAAAGTTTTTTTTGCAATTTATGTTTCATTGGACCTGACTGAATTAAATTTTTAAATTAAATATAAATTTAATATTTATATTAAAATCAAAAATTTGCCTTTTGATAGACAAAAATTGGCCTTTGAAAAGCTTTTATTTGGCTTAACATTAGGGCTGTGCTGGTGTGGTTTTTTTCTGCCGGTACTGGTATTTCCAGGCCAAATGAGTAGTTGTTATATTTTTATATTCTTGATGTTCTGAAAAGCAAAAAAATGCTTCTTTTGTACATCTTGCTGAAACCGTATGAATACAAAATCAAAATCCAGAATTTCATGAAAAACTTGAAAATTGTACAATCATATCTTAGTTTGGAAAACTAAATGATGTACATTGCACCATTTATTTGAGTTTGTTTTATTCTTTAATGTGAACAGTTGAATGATAATTAAATAAGTTTTATTTTATTTTCTTCCCAGCATTTGGAACTTGTCCTCCAACAAATCTTGCCACACCGATGCCCATTCACGCAAGTCAAATGATAAACCAATTTGTTACAAATGTTTGTTTAAGCTTATATTTATATAAACAAATATATTATATATGTTTAAGTTTATTTTATATATATATATATAATTATTTCTTTATGTTGCTTTAATTATGGACTCCTGAAAGTTGCATTTGTTTATTTGACAGCAACATGGGTCCAATGTTCATTATAACTCATTCGATCCTATGATGAAATTCAACAATCAAAACAGGTGAACTACTTACATTGTTTTATTTGTGGATTTAGATTTCCATATCATTGTACGGGATCGACGAGTATTTCTTGTGTGCCGTCTATAATAATGAACCAACTTCTTAAAGAATGAAGTAGTTTGCAAAATGATGATTTGCTTAATCTGCACAACCTTTGCACTGATATGATTCCTTTTGATTAATCTCTGAGTATGGGAGGTAACAGGTGTTGGTGCCCCTTGTTTTGCTCTTCTGCTTTGTTGTTTTGACTTGATAGGTAATCACGACCTGCCTACAAAGCGTATCAGGTTTGTTGTACTGAGACCCACCATTGTCCCTTTTTCCTACTTTAAATTTTATTGCATGCTGGTGACACACATGAGTTCAAATAAAATTTTATTTTTGTTTTTTTTTTGTACAGCATTGAACAAATATCAAAAGAGTCTCTTTTATCAACTTCTCAAGCTTCAGAAAAGCTGCATCCAGCCTTTTTACCAACAGCTGTCATTAGGCAGATGGTTCATGATAAAGGTTTTTATTTGATTCTATCTAATTACATTTATTTTTTTGCTTATGAAAATATTTTTTTTAATTAGAAAAGAAAAGAGGGCTAAAAATAGATGCAGATGTCTTCTTCAACTCACAGAGTGAAATACAGAACAACAATCAAGATGGCTTTCCACCAGGTCTAAATTATTTTATATTTTTAATTTAAATTTTAATATTTATCACACAAAGGTTTTTTAAGAAATATTTAAGATTTATCGTTTAGCTTGTTAAGACCGATAGTGCTGTAATATTAAATAACAAATCAAAATTATGATTCGTCGTGTGTTGAGGTATTTAGAAATGGTGGAATCATCAACAAATTTTTTGTTACATATATCACATTTTTCTAGCACGGGTCACCGGTGACCCAATCGGCCTTAAAGGTAACATAAGTTGCTGGTGATCCATATTGAAGCAATGCATGCGTGGCTGTTGGTTTATGCCAAATTCAAGCGGTTCCACGACAAAACGTTCACAGACAAAATGTTCAACGACAAAATGTTCCCGACAAAACGTTCACGACAAAACGTTCACGAAAAATGTTCACGCACAAAATGTTCACAGACAAAATGTTCACAGACAAAATGCTCACAGACAAAATGTTCAACGACAAAACGTTCACGACAAAATGTTCACACTAAAAAATAAAAATTTTGTTTTATTATTGTCAAGATCGCTTTCAAACTAATTATTAAGTCATTTTTAGTGATGTGTCTATTCACCATTTTATTTACCTAAGCAAAGTATATGTGCATGACAGCATGAAACTAATACGTATTGGCAACATCAAATGATCTTCAATTAATAATTAATTGTATGGAGTTATAGCTATTTGGCTTGTTTCTTTTTCATCCATATTTTGATCCTTCTTATCATCGTTCCATTTATTAACTAGTTAATGCCGGTTAATTGCTTTTGTATACCCTAACTTTTTAGTTTTTAATTGCTAGAGATGTATTTTCAATTCTAGTTGAAAAACACAAGTAGCTGCATGCTGCTTTACCCAAGTCACCGTTACGTTAATTAGCTAATTAAAGGAGGCTATATTGCTCTTGGAAGCCGATAACTTCTTAATCGCTAGGCTACAACGATCAAGGCTTCTTTCTGACGTTCACTTAATTAAAATTGAAACATCAAATGAATCTCAATTAATACCTAATTGCATTTCTTTTCCTTTTTAATCGGAGTTAATAAAGATTTCATATTTCGACCCTTTTAATCATCGTTCCATTTATTAACTAGTTAATGCGGGTTGGTTAATTTTCTCTTGGATACCCTTAACTTTTTAATCTTTAGAATACAGCCATCAAACCTTATTTACGTCGTCTGCTTAATTGAAATTGAAAATTCAAACGATCTCAAATTAGTAACCAATTGTATTTTCCTATTATAGCTATCTCATTTCATCTGTTTTTTTCCTTCTTGCTGAAACAGTTTACAGTCCTCCGATCCATATTCATCTGGTTGTCGTTTGAGTTAGGGGTATCAAAGAGGAAATTAACATTGCATTTACTATTGTTAACGTTTTATTTGCGCTCATTTTGTGAAACACAAAAAAAAAACATTTAAAACTAAACTAAATTTAAAAGTTGCAATCGTGAACATTTTGTCGTGAACGTTGTGTCGTGAACATTTTGTCGTGAACATTGTGTCGTTGAACATTTTGTCTGTGAACATTTTGTCTGTGAACATTTTGTCGTGAACATTTTGTCGTGAACGTTGTGTCGTGAACGTTTTGTCGGGAACATTTTGTCGTTGAACATTTTGTCTGTGAACGTTTTGTCGTGACACCAATTCAAGCACAGTTTATTAAAAATATTTAATAAAAAAATAGATCAAATATACTTTCAGAATTGTTATTTAACTATGAAAATAAATAAAACAAGTCTGATTTGGTTATACAGAAGTAATCAGTGTCATAACAAAATCTGCAACGGTCCTAAAGATGTCAAATATCAAAGAAAAATCAGTAATGTCTAGAATTTGAGATAAAACAAGTAAATTAAAAACGAATTTTTAAAACCCAATGCTTTTATATGTAATTAAAACACAAATTTTGCAATCAATTTTTTCTTATATTACTCTTTTATTTTATATTAAAGTCGAAATATCTTAATTATATCGAAATATCGAAATTAATTAAAATTAACTAAATTAATTGACTTATTGTAAAACTAATAATTGAATATTGCATTGTCTTCTATTTTGAGCATGTATGCAAAATTTGAAAAAAATCTATCATCAGGAAGTGACTCAAAAATTGATTGCAAGATTTGAAACAGACAGAGAAACAAACAGACAGACAGAGAAACAGAGACGACGAGTTAATAAAAGCATTGGTAAAAAATTTATCAACGTAAACATAGGATGATGTCAATAAAGTTAATAGCAAAACTTTAAAACATTAAACGCATAAAAGTTGACATCACAACTGGATCAAAGAAAATCTTCAAACATAATTCAGACTTGTGGATCTTTTGTATGTAAATTATGTTCATAGTAATTTTTTCCTTAAATAGGTTTTCAATTTGCTTTGGGACAATTCAGCCATACAATTTATAACAGAAATGTCAATTTTTTCAACAATTCAAGAGTTCAATCAACTGACTACAGCTTTCATCTTTTGTTTATTTGTATCATAAGAAAATGTCTTTAATGCAATTGAAGGAAAGCATATGTGGTGAAATATAATTTTGGTCTGAATTAGTTCAAAGTTGTCATTCTGGTCTTTTTCTTACTTTGCTTCATGGCATCTCTAAGGATACTGTTTTATTACATAACACTTAGCATTGTTTAGGAATCCACATGTTGATATATCTGGTCTTGTTCGTCTTGTGTTGTGTGAGGGGTAGAAATAAAAAATTAGCTTACCCTGATGGTATTAAAATAGTAATGAGGACCAGATTCAATGAACCCGGTTCTGGTTATGATGCTCAGAACATCAAAGCTAGTTTAAGTCACAGTAAAAGTACTTGTGACTCTTTTGAACTCTAAAGTTTTTTTGTTCAATATATTCGAACACTCACAGATCTACCATAAAACAGCTGTACATTCTTGACTTCAATTTTTCTCATTGTTTATCTAGTCACATATGATGATTTGCGGCTTGTGAGTGGCATCTTATGCTTCTGAAGAATCATGAAAAACATTATATGTCATGAAAACTAGGGCTGTGCTGGTATACCGGCCAGTTTTTGGCATTATCGGCAGATACCGGTTCCGCCGGTATGAAGGGTGCTGGAATGGGCTTCCAGCACATCACGCATGAAAGACAAAAGAGTGAAAGACATACAGCAGCAGGATGGGCAGTGCAGTTTACCTGTATGCCCATTGTTTCCCGGGGGCAAAAAGCCAGGGGCGAACTTTCTGCATCCCCATACATACATAAACATATATATAGGCGGGAGATGAAGCATCATAGATTATAAATGTTTTTTGATACGTCACTTTATATATAATGTAGTGTGTAATTGTTCATATTTCAGCATCTGGTTCAAAATTTTCTCAAGATACTTTGTGGACATTTCTCCGCTCAAACCAGGGAGGAGAGACAGGTGGAGGTGCAGGCTCTATCTTCCAGCCTCGGCCCTACAACTTTCAGCCCCCTCATCATTCTTTCCATCCACATCCCCACTTTCAGCAGCAAGCACACCAGGGCATGCCATACATTTCTCGACCTCAACAGCCAATGATTAATAACGTTAGCACTTTCTTGCAATGCTTACAACAAGGAAGGGTTGTGCCTCATCAGCAGCAACAGCCACAACAGCAGCCTCCAATTTTTCATTCCCTCATCCAACAACAAATTCAACAGCACAGTGTTGCCCCAATGAAAAGAGCAATCGTCAAAGGTGAGTTTTTCCAGGTGTTTCTTCATTAAAGTATACATATTTGTTAAAGTTGTCAGCTATCAAGTACTAATGGCTTCTTGTCAGTCATGTAAAAGGACAATTTATACTATCAATAAATGTGGCTTATCAATTTATACTATCAATAAATGTGGCTTATTGTTTATAAATATAACCTTTCAAGCCACTGCAGGGTTTTAATTGTGCGTTCGTGCCAAACTAATAAATATCGTAAAGAACAAGTGTGAGGTGTGAAGTAGTAGTGGCAAACCTTTGTCAGAACTCCTGGTAATATGGTAGCTCTTGAACAAATTATAGTTCTTGGGAAAGGGGAAGTGAAAGTGGGCTTTCACCATTCATGTGGTTGAACTTGAACATTGTTTTTTGTGGTTATATATATATATATATATATATATATATATACTAACAGTGCCCGTAGCGACTTCGCTCGCATGAAATTAGAGAATTTGAACCGTGCATCCATAGGTGTCGGCGAGGCCCGTCGACAACTTGGCCCAGCCCGTTTCAAAACCAAAATTCCTGGCCCGGCATGGCCCGTCTAATTTGTAAGCATCTGCGTCCCGATATCGTTATCTCGAATTCAATCGAGATTTCAAAACGATACGGGAGATCCTGTATCGCCATTGAAACGATACAGCCTGCGGAAGAAGTCTCGTATCTATATAATTAGCGATACTAAGAATTTCATTCCCGATTAAAATCCCAAAAAAATATCGGGATTTTTTAAAAATATTTTCCAATAAATAACGAAAGTCATACATATTTAATTAACGATTCTCACAACTGTGAATATTTGCAATTGATTCATCAACATTGATTAATTAATCTACCTATTGACAGAAGTTTATAACTATTATCATCCCCACTTTAAATTCGGTTTTCCAGACAGCCTGTAGCCCCATTTTTTACTATTTTTAGTCTGGGAACCGGCAACAAAAAAGCCACGCTCCTCTTAGGCTGCTAGTCGAGCTCTGCATACTACTGATACTACAAGCCCTACAAGGCAATCGTACTCGCTGACATCGATGACTATTATTATTAATGAGTAATGTAATAGTAATGATCATTCTATGTTTATGTTTTGGTTTAGTCTGTTTGATAAACTTATTTTTTCAAATTTGTTACATAGAATTGGAATGATTATTTTAGTGTTTCGATATCCGTAATTGACCGTAATAGTAGCTCATCTTAGATATATCTTTATAATCTCGATGATATTCTTGGTTGTGTGTGAGTATGTGTGTGCCACCTGTAGTGTGCACGACAGTGCCGTAGCCCGTATCGTCTGCAGCTGGAATTCGAAACTTTCTCAGCTTCTTTCTTGCTATTGCTAACCGCATTCGCCATCGCCTATAAATAAACACGCTGGGTTTTTTCACTTTTTTAATTCTTGCATAGAAGCACTTTCTCGTGTTTGTCATCATTATCATGCCGCATCACTAAATAAAGTAAATAAATACTTTCTATCGGCGGTAGCGTTTTATTTAGAGTCTAAATTTAGACAAATAGATGTACCGAAACTAAAAAAATGAAACTTATTTCAAGTTGTAAAAAAAAATTAAATTTGGTAAATTTTTATAAATTTTGAAATTTTTTAATATTTATATATTTTTTAATATTTATATATTTTTTTCAATGAATTTCTTTAATGTAGTTATTAATATTGTCTGTCGCGTATAGTTTATCATTCTATGTTATCTCTAGGCAAAATTTCCGCTTCAGTCGAGATCCCGAAATCGTATCGTATCGATATCGTATCGTTATTGTTCGAAGCGTCTCGTATCGTTTAATTCGAGGCAAATTTCAGAAATCGTATCGTTCCAAAAAAATAACGGGACGCAGAAGCTTACTAATTTGGGCCCGGTCCGTTTTTACAGGCCTAGAAATTCTATATACTTGATAAAAAACTTCTACCCATCCCACCTTGACTTCAGGTTTGGCCCGGCCCGTCTGAAGACCCTAAAATCACTAAAATGTCTATATGCTTAGTGAAAAACCTCGGCTCGTACCACCTTGATTTAAGGTTTAGCATGGTCCGTAAAAAGACCCTAAAATAACGGCTTGGTCCGACCGGTGATAAACTGGACTCAGGTACTTTTAACTGGCACAAAACCTCAAAATACTAAGTTTTACATCTGTAATGCTTGCAGTTGTTGAATAGCAGTTATTTTAAAATCAAATAACCCTTATTTTGACCCCATTTGAAGTCATGGAAACCAAAGTTTTAAAAAATGGTAAAACACGTATATCTTTTTTTGGAGTAGATACTAAGTATTAATTTTTACATCTGTAGCAATTACAGTTGTTGAGTAGCAGTTACTTTAAAAACCAAATAACCCTATTTTCCAGCCTACATTTGAAGTCCTGGAAACCAAATTTTCAAAAAATGGTGAAACACGTATATCATTATTTTTATAGTAGAAACTAAATACTAATTTTTACTTTTGTAGCATTCACAGTTTTTGAGTAGCAGCTTCTTTAAAAACCAAGTAATCCTATTGTCCTCTCCACATTTAAGGTCCTGGAAACCAAATATATATATATATATATATATATATATATATATATATATATATATATATATATATACTAGCTGACCCAGCAAGTTGTTTTACTTCTAGACATGCAGATACCCTGTGCGGGTGATGCTAGTAATGATTATTTGCTTTTCTATATTTTTTTGGCTGACAAATTAATTGGCTGTTATTTTTTCTTAAAATTTTGAATGTGAATTATGACTGGTAATAAAAAATACAGATATAGTAAATTTGAAGTTCCTGGAGTATGTATAGCAAATTGTATTAGCTGATTCAAATTTGCAGTCGGTGCAATTTGGTAAAAGCATAGATGTTCAAAATTGAAGTTTTAATAGTTCTTGGGCATCTTTGAAGCGATTCTGTCATGATGTCAAAGCCTGTTAATTTTATCATGAGCTTCTGCCTTGCGAAATTGAAAGAAATCCTCCCAACTCAGACCTTGCCCTGCAGTATGTCCAGATGAAGCTCTTTCATGTTGTGACAATCCTTTTCATCATGCTTATCTAGGTTTCAGAATGGCTGCACTCCAGGTCTACAATCTAATTCATGTGATTGTCTGCTTTATCTGTTAACAGTCTGTTGTGGTGTTCTGCAAAGTGCTTGTTTGTTATTATTCTTAAGTCTCTATGAAGCTGATGAGTTAGACAGATTATGGTGGTTCAGTTTTCAGTGCAAGTTTGGAAGATATTGTTAGTTGTCCAATTGGTAGAACTCTTATTTGACTTTCTTTAAAGAATAAAGAACCTCGAGGCATGCAAATCACAAAATTCTCTTCTGATGTATTTTTTTAAAGATTCATTCATTTTGATAGGCCATCCATAATGATATCTGATTCATAATAAGAATTTACTTGCTTTAAACCTTTATAAGTTAAAAACCAATTTGATTATTTCTCCAGCACTTTGTGCTTGTTTCCTATAACATTTATATAATAAAGAGCTGCAAGGATACAACAAACTGGATTTGCAAAGAATATCTTAATTTCATGGTGACCATTTTTTGAATCATATATCATTATTTCAATATCTTTCCCATATCTTCTTAAGTGTTTCAAAACATGACTTTTTCTTGTTGACTATTATAAACTTTTACTTAATTATGAAATTGATTTAAAAGCATTTAAGATGTTTTAAAATAAACTTGATATGTTTATCTTTTTAAATAATAATTGTTTAAAAGTAATGATTGTAAATATTTCTTGGTAATAAATGTTTTTTACATTTAATTGCATCTCAGGAGCAAACCATCCATCACTGTCCATCAACACAGAGCAAAATCTGTCTCTCGGCAACCAAGCTTCAATGCATGGCAACCAAGGTTGTTTCATTTCTATGCTTAATTTTAAACAAAGATATTAAAGTTATTTTTTCTTCAAAAAATTAAAAGATTTTTCCGTCTTAGAATTTTTTTAATTTCCTATGGGAAATATTTTTATACTTGAAGAATCAGGAATGCTGCTTAATTTTGGCTCTTCTAAAAATAAGCTGTAATTTTTAGTGAGATTTATCAACCTTATAATTTTCACTGTTAACATGAATTAAAACATGAGGATATTGTTGCTTGTTTAATAATATAGTAATTAAAATAAAACACTTTCTTTTGTTTCATTTCATTTCTTTCTTTTGGCAGTCGATCCATCTGCACAAGCTGCTGTACTGGCAGCAATACGCCAAGCCTTGTCAGCTAATCAGAAGCACCATCAGCAGAATGCGGTGGTTGACAACCACATAGGATTGGATGGCTGGTTGGGGGGAGGAGCTCCGATAGCGAACAAGTCCACAGGAAGTCGTTTGCCAAATCAGGTTTGTGGTCGTTGCTTTAGATTGTATTTTTATGTTTGTTATAATTAATTTCATTTCTTATAATTTATTATTATTATTTATTCATTTTAATTGAACATAAACCTGACAGAATACAGGAAATTTTAATATACATATATAGATATCTACATATAAATGATTGTTGATGAAAAAGATAGAGTGAAAAATAAATAAGATGATAAATATGAGATAAATAATAATAATGACTTTTTAAGTAAATTTGTTCTGAAAGGAAATTATTTATAATCAAATTATATAATTAATGTTTTTAAATCACAGTGATATAATTACATGAAACTATTTTACAGGTGAAGCTGCAGTAATCAAGAATAAAGAATCCCACCTTTAAGAACAATAAGTTTCTGTTTGATATTTCCATTTGAGAGTGCTTCATGAAACCACATACAGAAAATGGCTTTCCGTTTAAACATTTTTTTCAGTTGCTCATCATCTCACGTTTGTTTGCCTTGTAAATACTTTTTGAGAATTTGACATGAAACAATATGAGCATGATGTCATTTGGTTGTTATTTTAAATGATTATTTAGTTGAAACATAACTTTTGAGAAGTTTGTGGTTTTTTACACTTTCTGTCATTAAAATGTTTTTTCCGTTTCCAACAAATCAATAATGAAATTGCTTTCAAGTGAAGCAGAAAGATCTTTCATAGTGAAGGAGAACTGTTGCCCTTGTGAACCTTTTTCTAGGCTATTTTAAATGATTTGAAGTAGGCAATGTCATTAATAGTTAAGATGTCATATGGTGGTTTAAGGTTCAATGAATCTGCATAACGTTAAAACCACTTTTTATAAATTTGGTTAAATTTAATGACATAGTTTCATTGCTGCTGTGCTTGAATGTTGTGTTTGAGGTCAAATTTATGTGCATATGTAAATAGATTTACTCGCTTTGTACAAATGACCTTGTCGATGTTTCAAAATAGAATGTTCATACTTTTGATTCTTATTGGTCGGTTTTCAAAATTTGGCTTCTTCTGGAAACAAGTGGTGTCCGATGCAATGTTTGTGGACCTGGAACATTGGAGTAGTCGTTAAATAATTTAACTAATGTGATAAGTGTCTTGCCATGCAGCTAGTTTCCTCTGGAGATGCATCTGAGTTGAGGAATTTTGTTTTGCTTTCAAGATGTGGAAAAATTATTGGTTATTGATTGTAGCCTAGTTTTCTGTTGATACAATTAAACTTTCGTTTTTATTTTCAAAAAAAGTAAATAAACAAACACCCAATCTTCTGGTTTTGGTGATTTAGGTGTTGAGAGATAAAGCTTTATCTACAAATTTCTGCAAACCGGTGCGCAGAAATGTTGTTTATCAAAAACACCAGGTTCAATAAAAGAAAAATATTCATAATTAGGATGTAAAAAGTGTTTAGTTTAAAACAAAAGAAATCCTTCATTGCAGTTAATTATTAAGAGAGAAGCATTGTAAACAGCTGCAGGGCAGAGATTTGGTTTTTAGCAGGGGCGCAGCCAGGATTTTTTTTCCGGGGGGCGGGGAGAAAAACTGTTAAGTAAGGTGTTTTCTGAAAAGTTTATGACCCACAAAAGTCAGGGCTTAAAGACAGTTTAAGCAACAATTAGTAATATAAAACTATTTGAACCAATTTATTACAATAAATTCAGTCGCCTTTTTTGCGACAAAATGTCAATGACGGTTTCTTCATTAATGGGAATTTCGCGATTGATCGTCATCTAGGCAAGCCCATTCAGCCTTGCCTGGCCCAAAACCAAATTAATAGATAATTAATTCTGAATTGTTTGTTTCAATAAATTCAACATAGGTTAATCAACTAATAGAGGAAAGAATTGATAAACATCCCAAATTCACAGGCCCGCCTGTCACTTCAAATTCCACTTTGGCTAGGATTCGGGGGTCCCCTAGCTGCGTCCCTGGTTTTTGGGTCTGTTCTTCTGAAAAAAAATATTTTTGATTAAGCAATATACACATTTTATAACAAGTGAACTGTAAAAATCCGTAATTATTTTGTAATTCAGCAGCTAATAATTGTTTGAAAATTATTTTTTGATTATAATTTGCGTCGGGTGACCAATTTGTTGCTCTTCTAACGTAAGTTCAATCTCCGTTGAATTCATCCGCAAAAAATTGGTGACCCGACGCAAACTTCAACATATTAGTGATATCAACGCAATTTTTTAACAAGTGAATCAAAAAACTAAGTTTTTAAAAAAACCACTTTTATATAATCGATTGTTATATATATATATATATATATATATATATATATATATATATATATATATATATATATATATATATATATATATATATATATATATATATATATATATATATATATATATATATATATATATATATATATATATATATATATATATATATATATATATATATATATATATATATATATATATATATATATATATATATATATATACAGGGGCGGCGCCAGGAATTTTGTCCTGGGGGGGTCCAAAATGTCCAAGGACAAGTTGAATATATATATTGAATAAGTGTATATATATATATATATATATATATATATATATGGTTCATAGTCCTTTACCCATTTTGTTAAAAACTGAAATAGAACTATGTAAGAAATAAATACTGAAGTATTTACACTAGCAGATCACAATTTAATCATGTTTTTTCTAGTTTATCTAGGTTTGTTACTGGCAAAACAAAGTTCAAATATAAATGGAAAAATGTAAGTTGTTGTTATTACTAGTTTTTTCAAAAATTAAAATTTATTCAACAAAAACGAAATAAGAGTTCATAAAACAGTGAACTATCATGAATAAACATTGAATCATCATCAAACTATACAGAATGTTTAAGAAAAACTACTATAATATAGTTAAACTTCATGCAGGAAAAACATAGCTTGAGAAAAGGAAGAAAGCCCGCCGCAGGCGAAAAAATTTTTCGACTATTTTTAGTCTGATTAACCCAATGAAATTCAAATACCCCCCCCCCCCCTAGTAAAAAAAGTCTTTGGATTTGCAAAAATCTCACGGGTGGCACCTGTCGGAGCTGGGGGGGTCCGGACCCCTGGACCCCCCCGCCCAGCGCCGCGCCTGTATATATATATATATATATATATATATATATATATATATATATATATATATATATATATATATATATATATATAGCTCTTCATGTCAGCAGGGTAAAGTCCGTCTTTTTTAATAAGCGGAGTGACAAGTGCTGACTTCTGACTAGCAGGAAAATATCCTTCTTGTAAAGATCGAGTGCATATCAAAGCGACAAAAGATTGTGGACACAACATTTTTTGATAATCCAAGTTGGGGATGGATCCAGTGAACAATATTTGTTCGGAGCAGCCATTATCAATTTCATTATCTCATCAGCCGTGACTGGTTGGAATTCATCCATGAACAACGTGCTGGTCAAAAGTATAGATGGTGGCTTTGCAAGCGCTGTATGTGTTCTAACTTGCTCTACCTTGTCTTGAAAAAACCTCACAAACTGGTCAGGAGTAATAGAAGAGCTCACATTAGATGAGGATTTTTCTTTACCAAGAAGTGTTGACAAGTTACTCCAGAGCTTTTTGGAGCTTTCTGATTAGCGGCAATCCTGGCTTCCCAGTATTCATGCTCTTTTTCTGGAACAAATATCGCATGGTCCGCAGGCCGTCAATCCATATAGATTTACTCACCGTTGTGTGATGCCGACGATAAATCCGTTCAAGTCGTCTCGTGGACCGCTTAAATGCCCGGCATTCACTATCAAACCATGGCGTTAGTAGATTTCGAGGTTTTCTTTTGATTAATGTAAACGGAGCGTGATTATCGAGAAGCTTTGATAGAGTAGATGAATAGCACTGGAAAAGTTCATCAGTTGAATGATGATCGAAATTTTCTGGATTATGACAAAGTTCACTCAAACGTAAATCAGTCAGGAATGCATTATAATCAAATCTTTTGCATGAACGTCCCCAAAAAGTGGCAACAGGCTTAGTTGGTTTTTGGAGTGGAAGTCGAAACAATAACATTAGATGGTCAGATAAGCCAGTTTCTTGCACAGAAACTTAAAGATCTACCATATCATCACGTGAAATCACGAGATCAAGCTGCCCTCCTAACCGATGCGTTGGAATTGTCTCATGAATAATCAAATTGAAAGAAGTTAGCAATTCATGCAGTTTCATTGCAATTATATCATTTTGTCTTTCAACGTGAATGTTCAGGTCTCCAGTAATAACAATTGGTCTACGGTATGTTGACAATATTTCCAGAAGGAAACTGAACTCATCAAGGAACTTTTTGGTTGCAGGCTTTGATCCAGGACGATAGACTGATAACAATACAACTCCAGTCTGATTGCTAGAGATATTACAACAAAAAAATTTGAATGACGCAACTGGTGTTCGAAAATCAATTTCAGTCATAGACAAGCCATCCTTATAAATAATTGCAATTCCACCATGATTTATCAAAGCCCGAGATTTGCTTGTATGGTCAGCAGGACGTGCCCGATCAAGACACTTGTAACCAGCAGGAGTAACACGGCCCAACAAAACGCTATCACCAGATTCATGCCAAGTCTCTGCAGCAACAAAAATGTCAATTGACTGAGACGCAATCAGATCACAGATTCTAGACGATTTCTCCTTGATCGAACACACATTATGAAAAGCAACAGACAGGCCAGCAAAAAACTTCTTTATTAAAAACTTTTTTTGAATTTTTGCAATTGATTACCCCGGATGCAGTACCGAAAGGGCGAATCCTTAGCTAAATTTGCATTTAATTTGTTTCTTTCAAGTCTAAGCTGATAATCCAGTTGTCTTTCCGCTTTTGTTAAATCCGGACTGATATAGACGGATTTATGGTCACTGTTTCTCAGACTTTTGGCAGCCATGAGAATCGGATTCCTAAAACTAACATCAGATAATTCTACCAAAATTGGACCTGGTTTGCTTGTGTCTTTAGATCTTAGTCGTTTAAAATGTACAGGCTTTACCTCAGACTTACCGATTACATTCAAGATTTGTTTAACGGATTCTTCATCCTCAGTTTTTTTAGTAGCCTGGGCTGAGTTCAGTGACTCAGGGATACCGTAAACAATTATATTCTTTTTTCTTCTTTCACGATCCTTCAGTTCATTTATTGAAGCATTAACAACAACCAGCTGAGCAGCTGGCTGTTTTGTTTTTTGAGTACCGGCTTTCACCACTTGAACCCAGTCATTCACAATCGAATATATATATATATATATATATATATATATATATATATATATATATATATATATATATATATATATATATATATATATATATATATATATATATATATATATATTGTGTTTTTTGCGTAACTCGGCAGTAGATTTTCTTTCGTGCATGCTCCGTTAAAAATATCCCAAAAAATTGGTTTTATCCCAACTGTATCGGTTCGAATTATATTAATTTCCTAATCGTCTATTTTAAGTAAATATGTTTCGCAATTGTTCCATTTTCAGTTCGACTTTCACATTCGTCCATTTTGAATATTTTCATTATTTTCTATTTAAAGGGCTCTGATGATGGCCTTCGAGCCGAAACTGTACAGTAAGCCCCCTACGAAAATTAATAAAGAGTTTTACTTAAAAAACAAAGTTGTTGTCCGTAGATTAGAATCTTATGTTAAAAAAATTATAAACAAAAAATGGGCAGTTATTTTTAACGGAGCATGCACGAAAGAAAATATATATATATATATATATATATATATATATATATATATATATATATATATATATATATATATATATATATATATATATATATATATACTAGCAGTGCTCGTAGCGGCTTCGCTCGCATGAAATTAGAGAATTTGAACCGTGCACATAGTAGAGTACTGCACGGATCAATTTTTTAGGTCTCGGCTCGGGGATCATCGCAACTGATCCCAGGACAACTGATCCCAGGACTACTGATCCCAGGACTACTGATCCCAGGACAACTGATCCCAGGACAACTGATCCCGGGACAACTGATCCCACGGACAACTGATCCCACGGACAACTGATCCCACGGACAACTGATCCCACGGACAACTGATCCCATAGACAACTGATCCCATATTTGCATCATTTTATATTTCACTGTTTCTGCAATCAATAAACTGATATTAACATACATAATTTCCGATTTCTGTTTGTATGTACGAATGTATGTGTATGTATGTATGTACGTATGTACGTACGTATGTATGTATGTACGTATGTATGTATGTATGTATGTATGTATGTATGTATGTATGTATGTATGTATGTATGTATGTATGTATGTATGTATGTATGTATGTATGTATGTATGTATGTATGTATGTATGTATGTATGTATGTATGTATGTATGTATGTATGTATGTATGTATGTATGTATGTATGTATGTATGTATGTATGTATGTATGTATGTATGTATGTATGTATGTATGTATGTATGTATGTATGTATGTATGTATGTATGTATGTATGTATGTATGTATGTATGTATGTATGTATGTATGTATGAGTATGTTTGGATGCTGTAGTGATGGTCCTAGTCATGGACTCCTAAATAAGCCGATAAGAATTAATGTTGGAGTGTCTTCATTAATTCATTTAATTCATATCTTCGAAAAAAACAACTTCTGAAATGAGCTAAACTCTATTATTTTTGGTTTGGCACGGTTCCATTTTTTATTATGAACTTCACGCAGAAAGGAGGTAAACGATGAAAAGTAATACGAACTTGTCAATTTCATTTCGACTGTGTATCGTGCCCTCGTGCGCTTATACTAAATATTATTTCTCCGTTTACTAACTGGAGTAGCCAGTATCATTATCACCACCACCGTTGTCGTATGCAGCCAGCCATCGTAAGCTGGCTACATAAGCATCATCACCACCACCATTGTCGTCAAAAATGAATTAAAAAATGAGTTGCTTATGTCTATGGGATCAGTTGTCTATGGGATCAGTTGTCCATGGGATCAGTTGTACATGGGATCAGTTGTCCATGGGATCAGTTGTACTGGGATCAGTTGTCCTGGGATCAGTTGTCCTGGGATCAGTTGTCCTGGGATCAGTTGTCCTGGGATCAGTTGTCCTGGGATCAGTTGTCCTGGGATCAGTAGGCACTAACCCCTCGGCTCGGCCCGTCGACAACTTGGCCCAGCCCGTTTCAAAAACCGTAATTCCTGACCCGGCACGGCCCGTCTAATATGGGCCCGGCCCGTTTTTACAGGCCTAGAAGTTCTATATACTTGATGACAAACTTCGGCCCGTCCCACCTTGACTTCAGGTTTTGCCCGGCCCGTCTGAACACCCTAAAATCACTAAAATGTCTATATACTTGGTTAAAAATCTCGGCCCGTCCCACCTTGATTTAAGGTTTGGGCAGGGCCGTATGAAGATCCTAAAATAACGGCTTATCACTATCACCCGTCCATCCGGTGATAAACTGAACTCATCTACTTTTAACCGGCACAAAACCTCAAAATACAAATTTTCACATCTGTAGCACTTACAGTTTTTGAGTAGCAGTTATTTTAAAATCAAATAACTCTTTTTCCACTTCACATTTGAGGTCCTGGAAACCAAATTTTCAAAAAATGGTGAAACACGTATATCATTATTTTTAGAGTAGAAACTAAATACTAATTTTACTTTTGTAGCATTTACAGTTTTTGAGTAGCAGTTACTTTAAAAACCAAGTAACCCTATTTTCCACCCCATATTTGAAGTCCTGGAAACCAAATTTTCAAAAAATGGTAAAACACGTATATCATTATTTCTGGAGTAGAAACCAAATACTTATTTTTACTCCTGTAGCATCTACAGTTTTTAAGTAGCAGTTACATTAAAAACCAAATAACCTTATTTTCCACCCCACATTTGAGGTCCTGGAAATCAAATTTTAAAAGAATAGTAAAACAAGTATATCTTTATTTTTAGAATAGAAACTGGGTTGAACATTTGCTCAGTCGACAAACATCTTTTTTTTATGCAAACTTAAAAAAAATTGTTTTAAAATTGTTTTTATTTACAATTTGATTTTGTTTCATATTTTTTAATTAGTTTAAATTTTTTAAACACATTTTCTACTTCAAAATTTATAAATTGTCATATACTATGCTGGGGTAGCCCGGTCGGCCTATGAAAAATTGTATATATCTATGATAGAAACTAAGTACTAATTTTTAAATCTGTGGTATTTACGGTTTTTGAGTAGCAGTTACTTTAAAAAACAAATAACCCTATTTTCCACCCCACATTTGAAGTCCTGGAAACCAAATTTTCAAAAAATGCTAAAACACTTATTTCATTATTTTTGGTGTAGAAATTAAATACTAATTTTTACTCCTGTAACATCACAGTTTTTGAGTAGCAGCTACTTTAAAAACCAAATAACCCAATTGTCCAACCAGGGACGTAAATTCAGCATTTTCTAGGGGGGGGGCAAAATTTTCCCGCCATTATATAGCTTACTGACAGGGTTACCCGGTGTTGTCCGGGTTTTTTGTGCTTAGTTTTTTTTTCGTTTTTGCCAACGAAACGTCAAAGAAATAACAGATTTTTTTTTAATTTTTCAAAATTTTCTCATCAATGAAGTTACCTGCATGCCAAATGTTGTTAAAATTGCTCCTGCGGCTTGGATGTGATAAACGAATGCTCTCACACACACATTACCTTTTACATTTATATAAATACGTAGGTACAAGCAGAGAGGGATGGGGAAATGCATCCCCCATCAGAGTATCAATTGAAATTTTTTTGGGTATAATACCTTGTTTTTAGAAGACGACCGTAGCTTTTTTGGGAGGAGAAATTAGAAGTCTTTGAAAAAAATTTTGAAAAATACTTACGACTACCCCTTACCGGTTATCAGCTTTTTGGAAAAGAATATAAAAATTTCTGAAGTAAATCCCCACCAAAAAATTCTATATTCGCCACGCGCCACTGGGTATAAGGGGGATGAATGATTTAATCATATTGCAGGGGCAAGTACAGGATTAGTAAAACAAGTAAAGGAAAAACAAGTTTTTCAACACAAACTTTGATTTCAAATACATTCAATTTAGAAATGCAAAAGATGTTCAAAGTTTTTTTTAAAAATTGAATCATGTATTTTCATCAAATATAAAGCTGTGCTGAAAGTTTCAACTTCCTAGCTAGTCAAAATGCTGGTTAAATTTCTCTTGCAAGATTTGCGAACAGAGAAAGACACACACACACACACAAACAAACAGAGATTGTAACCTAAATAAAAATTTTTAAAAAAGATGTTCAAAATGGGGTGGGTATAATTTTGTTTTATTTTTGTGTAATAAATAATAACTTTGATGTAGACAGCTGTGAGGGAATCAACATTGTATTAATACCACTAATAGGGTAAAATTCCACGAGTTCTCTTATTGTATTTTGGCACAGAAAACAGCTAATCTTTGGACCAACACTGATACACAAATTATTACTCTGCAGATATTGGTAAATCTAGCATCGAGCTAATATATAAAATTGTCTCCAATACGCATTGAATCATCACGAGGTTAAGTAAAGTTAAAATTAACATATTATATAGTAAACTCTAACTAAAAAAAAATTTAATTTTGGAAATCAAGGGGGGGCGAATTGTCTATACACGCCGGAAAGATTCCAATACGCATTGCATCATCACTAGGTTAAGTAAAGTTAAAATTTAATAAATATATAGTAAACTATAGGTACAAAAATTCAAATTTTGAAAATCAGGGGGGGGGGGCAAATTCCCCCCCTGCCCCCCCCCCCAATATACGTCCCTGTGTCCAACCCACATTTGAGGTCCGGGAAACCGAATTTGCAAAAAATGGTGAAACACATATCTTTTTATTTTTTAAGAAGAATCCATATACCAAATTTCAAAATCTCCTCATTTTTGGTTTTCGAGATATACATTGTTTTAGAAAAAAGTTTGTTTTCCAGTTTCTTCCCCTCAGGAGCAAAATTTTCAAAAATCCTTTCTTAGTTGATGCTTACGCAATAAAAGTAATATAAGTTCCAAATTTCACGTTCCTAGGATGAGGCGTTTGAGCTCTGCGCTGATTATCAGTCAGTCAGTCAGTCAGGACATGTTCTTTTATATATATAGATACTAACGGAGATACCCGGCGTTGCCCGGGGTTTTTAGAGGTTTTTCTAATGTTTGTCTCTTTCTCTCCCGTTTCCTTTCCCACCTGCTTTCCCACTCCTGTTCGCTTTCCCGTTTTCGGTCGTTTTCCCGCTCCCGGTCGCTTTCCCGCTCCCGGTCGCTTTCCCGCTCCCGGTCACTTTCCCGCTCTCGGTCGCTTTCCCGCTCCCGGTCGTTTTCCCGTTCTCGGTCGCTGTCCCGTTCCCGCTCACGTTTGCTCTCCCATTCCCGCTCACGCTTGCTTTTCCGTTCCCGCTCGCTGTCCGCTCATTTTGTGACGGATTTCAAATTTTTTTTTTATATTTGATTCCCCTTGACTCTCAAGGTTGTGTGAAAATTTCATTACGATCGGATGAATGGTGTAGCAATGCATAAAGGCCATTAACATACAAACATTCATCTATATATATATATATATATATATATATATATATATATATATATATATATATATATATATATATATATATATATATATATATATATATATATATATATATATATATATATATATATATATATATATATATATATATATATATATATATATATATATATATATATATATATATATATATATATATATATGCATCCAAAAGGAAATCCTTTGTGGTGAGCTAGCCACAGGCCGATGAGGAGAGAGAAGTTCGACATGGGATCCGGTCTGAAGAGAGGAAGGTTCGCGAGCAGCAGAGGGCAAAGGCTGCCGCCGTTTCATTCATAGTCCCTGCCGTTGAGTATTCACAGGGTAGACACAGGTGCAAACTCCAATGTCTCTAGAGACAGAAGGATGCCATTCTATGCATTGAGTATATGCATACCTGTGTATATATGTATATTTAGTTTTTTATATCATTTTTTATCCTTTAATTTTTCCATAACCATTAAATTTCCTGTTTAGATTTTTTGTACATCGTTGAATTTTCAAAAATAAATGAAGTAAAAACAAAAAAGTAGCCTAATTGATGTATTCGGTAAAGACTCGGCACGATTGCGGCGAGCGATTCTGGCGAACGACGCAGGCCCGATATTCAAACTTGGATCCAAACGGAATCGATACTAGGTCGTCGTCACTATAGTGCCAGCGTCGTTTTTATCGTAAAATGGCAATGGACCGACACTGTACCGACTCCGTTGTGCTGTGGGGTACTTTAAAAAACTTCATCGACCGAGCATTGCATCCCCCAAAATCTTTGCGCCCTCCACTCATGAAAACCTGTCTACAGGTTTGTAGATCAGCCAGTCATTAGTGACAATTACATTAAATCTTGGTCGACTCTATCAATCACTTATCAGAATTAAGTGCTTTCCGACCAATCATAAATTTTTACACCTACGAAAACAAATCGTTTGATGATTCCGTAAAATTGTTGCAAAACTTGATGAAACTTTTTTCAAAATAATGCAATACAAGCAGTTTAAATTAACAGTCATACATGAAATTCAATAACAAACATATTTTAACAATGAAGCTTCAGTTTTTGGAGCAATAATGACTTAACATTTAATCATTTCCATTTATTACTATCATTATCATCACCTGTTCGAGTAAATATAAAATAATGACACGACGTTTGTAGTTTAATTGACTAACTATAAGCCAGTATAAGCTAAACTTTTATCGGTAACTGATATAATTTACAGTAGCGTTGTCTAGTATAGTTTAAAAAATTGTAAAATGTTTGTTGTGCTTCAACTTGTCGGACTTGGAAAACGATGGAAATAGAGAGCTCAAATTCTAATAATGTAGATGTAGCAATTGTAACAGAGGACATGCCAGAAGTACTTCCTCCTGAGGTGAGCGATTCTTAATCTGCAATTGAAAACAGTCATTTTTTAAATTAATAAATTGTATAAATCAATTATTCGATCAACAGGTTGAAGAAGGGAATGTCGAGTACAAAGTATGTTTACGTTTTCATTCATAAGTAAATTAGTTTGGTTCTATGTTATTTAAAACAAAATATTCTACCTGAAGTGTTTTTGCATAGAGTGAGCATCAAATTGAAGTTGAACTAAAACAAATGTGTTGAAAAACTAACTAAATTCTCAACCATGCTGTATTGAACATTAAGGTGCTACTTCGTATTGAAGTATTGATAATACTACAGCAGTGCCGGGAACTGCTCGTGAATATGGTATCACACAGTGTTACCTGCCACCCACACTTGTTTTCGCAATCGGAATGTGCCGAACCCTATTAAATCCCAGTCGCGAAACTGGTACTCATTTATCGACCACTGAAGGATAAAAGGCTGAGTTGGCCTGAGCAGTGTGAGTGAATTCTTTGCTCAACGGAATTATGTCACGCCGTGACTGAGATTTGAACCCACGACGGCAGGATGATACTGCTTTCACCACTGTGCTATGGCACATCTGGTTACAATGTTCTTCATTGAAGAAAAAAATGAATGGCTTGTGATTAAATATTTTAAATGTCGAAAACCATCACTAGACAACTTGTTTAGTTAGTGGCGTACCTAGGGTTTTTGGCGCCCTTGGCAAAGTCTAATGAATGCACCCCTACGACATTCTAACTTTCAACTAATTTCCAAAAAAGCTGATGAATGGGGGTAGTCTGGGCCACTTTGAAGCCCTCGTTTCGGAGCCACTTTTAAAAAAATGTTGGCACCCCTGTCCAGATTTGCGCCCTGTGCTGCGGCACCGCTGGCACCCCCTTAGTGCGGTACTGTGTTTAGTTATGTGTAAGTGCAGTCACGGTTTGCGCCTAGTTTTATGATTGCTTAAGGATGGGTGTTTTTTTAGGTAAAGGTAGAAAACAGCATAATAAATTATTTTCGGTGTTTTTAATTATATTTTTATTATAAAATTAATATAATTAAAAAGAGAAATAAATTACCAATAGACTTATCCAAATATTTTTTTAATATTATGATTAAAAAAGAAGTTAACGAAAGAAAACCGTCAGGTAGTAGCAAAAAAAACTGATAAACAAACAAGTAAAGGAGAAAACGAGTTTTTCAACACAAACTTTTATTTCAAATACACTTGATTTAGAAATACGAAAGATGTTCAAACTAAGTTTTTTTTTAATTGAATCATGTATTGTCATCCAATATAAAGCTATGCTGAAAGTTTCAGCTCCCTAGCTAGTCAAAAAGCTGGTTAAATTTTACTTGCAAGATTTGCGTACAGAGAAAGCCACACACACACAAACAGAGATTGTAACCTAAATAAAAGTTTTTAAAAACTAACTAAAGGTGAAGTGAAATGAAATAAAATGTAAAAGAAATTATGTGTGGGAGTTTATATAAATTATTTGTAAAAAAAATAATTGCTTAATTTTAAAACAACTATAAATTATTCCAAAAATATTAGAAATTGATTTGATAGATGGAATGCGAAACCTGGGATCCCAGGGAGCCCCATGTAAACTTAATAAAGATGGCAAGCCGACCACGAGCTGAGCATTTTACTATTGTTTATCCGATCGAGATTTTAAATACAGCAGCGATACAGATGGAGAAGTTACAGATGGTATTACTTCAGGATAGTATCAAAGATACTATGTCATGCATGAAATGGCTTGCCAGACGAGGTCTCTTGAGAAATAGCCTTTAATGCACCGCATGTGGATCTCAGTGCCTTTTGAGCCTGTACAATCAAGGGCTAGATGTCCGCAATGTACTTTTCGTAAAAGTATAAGGGAGGACTCATATTTTACTCGGAGTAAGCTGTCTTTATACAAAGTAGACCTTCTGGTATACTGATTTGCCAAAGACTTTCCTCAAAATGTTACAGAATGTGATGTAGATGTGGACAAAAAACAACCATTGATTGATTGGTTCAATTTCCTGAGAGAAGACTTAGGAGCCGGGTTAGTGCCTACTGATCCCAGGACAACTGATCCCAGGACAACTGATCCCAGTACAACTGATCCCAGGACAACTGATCCCAGGACAACTGATCCCAGTACAACTGATCCCATGGACAACTGATCCCACGGACAACTGATCCCATGGACAACTGATCCCATAGACAACTGATCCCATAGACATAAGCAACTCATTTTTTAACTCATTTTTTGACGACAATGGTGGTGGTGATGATGCTTACGTAGCCAGCTTACGATGGCTGGCTGCATACGACAACGGTGGTGGTGATAATGATACTGGCTACTCCAGTTAGTAAACGGAGAAATAATATTTAGTATAAGCGCACGAGGGCACGATACACAGTCGAAATGAAATTGACAAGTTCGTATAACTTTTCATCGTTTCACTCCTTTCTTTGTGAAGTTCATAATGAGAAATGGAACCGTGCCAATCAAAAAATAATAGAGTTTAGCTCATTTCAGAAGTTGTTTTTTTCGAAGATATGAATTAAATGAATTAATGAAGACACTCCAACATTAATTTTTATCGGCTTATTTAGGAGTCCATGACTAGGACCATCACTACAGCATCCAAACATACTCATACATACATACATACATACATACATACATACATACATACATACATACATACATACATACATACATACATACATACATACATACATACATACATACATACATACATACATACATACATACATACATACATACATACATACATACATACATACATACATACACATACATTCGTACATACAAACAGAAATCGGAAATTATGTATGTTAATATCAGTTTATTGATTGCAGAAACAGTAAAATTTAAAATGATGCAGATATGGGATCAGTTGTCTATGGGATCAGTTGTCCATGGGATCAGTTGTCCATGGGATCAGTTGTTCGTGGGATCAGTTGTCCCGGGATCAGTTGTCCTGGGATCAGTTGTCCTGGGATCAGTAGTCCTGGGATCAGTTGTCCTGGGATCAGTTGTCCTAGGATCAGTTGCGATGATCCCTTAGGAGCCTACGTGGAAAGGAATGAAACCGAGATCGGAGGGTTTGACGCCATTGGAGACCCAGTTGTGGTAGAGATAGACGAATCAAAGTATTTTCATCAGAGGTTTCATAGAAGTACATGGACTGAGGGACACTGGGTTTTTGGAGGAATAGAACGTGTTTCGAAGACGTTTTTTTTTATATTGGAGGTCCCTGATAGAAGAGCGGATACATTGGAGCTTCTAATACTACAGCACTGCCGACCTGGTACACATATCATTAGTGACGGGTGGGCCGCTTACCGAAATATTGCAACTTTAAGAAATGGAATTTACTAGCATTCCGTAATTATTCGCGAAGAAATTTTTTTTGATCCTAACAATGATGAAACAAACACACAAAACAATGAAAACCTTTGGATGAGAGCCAAACTCAAATTGAAACGACAGTTCGGAACGAGCCGCTTTCTTTTTCCATCTTATTTACGTGAATTTGAGTTCCGTAGTCTCAATCCAGATGTCAACATCTTTGCTGAAATTCTGTGTGCCCTTATTGAAAATTATCCAGTTTATCTTTCCTGAAGAACTGCTCAGACTTAAATAAACTGTCATTTTTACTGTAAATAATGTTATTCTGACTTCGTGATTAATATTTTATCTTGTGACTCTGTTGCACTTTTTTTGAAAATAATGTTATTTTTGACTGCACTAATAATAGTTTTTGTCTGACTGCGCAATTAGTACGTTTTGTTGTGGTTCTCTTGCGCATTTAGTTACTTTTTTGAGATTAAAAAAAAAATTAATGAACTCATTGGATAATTAAATTGGAAATATTAATGTGATTTTAAATATATAATTATTATAATGAAAATATAATTAAAAACACCGGAAATAATTTATTACGATATTCTCCACCTTTACCCTTTTTCAAACCACATGAGTCAGCCAGTGAGTGAGGCTGGGAGATTATATAAGTAGATACCTGTATTCTTTAAAGCCTTATGATAAGCATACTAACATATTTTAAAGCTGTTATGATAAGCAGAGATGTAGTACTTAGTATTCATACTCTAGTATGTTTTTTAAGTACTTGGACTCGTACTCGATGCCTTGGTACTCGTACTTGTACTCGTTTTCCACTTAGTACTGAGTAGCAGAGATGTAGTACTTGATACTCAAACCCGAGTACAACTCAAGTACGTTTTTCAAGTACTCGTACTCGATACCATGGTACTCGTACTTGTACTCACACCATAAGTACTCGCAACATCTCTGATGATAAGCATACTAACATACTTTACAGCTGTTATGATACGCATACTAACATACTTTAAAGCTGTTATGATAAGCATACTTACATACTTTAAAGCTGGTATGATAAGCATACTAAATACTTTAAAGCTGTTATGATAAGCATACTTACATACTTTAAAGCTGGTATGATAAGCATACTAAAATACTTTAAGGCTTTTAACATCTACTAACATTCTACTAATATACCTAGAAGGTTTAGGTAACTATAATAATGGACTTCAGCCTATCTAGTTATCTGTGAATGTTTATTATAACAATTTAATTCAGAATTTGTAATTAGTTATAAAATAAATCAATCATAGAAATTTGTATAGCCCCTTTTGATGAAGCTCAAATGCACTCTGCCACAAAGCACCAATACAGGAGTGTTTTAGGTCTCCCAGAAAAAAGTAAGTGACACCAAAGTTGTAAGAAAAAAAGGGAAATAGTTCTATTAGTATGGATTACAGAGAGAAAATAATGCTTCGCAAATGGATGTTTAAAAGAATTGAGATAGATACGATTAGAAAAGAAAGATCTCAAGTTAGCGTGTTTCAGTGCAGAGATGGAATAAGATGGATAAGATGGAAAAGTAGATTTAATGACTTGTCTTGAAAGCCACAAAATTTCATGTGAGTTAAAATTAGCCATAATTTAGTTTAGATAAAAGTGTGCATATGTATCAATGTATTGTGCAAATCTTTTTGGTTGTACTCTAAACTCATAAAAAAAGTATTTAGAAGGACTTTTACAGCAAATAACTTGAAAAAATATAAAAAGTTATTGGATAGAAGTAATTGAATCTTAGAATGTCCCATTGATTTTTTCCTTTGTTGAAATATTTTAATGGTTATGCACTGTAATTTATTTGAAAAATTAGCTGGTTTAATTCAATTCGTTTTCAACATCGTTATATTTAAAAAAATTAATTTAGCAAATGATGAAATCAATACTTTTGGGTTTTAGAATATAACTAAGATCTAAGTTTATGATTTTATTATTATTTTAATTTGTTTAGCAAATATTTTCTTTAGAGAAAACTTGTTAACCCTACTGAGCTGAGACTTGAACATCTTGTAACACAAATGAAATACAGACTGCAAGAAGGTACTTCAATTGCTAATTAGTTATTTGGATTTGTTATTTTGTATTAATGTTTAACTTAGTGATTTATTCTAGGTAATGGTGAGGCATTGTATGAAATTGGTGTAGAGGACTGTGGAACATTAGCAGGACTTGACAATGAAGAAATGGATGCTTCACTGGTTACTATCAACAACATGGCTACTAGGTTGGAGTATATTAACTATAAATTTTATTTAGTACTTAATAATAATTAAAATGATCACCAGATGTCATTTATCCTATTAAAAGGTCATTGTGAACAAACCTTGTTGAATGCATTATTTCTATAAACCATGTAGGCCATGTGGCTAATACATGAGTGCAACTAACAAAATATTTTGTGTTTCTCATTAAAAAAAATTTGTTTGTTATTTTTCGTATTATTACTTAACTAGGCGGAGTTATATGGAGTTGCTTGGGGTTTTCAGAAGTTTTTCTATCGATGTTTCTCTTGCTCGCTTTTTTCTCTCTTTCTCGCTCTCTCCTTTTTCCCTCTTCTTTTTCCGCTCGTTCTCCTGCTTTGGCTCTCTCTCTCGCGTACGTTTCCCCTTCCTTTCCTGCTTTCGCCTTTTTTCCTGTTCCCTCCCGCTCACTTTCCCACTTGCTCTCCCACCCATTCTCCTGCTCCAGCTTGCTTTACTGCTCCTTTTCTTTCTTCATCTTACTTCTTAATTTTTTTAGTCCATAAAGCATAAAATAAATAGATTTGTTACAGCGATGGATCTAGGGGGGGGGGATGCATCCCCCCACCAGATTACTAAAAAAATTTTTATATGGTAAAAAATGTTTTTTTTAAGCCCCAACCATTAAGACACTGCTTTGGATTTTCTCCACCATTCCCATTACTACATGTATAGCTGAACGGAGCTTCAGTGCCATGAAGATATTGAAAAGCTCATTGTGCAACAGAACCACAGATTAGCATTTAACTGGCCTGGCATTATTATATATTTTTTAGAAACAGATGATTTTATTGATAGATTTGCAGCCAGCAAGAATAGGCATCTGGATTTTGCACTGTAGATTTTTTATTCTATAAATTTGACTTTTGTTTTGAATGTTGTCTTTGTGTGTATTTTTTTTTGTAACTTGTAAAAAAAAATGTTTTTGTCAAGTTTTGGTTAGATCATCCCCCCACCGGAAAATCTAGATCCGTCGCTGATTTGTTAAAAGTTGCTTTAAACCTTCTTTAAACTTGGTTACGTAAGCTAAATTTGAATTTTGTTATGCAATAACCTTTGATGTTCATACATAGGCACTTTTGGCCTGGCTATAAGAAATGTTTAAAAAAATTTAAAAAATAAAAACTAACCCATAAAAACAAAGTTTTTATTATAAATCCTTTATATACGATCCTAGATTTTTATTTTTAAGCCCAGAGCCAAATTCAAAAATTAAATTCAAATTCAAAAATATGGACCCTTTTGACGGGGCCGTTTTGACGGGGACCCTTTTGACGGGGCCGTTTTGACGGGGGCCGTTTTGACGGGGACCGTTTTGACGGGGGAAGTTTTGACGGGGGCAGTTTTGACTGGGGCCGTTTTGACGGGGGCCGTTTTGACTGAAATTTTGATAGATTCAGTTGTCTCACAGCCCAAGTCGATGTGCCAAATTTCAGCTTGATCGGATAACGGGAAGTGAGTTAATTTTGAGACTCAAAGTTTGTGACTGGAAGACAATCGAAAATAATATAAAGGATTTAAAAATTACCCCATTTTTCTACTCTTTGAGATATACCTCCATGTCAACTTTTCTTTAAAATTGGTTTGGATTTCTATAGAAGACAAACAAATAAATATAAATTTTATATGAATCTATATATATATATAAATGACTGTCTGTCTCTAGGTATGTATGTATGTATGTCCTTTATGCATTGCTACACTATTCATCCGATCGTAATGAGATTTTCCTGTAACCTTGAGAGTCAATGGAGGAAGGTTTTTGTGAAAAAATGAAATCGGTCACAAAATGTGTGGAGCTAACGGGAAAGGGAAAGCGACCAGGAGCGGGAAAGCGAACGGGAGAGCAAACGGAAACTGAAAAGCGACCAGGAGAGCAAGCGAGGAAGGAACCGTGAGTGAGCGAGAAACCTCTAAAAACCCGGGCAATGCCGGGTACCCCTTTGGTATATATATATATATATATAGATTATAGATATTTAGCCAGCTTTTAGCAACATTCTGACAAATAGCTCTTATTTATAGTAAGAGGAATTCATATTATTAGCCATAATTTTTATGATGAATTCAACTTTGAATGAAAGATTGGGAGCATCAGTTTCAGTGATAAGAGAGAAATACTTGGAAGGAGGAAGAAGTAAAAGAGTTGTTGAGGTTTTGGTGAGAAAAATACAGGAAGACCAAAAGGTTTGAGCTTGTTTGATATTATAACAATTTCATTCTAATTGATGTTTAAAAGTAATATATAAATTTTTATAATGCTCTATGAATTGTGCTAATAAGGAAAAGATTCAATTCTTCTATTTTGTTAACTTTTAATAATTACTAGTGTTAAATATTTGTGTATACTTTTAATAAATACTAGTGTTAAATATTGTAAACTTTTAATAATTACTAGTGTTAAATGTTGTAAACTTTTATTAATTACTATTGTTAAATGTTGTAAAATTTTAATAATTTCAATAATTACTAGTGTTAAATATTTGTATAGCTTGTTGACTTGAGGCTTGCAGTACTCGGAAATGTAGATTCTGGAAAAAGCACAATTCTTGGTGTTTTAACTCAAGGACAACTTGATAATGGAAGAGGAAGAGCAAGGTTAATAATTCTTTTAAAATAATATCATTGAATTTATTACCATCTAAGATGTTTGAATGAAATCATCAACAAGTTCTACCAGAGATGGGATTTCACCTGAACAAATTCGGGTTGAAATAATTCAATACATTTTTGAAAACTTATTCTTTGTTATGCTTTAAAACATATTTTTAGACTCAATTTGTTTCGTCACCTCCATGAAATTCAAACTGGAAGAACTTCAAGTATTAGTCACGAAATTCTTGGGTTCAGTCCCGAAGATGAGGTGAATGTTAAATTATCAGAATGTTAATTTAGCATTAAAAGTATTTCCTGATTTTTTTCATGTTTTAATTACCTGATAAATTTTAGGTGGTGAATTACAGTGAGTCACGTACTGTGGAAGATATCATAGATCGATCGTGTAAAATTGTTTCGTTTATTGATCTTTGTGGTCACCATAAATATCTTAAGACGACTATTTTTGGTTTGACTGGATACTCTCCTGATTATGCGCTACTTGTTGTCAGTGCTAATACAGGATTAGGTAAATTTGTAATTACTTTTTATATAAATAATTCTATAAGGCTTGCTAGAGATCTAAAAAATAAAGAAACCTAAATTTATATTAATTGGTTCATTGTTACTTCATTATATGTTTTCTTTACAGTTGGAATGACAAAAGAACATCTTGGATATGCATTGGCGCTTAGATTGCCTGCCTTTGTTGTGATAAATAAAATTGACATGTGTAGACCTTCTCAACTTGAACGCACCATCGTCCAACTTGAACGGCTCATCAGAGGTCCTGGCTGTGGAAAAATTCCTTTTCGAGTCGAACACGAACAAGATGCTATTGCAACTGCTACCAGTTTCACAGCCGAAAAGTAGTTCTGCTTATGTATTTCATTTATAATATGAGGAAATATACAAATTTTGATTGTGCCTGCATTGAGTTTTTCAGTTTTTATATCTTTGTATGAATTATAATGTTTGTATTCATATTTTTGCATCTTCATGTGTTAATATTTTTGTATATTCATATGTTAATATTTTTGTATATTCATATGTATTTATATTTGTATAACTCCATTTATATTTTTGTATCTTCATAACTATATCATTTTAATATTTTATATGAATTTAATTCAGGGTATGCCCAATCATAGCAGTTTCATGTGTGACGGGTCACAACCTTGACCTCTTGCTGAAATTTCTTCAAGTTCTTCCCCCATTGCAGTATGATAGAGACAAACATGCTAATGACCTTGCTGAATTTCAAGTAAATACATTCTTATTTTAATCAGAGTTCTTGATCAATTGAATATTAAATGCTGTTCATTTTAAGACTATTTTAATTATTGTTGCATTAATTATAGTAAAATGAATTGTAAATTCGTAGATAGGACAGCAATAAAATGGTTTAATAAAGAAATTATTTAAATTTTCTGATAAAAAAAAACTTAAATTAATGGTTTTTATATTGTTCAAAATATACTTCATCTACAGATAGATGAAGTGTACATGATATCTGGAGTCGGAACAATCGTTGGAGGTGCCCTGTTGAGAGGAACCATCAAAGAAGGAGACAACTTGATGATTGGACCTGGTCAGCACGGACAATTCACGGAGATCAGAGTGACATCGATTCATAGAAATAGGCTTCCTTGTCGAGTGGTTGTTGCAGGTCAAACTGCTTGCATTTCTGTTGGGAAATTTGAAGAGTTTTCAGTTCGAAGGGTTTGTGTTTTGGTTTATTTTATTACAATTAAAAACAATTGCAAAGTGTTCCATAGGTTCTTTTCTAAATTATTTCAGGGTCAGGTACTAGTCAGTGAGCTTAAGAATCCAAGAGCCTGTTTTGAATTTGAGGCAGACATATGTGTTTTATATCACAACAAAATTATCTGCAAAGGGTTTCAAGCCGTTGTTCATGTTGGTAACGTTCGACAGACAGCAAGGATAGTCAAAATGAATAAAGTGTGTTTTCTAAGTTATTTATTGACTTTGATTGTATGTTTGTTTTTGACTGTAAATTTGGGAGGACTGATTAACCCACTATCTGCTATCCAATGAAACGTAAAATAGGAACACTGCATGACTTAGGATAACAGTTTAGGGCTATACAGATAAGACAAATATGTACTCGTACCTATTCCGTGTGTAAAATGATGTACCCGTGGAGTCTTTACCCGCTGGTATACCCGTTGCCATAGACTATTTAGCCTGACCATAATACACCTAAAAAGTTTCAGTTTTACTTGTACGGTAGATCAGAAACAATAACCAACAAAAAGTATTTCATTAAGTGTGGTTTACTAACTTCTGAAATATTTTATTACTAAGTGAAATACTGACTTAAAGTTTAAAACTTCAATCGAAGTCGCTTTACTCAATTTCATTCACGTGTCGGCATATCTGTCAAAATATTTTCAGCATCTTCTAAATTCTCAGAATGTAAATCTGGCAAAACACCTTGAGGTTTCTTCACTCAATATATCAATTGCTGCTGAGGCAGCCTGAGATATTGACAATTACAAGCAGTTTCACTTGCTCTCGACAGCGGGCTTTGAAGAGATAAATATGGCGATAAACAAGTCAACTTTAAGATGCTCTTATCTTTTACACCCTTCGCCAGCTCAGTATACAGCGAGGACATCTCAGATTTATCGTCATCTCTGTACTTCTGAACTTCCTTCTGCAAGTGTGCTATCCATGCACAACAGGTGTTACCAAATGTAGTTTCTGTTCCTTCTCAAAATTAATTTTCTTGGTGGCATCATCAAAACGAAGAACTTTAATGGTTTGCAAACAGATGGCAAAGTTGGATGAGGCTGAACAGCGACGGTTCAACGTGGGTCATGTTAAAATAATAAACAATCCAATTATAATAGTCATTTGCTTTTTCTTTCTAGTCTGAAGAAAAGATTAAATATTATACGGGTAAACCCATACCCATACCAGCAAATACAGGTTGGTACAGGTATACCTGCGCAGCCCTAATGACAATGCGTCCTATTCTATGAGAAGACTGTGTTCACAATTACGTTTTTAAGGAGAAACCCCAATTTTATGCATGCCAATACGAACTAAATTTGTGCTCTCTGTTTGTTTTATAGATGTTTCTGTTATTTAGAATTTGACATTTAAGTAGAAATCATTTCTTTGTTCGTATAGCAAGTCTCATGAATGGAAATAAATTTCATTACAGAATGGAGTACAAATGAATGAAAAAGCCGTTGTCACCTTCAGATTCATCAACAGGCCGGAACTAATTCAAATAGGGTCACGACTCCTGTTTCGTGAGGGACGAACCAAGGGCATGGGTGAAGTAACGAAGATCTTGTAATGCGAAAATATGCTTAGGGAAATCTAGGGGATGTCAGAGCCCTCCATTTTTTATAAGTTATTTGTTTTTATTTTTGTTGTACACACCATTTATTAAGTTTTAAATGCATGCTTACCAAATTGTTGAACCTATGTATTAAATGGAATGCTAGAAGCAGTCAATAATGAACTCTTTTTAACTTTGAAGAAAACCAAAATATTCATAACTAGATAATTTGGTTCTTCGGCAGTTGTTAGGCCCGATTCGTAGCATCCACATTCTGCGATGTTTGCCGAATAAGTAGGTTTTATTCTCCGAGATGATCGTCTCGAACTTTTTTATTAAATAAAATTTTAATGTCTTGGTACTGAATATTTGGTGAAACTTAGCTAGGAGAGGGGACAAATCGAAGCTTTTAAAATAAAACAAATAAATTTATGAAAAATAACTCAAAATAGCCTGTTTTGATTAGAATACAATACGAGATTATTCAGCAAGAAACATTTTCAAGAATTATTTTTTTCGTTTGAAGTTATAATTGTCAAAAACCTACGAGTCAGAAGTATGATGTATTTGCATAAATTAACAATGAATAATGTATGAAAAAAGAGAAGCACGGTAAGGCTGTGAGACAAACTAGTTCAAATTGTCAACAATGTTACACATCATTTCATCTCTAAAGTCGCTTTCCATATCTACGTCATTGTTCGATGAAACGGTGTTAGTTTTTGTGTGCTCTGAACCTCTCTGATTACCAGGATTGATTGTGGATTGAACACCACTTGAGAAGAAAGACGAATGAAGTTCACTGGAAAGAGGTTTCGTTTCAATTAGATCATCGTCTGGAATAGATAAAACTGTGGCATTCAGTAGCTGCCCCACTTGATCATTACATTTGTCAATTTTTTCTGCCAACTCTAATCTCTGTTGTTTTTGCCTTTCCAGCATGACTCTTAAAGTTTCTCTGGCCTATTAAATAAGCAAACAATTGGAAGCATTGTAGTATATCGCATATCATTAATTATAATTTAGAAATTAAATAAAAAAACAACTTAAACCTGATGAGGTCTGAATTCATTGATGAGATGATGCATGTGAATAAAGAGCAGTGACAGATCATCAATTTTTTCTAATCTTCTTCTTGATTCAGGAGCTTTGACAAGAACATCGAGGAGGTCAAGAAAGTTAACCAAGATAGAAAAATTTAACTTTTTCAACTCTCGTTTATGATCATAATTGTGAGGGTACAATCGCTGCAAACTTTGGCTTTCGAGTGGCCTCACGATGTGGTCGTCAACTTTATATTCGGCACCAAACATCCAATAGGAATCCTGTTATTTTGCAATTTAATATCCTTAGTAGACATCACAATTGATTCAATTACAAATTCAACTATGTAACTCTCGGTTTTAAAACTCAATAAATAAAAAAGTTCTTGTCTAAAACATCGGACTATATATGAATTTTCCAAGCTAAATAAATGAAACCTAAACAAACACACGGTTTGACAAATGAATCTGGCTCACTGGGGCCATTATGCAAAGCAGCTACTCTTTAACACCTCCTGTCTGTTTTTATTTCACTTGCAAGTTTGCTTTCAATAGTTACCTTTTTTTATAAACTTTTACTCAACTTCGTAGGAGTGTGCTACCGGTTAATTTGTAATCAATTTTTAACTTTTGCATGCATATTACTTTTTTGATGATATTATTTGGTTTAATAATCAATAATGAATTACTTTAAAGTTTTTTTTTATATATTTTGGTTGGTGCGTAGTTTCATCGAAAAATCATTGTTTTTGGTTTAAAACTTTTATTTGTGGAACCAAAGAAAAACCAATTATACTATTAGATTCCATTCTTAAAAACCCATCCAACAATGTATAGCACAAGCCCATTGCACTAAACAATTTTTTTATTTATTTGTACGGCTAGCAATATAGCTGACTTCACACACACTTACAAAATCCTGGTTGGAAAATGTTTTAAACTATAAAAAAAGCTAAGGGGCCATTCACATATTACGTATGGATTAAACCCTGTTGCATCTTGTACATTTTCAGGCCCTCCTCCTCTATGCGTACAGCGGATTTTACCCCCCTCCTCAATATAAAATAGCCATTTTTAACAACAGGTTGGTGTATTGCTTCAGATTTAATATTGGCTATGACGAGCTAGAGCTGGACTTATCTCAACATGTTTTCGGAAACTAAATTGAAATTTACTGACAGACTTCTTAAGGCTTTGGTGTGCACAACAAGCACACAGATTTGACAAATTTATCATAGCATTCCAATGCAGCCACTGAGATACAGCAGATTTATAATCTTAAATAGCATTATTACTAGTACGCTGGAGGACGCTATTTCGATACGCCAAATTCAAACATTCAGCCGCGCTTTTCTAGACACGTCATCGTTGATATTATTGAGCCTTTGAATTTTTGAAAAAGGCGTGATACTAGTTTGTTTGTTTATTTGATTGAACTTAGATGCTATTCAATAAGATTTATTATTCAATCAATTCAACTGAACTGAAAAATAATATTTACCATTTTTTGCGTACATATGCATTTGTTGGATCCCCCTCCCTCCCCATATGCACTTATATGCAAAACATTCACTTTGTACACACCACCCCTCCCCCCTTGGTGTGTACATAATATATGGATGACCCCTTAAGCATGATTTTGATATCCTACGTAGCCACAGTATAGCGTAAACGTCATTCATACACTGGCGTACACCCGAACTTTTGTAAGATAAGCTGTCTAAAGATATTGTCTAAAGATAAGGTGTGAATTTAAAACCTAGTGCATAACTGGATTTTTTTCAACAGACATGATAGCAGGGGATTTTACTTTTGAATCTTAAATGAGATAAATATTACTACAAAAGTCATTCCAACAATTACAAATTTAGCTAGTTCATTCAATTTTCAGACTTTAACTGACATTTCTTGCAAGCAGATAACTCCTGCATTCAAATTTGGAAACATTTTTATTATTGCTTTATTGATTATATAACTGAATGAATTTGAAAAAAAAAAAAGTGTTTTTAAACTATAGAAAAAGACTATGCATGTTTGTGCTATGCTTTGTAGCTACAGTATAGTGCAAATGAAGCATAATTTTGTACCATCCAACTTCGATAGGCTTAACACCAAGAGATAACGTCTCGATGCTTGAATTTAAAATCGACATATCTTCACAAATATAACTCATACAATAAAAAGTTTGGAGTATTTCTTTTTTTTTTTTAGTTTTCGTTCATAATATAAAAAATGAAAGCAAATAATTTGTGGCCCCTACCAGTGGCTTCTATCCTCCCCAGGTGGCCGGACGCAATGCCCCCCTATGTAGCTAAACTATATATATATATATATTGAGTTTTAACACAATTTTTTGTTCTTTCTATACACATTTTCCTCAATAATTCGTCTAATTTCAGTATAATACTCAAACACAGGAAAACAACACAACTTAATATTAAAAAATTCATTAAAACTATAAATCCAAATTTATTTAATTAAAAGTTTCTGTAGCGGTTTTGAGGTTGCAGCAAATCTATCAATGATTTTATCAACAGGAATTTTTTCCAAAATGTCTTTCTGAGGCAAGTATTAATAATGAAGAGAACCAATCATCCAACATTGAGGTCCTTAACCGCTTCTTAATGAGTCGAACCCTGCTCATCGCTCTTTCGGCACTAGCGCTTGTAATTGCAAGCGACACAAATATCTTGTACATGTCCAATGCGGGAAATTCAGACAGTTCTTGAAGCGCTCTAAGTGGTTTGACTTTTATATTTCATTCATTGATGTAATTTTATCTATTTTATTCGTTTAGATATATTCTTTAGGCTCAATCGAAATTTCTAAATAGATGGATTTTTTGCCGCACACAGCTGTGTCCGTGTGTATATAGGATAGAAGCCACCGCCTACCGTAAACAATACAAGCTCCACTCCCAAAAATTTAAGCTCCACGTACTATAGATATATACACGGTGATAAATTCCACTATTATTTTCAAGTAAAGGTACAAAAAAACTCAGTTCCAAAAACAAGTTTTATTTGAAATCGAAAACACCAAGTACATACAAAAACAGGCAATTAAACCATTTATTTGAGAAAAAAAGTATTAAGAAATTATTTACATCGACATGGATGAGTTTCTGTGACATCTCACAGTTGGACAAGAAAGTATGACTAGAAAAAAGTTAAAATATTGTTTATAATTAAATGTGGTAATAAGTTCTAATCAGCTCTAAGGCCCTCTGAAAACACGTGCTTTTTGGTCCGCCAACCGTATGATGCCACAGAAACTCATCCAAATAACCAATGTGTCTGTTTATAGTTCCTCTCATCCTTTTGAATCTGTCTTTGGCTTGTTGCCATAGATTCTCCACTCCATAGTGTGGACACCATTACCATTAGTTTTATTTCTCGTGTCATAATGATCTTAATATAATTTTGATATCAAATTACAGATTACTTTGTCTATTATAACATGAAACAATTGCATAACTATTACTTAGACATTTTTATGCTACTAGCTATAACTATATTATAGTATATATCTATGGTAGATTGGTAGGTGGAGCTTATACCTATTTATATTTTATTTACGGTAAGGGCCACGACTTTTTCGCTTTTACCCAAATAAAATAAATTTTTGTGCGACTCCCTATAAAAAATGTTACTTTTATTGGCGGAGGCGGTCTTGGAGCTCGACCCAGTCTGATGTTATCGTCTGTGTATTTGCTGATGTAGGCCATCGGTGGTGGAGGGAAAGAGCTAATGGCTTGGTTATCGCCGCTCGCCATAATAAAATAAGTTAGTTCAAATTGTTAATAATACTTCTTGACGCACAAAACCTGTACTGACCAAATAACAAATACCGCCGAAGAACAATTAGATTTGTATACAACGAAATGAAAATACAAAAATCACAGTTCATAAACACAACATTGAAATTCTTGGGTTTCAACAATTTTTAACAAATCTTTTACTTATTTTACGTTTTATAGGCAAAAAATTTTAAGTGCGTATAATGAATTATAATAACGTTATTTTAAAATAGAATTTTTTTTTTAAGTAGCTGGAAATACTCCCTCCCGGTCATCGGCTCTTTTGGGATGAAAGTGTTTAAAGTTTGAAATTTTTTTAAGTAGCTATCAAGGCGGGATGCTGATTTTGGGAACATGGGGCAGTGCCTTGCGTTAGCAAATAGGCGGTATGCATTGTATAATTTCGGTTTATTGATTTTCATTTAAAACATTAAAATATTTTTACAGACAATAACAATTAGCATGAATCGAGAATTGAGGCTATTTAACTGAGCCATGGGTTTTTGTGGTAATGAAAATGAACAGGACCGGGCTTGGGATTTTGTATCTATATAACGGGTCAGGTTAAAAAAAATCGGTCTGTACAGGGATTTGAGAAATAAATAAGCACATTTGGTAAAGCTGCTTGCACAAATCCAATATTAGCACAAGTTTATAAAATAGGTCAAGACAACCCCGTAACTGCAGTTTCGTAGAGTTTTTGGCACCTTGGACAAAGTCTAAGGACTATACGCACCTAGAAAATCATATCTGTAAATATTTCCACCAAACAGAGCTGATGATTGGGGGGAGCAGTTGTAGTAGCTAATTTTACAATTTTTTTGAAAACCTTAAACAATTTTACCTCTAAAATTAGCTGATGAACGGGGGCACATAATGTCGGTCCTCCCATAAATCCGTCACTGGCTACAACTTATAAAGTTTTAGTAATTTCGTTAAGTATCTACGACTATCCGATATTTTTGGAAAAAGTATCTATGACTATCCGATACTTTTGGCAAACAAATATAGTATTAAAGGGGACATCCATTTATTATGTCAACGAAATAGGGGAGGGAGGGGGTTTGAAGAATTTTGACAATTGTTGACATGGTGGAGGAGGGAGTTCAAGATAAATTGACGTCAACAATTTATTTCTTACAAGAGTTAATAAGTCAAAAATAGGAAAGTAATAAATGCATTGTATGCCAGTCAGTCAATTAGAATCTACCTACCCCCAAAAACCTTCAAAATACGGCACAGTTTACGATAATGAGACGTGTTGGTCTAGTGGTATAGGTATAGACACCGGTTTTCAGAGTCGTAGGACCTGGGTTCGATTCCTGGTCCGGGCACGTAATTGCCTTGAGCAAGAAACTAACTCGCATGTGCTCATGTCAACTCAAATGAGTACCAACTTCGGTTGGGGGTTGGAGCTAGCGAGTAGTATGCCGGGCTGCCAGCGGCGCCGTACAACACCGCATACGCCGTTAGTCTTATCTGCAAGTTGCCAACATTGTAAAGTGGCCGCTGGTCTGTTATGTAAGTGGCACTCAAAAAATGAATCTACTTTAACTTTTTAGCTTTAATCGTAAACTGTGTCGTATTTTGATTTATAATTAAAACTTAACTGTAAATTAAATAAATAAAACTGATTGACCTAAAATTGTAAGGTAAAACCGTAAGATCCCACACGTTTAAACTATTGTATTCAGTCTTTGATGTTTGACAACATGTTACCTCGATCGGCAAAGGCATTCAACATTCCTCCATATGATCTGTACTGTCTTTCCATTCAGTTGTCATTGCTTGAACGGACCTGCAAAATTTGTTACCTCTATGTTGCTTCACAAGTCATGTTGAAGAAGCATGTTCAACAGCACCGACAATGCGAGTGCGATCTTGGGGCTATATAGGCTCCTCAACCGCAAAGAATTCGACCAAAGACAGATAGAACTTATGGCAATTATTGCGCATGGAGAGATGTAAAGCGCAGGAAGGTTAGATGAAGATGATGTTGACTTGTCGTGTGTATCGATTCCACAAGAAATTGATCAATCAACCACTATGCCCATTATAACAATTGAGGAACATTTGAATTCCTAATGGGAAGATGTTAGAAACTAGAATATAAGTTCTCAATTTGTTCATGAAGTTCAAATGTTGATAGTAAATTTGAAATCAGTTACGCAAGACTAAAAACTGTATTAAAAACTTATTTGTAGAATTTCTAATATCTACATACGTACAATTGTATTTTTAGCATAAAAGCCAGCCATATAAGATATTGTTAGTTATTTTTGTGTTTTTTTATGGCGGGGGGGGGATAAAATTTGTTTGACATAATTTTGTTAGGGGGGTGACTGAAAGTTTGACAGTTTCAACAACAGGAAGGGGGTGTAACAATTTGCCTAAAAATTGTTGACATAATTAATAGACGTTCCCAAAAAATTAAAATTTTGGAATATGTGGGTTTTATAAAATTTTTTGCCCCACCTATATATATAGAATTCATTATATATGACATGTCCTATGGTCAACAGGCTCGATTGTTCAAATGATGAAAAAAACCATAAATAAAAATTCTCATGCATTTGACCATTTATTCAAAACACTAGCGGGGTACCTGGCGTTACCCGGGGTTTTTCTATAATTTTTTTTCGCTCCCGTTTCCTTCTCCGCTTGCTCTCCCGCTCCCGATTACTTTCCCGTCCCCGCTTGCCTTCCCGTTCCCGGTCGCTTTTTTGTTCCCTGTCGCTTTCCCGCTCCTGCTTGTTCTCCCGCTCCCGCTCCCGGTCGCTTTCTCGCTTCTTCCCCTTTCCCGCTCACTTGCTATCTCGCTCCTGCTTATTTTTTCGTTCCCGTTCGCTCTCCCGTTCCAGTTCGTTCTCCCGCTCTCGCTCATTTTGTGACCAATCAATTTTTTTCGCAAGAATCTTCCTTAGCGTCTTAAAAAGACTATAAACTATAATAAAAAAAATCCTTAGTACCCGGGTTCGATTCCAGGTTTGGTCGAGTAGTTTTTTTGAGCAAGGAATAACTAACTCATATTTGATCAGGTCCACTCAGCTTTTAATTTTTAACTGGTCGATAAATGAGTGCTGAGTTGTATATATTTCATGTAACGGCGCCCTATGTCTCCCGACTTTTATTTTTTTACATATTACAACCAAATTTTAATACATTTTATAAGTTTTAAATTATGAAAATTGTACTACCCAAACTCGACCTAAACCCGACCCAAACCCTGAAGTTTTTAATTTTGAAACCTGGACCTGAACCAAAAATTCAGAAAATCGAAAACCCGAACCCAATCCCGATTTTTGAAAAGTTGAAAATCTAAACCCGAACCCGAACCCGGTTTTTGGAAAAATGAAAACCCGAACCCGAAAAGTCCTAAAAGTCCTGCCCGTAACATTCCTAATACATACATACATACATACATACATACATACATACATACATACATACATACATACATACATACATACATACATACATACATACATACATACATACATACATACATACATACATACATACATACATACATACATACATACATACATACATACATACATACATACATACATACATACATACATACATACATACATACATACATACATACATACATACATACATACATACATACATACATACATACATACATACATACATACATACATACATACATACATACATACATACATACATACATACATACATACATACATACATACATACATACATACATACATACATACATACATACATACATACATACATACATACATACATACATACATACATACATACATACATACATACATACATACATACATACATACATACATACATACATACATACATACATACATACATACATACATACATACATACATACATACATACATACATACATACATACATACATACATACATACATACATACATACATACATACATACATACATACATACATACATACATACATACATACATACATACATACATACATACATACATACATACATACATACATACATACATACATACATACATACATACATACATACATACATACATACATACATACATACATACATACATACATACATACATACATACATACATACATACATACATACATACATACATACATACATACATACATACATACATACATACATACATACATACATACATACATACATACATACATACATACATACATACATACATACATACATACATACATACATACATACATACATACATACATACATACATACATACATACATACATACATACATACATACATACATACATACATACATACATACATACATACATACATACATACATACATACATACATACATACATACATACATACATACATACATACATACATACATACATACATACATACATACATACATACATACATACATACATACATACATACATACATTTATTGCAGTTATTGCTGGGTTCGATTGCTTCTCGGGTTCAGGATGTTCACTTGGGCAAAGGAATTTTCATGCCGTCGATTATAGCCTTCATGGACGACACTACTCTCGTCTTGAATAAATGCGGCAATATGCGTCGTTTTCTTCAAAATGTCAACGACTTGTTGTCCTGGTGTGGCATGAAGTTCAAGCCAACCAAATCGAGGAGCCTGTCTTTGCGACATGGGGAGATTGATGGTTTTGTCTCTGTCACGGTGGCTGGTTGCGAGATCGCAACAATCCAGCAGGAGCCTGAGAAAAACTTGGGAAGATGGTACAACAGAGCAACATCATTCTACAGAGCTTGATTGAGGACTTGAGAAAAATCAATTCAACCGAGCTGCAGGGAAAGTTCAAGGTATGGCTGGTACAGTTTGTTTTGATACCAAGGTTGTTTTGGCCACTGACCATCTATGAGATTTGTTTATCTCATGTGGAGCGAATAGAAAAGAAAATAAACTGCTGTATTCGGAAATGGCTAAGACTTCCACCAGCGTTAACAACTTTAGCTCTATATATTAAGACAGCTAAGTTAGCGCTTCCATTCAAGTCCCTAGTAGAAGAGTACAAGATTAGCAAGATACGGACACAGTTGATGCTAGACAACTCCTCAGACCGATGTATCGTGAATGTGGGCGCATCAGTTGGATCGGGAAAAGGCTGGACTGCAGGGAGGGACATCCGTGAAGCCAAAGAATCTTTGCAGTGGACTGAAAAGCTTGGAGCAGTGCAGCCAGGACGGCTCTGTCTGGGCTGGTTCCATCATGTGTGGTGGTCTAAGGCCTCGTCGCAGGAAAGGGTGAAAATGATTATTCAAGATAGAAGGCAAGCAATGGTGTTGGAAAGAGTGCAGTTAGGTGCTCAGATTTTGCAACAGGGCGATTGGATTAGATAGGAGGTGGCAGTACAACATTCGATGTCATGGAATGACTTGTGGTGGCGTTACTCCCCTATCTGCCTATCTTTTGTAATTAGAGCAATATACGACCAAATGCCGACCGCTTCGAACTTGTTGAAGGGGAAAAAGCTGGAAAATGAAGCCTGCAAGCTGTGCGAAAAAAACCGAGACTCTCAATCATGTTCTCTCGTGTTGTACATACGCTTTGGCAGGGGGAAGATACACGTGGCAACACAATGAGGTTCTTAGAAAGATACTGGGCATTATCAAGGAAAACTGCAGATTAGCCAATTCAATGCAGTTGTGCCCCAGAAAAAAAGTTTACTTCTTGAGAGAAGGTTTGCAGAACTTGGGCCGCACAAAGGCAAGTGCGAGAAGAGAATCGTTGCTTGATGCGGCAAATGACTGGCCGATATCAGCAGTCTTAAAAAAGGAAAACTGCTTCCTTGAACTGGTTCGCAGCAGTGGATTGAGACCGGACGTTGTCATTTTTCCAGTTTGGCCAAGACGTTGCTGTTCATCGAGTGCCGTGGGAAGACAATATGGAAGTCTCAAATATCTTGAAAGAAGAACGATACAGAGTCCTTGCCCAAGATTTGGAGCTTGCGGGATATAGAGTTGAGATTTTTCCGGTTGAAGTAGGGGCCAGGGGTTTAGCCGAACGTTCGCTTGTTAAATTGCTTGTGGCTCTTGGAATGTCGGGTCGGAAAAAACTCAAGCTATCAAGAAAATAGCTGAAAAAGCAGAAACAGCTTCTTTTTGGATATGGATGCAAAGGAATGAAAAAGGAGATAATAAATTTAAACAGCCACTTTTGGCTTATGTACGACGGAGTTAGCTCCTCTTTTGTTTACAAGTTCATGGACGAAGTTGCGTTATGGCTGCCGGCAAAAGTTTTGGTAGTTTTCAAGTGAAGAAAATTTGCTAGCGTTTGGAAAATAATCGAAACAATGTTCCCTGTCATGGTGGTTCATGGTGTTTCTTGTTTGCTGAAAGTGGTGACATGGTTCGTCGAAGTTCGCGGTTTTTGACGGTTTGGTAGATACTACAATTACTACATGCTCAAGTTTCGGCGTTTTAAAGAAAGTTTCTCATCTTGTTACAGTTGCTTGACGGTTTCAAAAAGACATCATGGTTCTGGTGTTTTGAAGATTTGGCGGTTATCTGGTTTTGGTCGACAACGGCATCTGATACATAAATTTCGTCAAGGGTGCGGCCGTCTGATCAACGGTCGTGGCCCGCTCTCCCGTGGTAGCGTCAGGAAAAGGGCCGAAACGCTGGGAGGGTCTTCCTCTGAAGACCTCTGACGAAGTTGCTCGAGAAAAGAGTTTTCACATACATACATACATACATACTATAAGCCGCTTGTTGGTTCTTAGGTGTGTAAAAATTTGTTTTTTTTTTTTTTAATTATAGTTTATAGTCTTTTACACCATGTAAAAAGTTTATAAACTATACAAAAACAAAAAAAAACAATTTTTTTACACACGTAAGAAATGTGTAAAAAATTGTATAAGCCGCGGCTTATATGCGCTAAAATACGGTAGTATGCATGAAATATACATATGCATAAATTATAGAGATTTTCCTAAATATTATTCTAAAATTTAAAGATTTGTATACATATTAGGAAACAATGTTAATAATTTAAAAGAGTAAAAGAGAAAACAATTGATTGAAATCGTTTGTGCGCCAAATAAATGATTATGAAATAAATGTTTAGCTGCTTCATACAAACACAATACAAATGTTTTAAACTGATAAAAATGTTTTAAAACATTTTTTAATTGATTTGTTTACAAATTTTTCTCATAAAAAATTTATTTTCCAGTAATTTTGTCTTCAAAAACAGCCACTAGAATCATTAGCGCAAATCCAAGAGCGACTCCGATATTCGAAAGTATTCCTATCAACAGTGATTCGTAGTGATTGGTTAACTCCAAAATCTCTGGAACCTGAATATATTGTAAAAAATAAAAGTTTGAATTTATTAAATGTTGTTATGTTTGCTAATTATTTGATTCTTATTATACTAAAATAATAGTTGCGAGCTAAACAAATCAAAATGAAGCTTCTAACCAAGTGCAACATAAAAACTTTGGATGCTGAAGTAGATTCCACCAAGCTTGGTGGTAAGAGAAAAAATTGTGAAAATGCCACACAGGCCATATTTAGAAGTGTTACGGGCTCAAACGTACCCCCAATAAATATAGGAAAAAAAATAAGTGAGCCGTAAAAAACTTCCTTTATTAAAAATCCTTTCTATATTTGAGATAGAAAAACACCAATTTAAGGCAATAATTTTTCATGATGATATAAGTCTATAATTTTAAAAACTACATAAATGAAAAGAAGATATTTAGTGTAAAATTGATATCTGTAGGGTAGAGTGGGGCAAGGAGCCCACGTGAGGTAAAACGCCTACGGCGTGTTTAGAGCGCCTGCTATATCCTAATGCTGTATGTTTATGGTCTATCCATTGTCGTCAACTTTCTGCGCTGTTTGATGTTAACATTGTCGATTTTGGTTCACGGCAAGTAAAGTTATATCAATTTTTCATTTTTTGCCTTATTTTGACAATATTTGTGACTTTACGATTAAGAGATGTGTGAACTAAAGTGTTATGTGAGCCGATGAAGTTATAGCTGTGCAGAAAGGCATCGACAAGACCTGTTAAATGTTACCTAGATGTGTGAGCAATGTTGAAAGATAACAACACTATATCAATTTTAGCTCACATGATTACATTGGGGCAAAACGCCCAGCCCGTAGACGGGGCAAAACGCCCACTGTAGGCGTTTCATCACACCCTTAGATATCCACAACCCACTAATGTAATAAACCTAGGGTAGGGCCAAGCTAGTTGCAAATTTCCTCTTTGCATAATATTGTGTTAGCCACGGTTGTATATGCAAAGCCATTGAATCTGTGATGAATTTATTTGTATATGTTTAGATTCCATGATGCTATGAGTTTATAACAGGAAGTCTTGGCCATTTCTCCGCATCCAAAGATATCTGGTGTACGTTCTTGAACTCGCAAAGCTGAGTCTTCTACATTGTTAACGGGATCAGCATACAAAGCTGAGTTGGAGGAAAAAAACAAGTTTTTCGGCTAAGGCTGCTAAAGCCGCTGCAAAAACTGCTGAAGCGAAGTCTTTTGCGAAGACTAGAAAGATATCCACAGTTTGTTCATCCAGTAAATGAGGTGCTATTAAAGCCACTGAAAAGATTGCAATAAAAAAAGATAGGCTTAAGAAAAGCAGAACGACATACGGCTCTGGTGATTCCAGTAGCAAAACCGAGGAATGGCCGCACTTAGTATGTGGTGAACCATTTGCAAACAGCAAGTCTCGTGAAAAAGAGGGTTCAGTGCCATGAAAAGAAAATCTGATAATCAATAATTTTAATAAAGTAGGTATAAAAACAATATTTAATTATAAATAAAAAACCTCAGATTGACAGTAATGGTCGCTGCTATTGCCCCGCCGGTTTGCCGTGGTTGCAATTGGTAAATTTGCTACTGTACCGGCAGTCCCTACCTAAAATTAAATCCTAAACCCTAACCCTAACCCTAACTCTTTAAAAAATATGTACATCTTTATTAACTAATCGAAAGATCAATTGTCTTGGCAAAACTGCCGGTACAGTAGCACTTTTACCGCTTATTACCTCTGCTGCGCCTACTGCCTGTGTAGTAGTTATAACGGATAGTAATACGGTTGTCATAGCCGGGGGTGGCAGTGGGGATAAGCTCCCACTGCCTACAAAGTGCTCCCTTATGGCGTGCGTCTCTAACAGCCTTTGACAACTAAGTCCAGCTCCTGGCCTGCTTGCGTGGTTTAACTTCTAAACCCGGCGGAACTGCTTCAACTGACAGGAAAAGGGGCGAAGGCGGGCCACTGGCGCCTTAAAACCAATTGCTTCGGGCAGATGGAGTTTGTTAGCCCGGGAGGGAACCTATCTAGGGGAAGGAAAACCTTGACTTCAAACCGCTGCTGCCTTACAGGCTTACGCATTCTTGGGATAAGGTTCGGGAGTCAACCCCGAGGAAAAATCCGGAGTCGGAGTCCCTAAGGCGGTCGACCGTCATCTATAATGTCCTTCCGACAACTCCTGCAGCCAAGTCGGCTCCAAGCATGGTGCCTGCACCCAGTCGACAAAGCCGAGAGGGGCCCTGTTGTCTAAGCAGCGCAGGGCCTCCACACACTTCGCTCAGGCCTGCGCCCTGGAGATGTCACTCCAGTCTCGCTTTATGGCGAGAGCACAAACAAAAATACAGCAGTTTACGGGTTATAAGTCCCTGCTCAATTGGCGTAGAGTTAAACGCCAACGGTTGTCTTCAATGGTGAGACGGACCCTTGCAGTCCCACTGGTCAACTACCGCCCGTCTTAAGCTGGGCAGCCCCCGGCCAATAAGGTGTTGACCAGCCACGACCCTGCCTGCTTCAGTGGGTCCTTGGGGCTTAGAGCTCAGCTCAACAAGCAGGCCGTCAACTACATGCACCAGGCAAATATCAAAGAAAAAAGATGGAGTCTCCAGCTCTCCGTATTGCAAGATGGAACGTGCGCACTATGCGCACTGGACTGACTGACGACTTTCGGAAGATTGAAAACTTTCGCAAGACTGCAGTCATTGATCATGAGCTGCACAGACTAAAGATTGACGTTGCAGCCTTACAGGAAACGCGTCTCCCAGAGTCTGGATCCTTGAGAGAGGAACACTACACGTTATTTGGCAGGGGAAAGGAGACGAAGAGACCCGGGAACATGGAATCGGCTTCGCCATCAAGAACACCCTGCTTTGCATAACTGAGCCTCCTTCCCGCGGCGCAGAGAGAATCCCCACTCTACGCCTTTTCACAGCATCTGGTATTGCAAATCTTTTGTGCATCTATGCACCTAACATTCAGGCCAGCGCCGAGACTAAAGATCAGTTTTACGAGCAACTAAAAAGCGTTGTTGCCGCTGTCCCTGTTTCTGAACACCTCTACTTTCTGGGAGATATTAACGCCCGGTTGGTTCTGACCATGTCTCTTGGCCAAGTGTTTTGGGTCACCATGGTATTGGGAAAATGAATGAAAACGGCCAGAGACTACTTGAACTCTGTTGTTATCACAGCCTGTGTGTGACAAACACTTACTTTCAGAACAAGGCATGTCACAAGGCGTCCTGGAGACATCCAAGATCAAATCATTGGCATCAGCTGGACCTGATAATTACCAGGCACGACTCTCTGAGCAGCGTCCGCAGCACCACAGCTTACCATAGCGCTGATTGGAAGATAGACCAATTTCAGCAATTAACACATTTTTGGACTGCAATGAGGAGCTTTATCCAAATGTTAAAACTCCTCCAAGCGGCCAGGTGCTATGAACAGATATTTTTTACTGTGCGCTAAAACTATAGGGCGCCAGCAAGTTATGAGCCAAATATGTTGTCAAAGTTGGATCGAGGTGCTCAAAAGAATTTTAGCCATACACCCTAAATTAAATAACGTTAAATAATATTTTAAAGAACACAAAACAACGCATTTGTTCTTAAAATCACAAAGCAAGCGGTAACGGAAGAACAAGCGGTAAAGAAGAGAGAGAAAACGGGAGAGCGAGTAGGAAAAGCAGAGCGAGCGGGAAAGTCACCGGGAAGGAGAAAACAAGAGGGAACGGGAAACGGCCGGAAACGGGAGAGCAAGCGGGGAAAGAAACGGGAGCGAGAGAAAAACTATAGAACATTCGCTAAACCTGTTTTTTTTGCGTGAAGCACATTTTGAGGGTCAAATCACTAGAATGTGCAACTTATGTGAACAGAAAATTTAGACAGTGCCCCCCAAAAGTTCTTCGGCCCCACTTCCAAATTCCTAGTTACGGCCCTGAACTGCTGACTCACCCGTTAAACTTTTTACTTACGGCGCAACAAGACGGGCCGCAAAAAGACTAAACATAACTCCCTACAGTCGGACGTCGATAATAGCGGTAGGGCCTATACACTTATTCTATATATATATATATATATATATATATATATATATATATATATATATATATATATATATATATATATATATATATATATATATATATATATATATATATATAACAAAGACGTAGACACAAATAATAACGAATGACGTCACCATACGTGTTTCTGTAGACTATGGCGCTAGTACTTTTGACTCTGATGCATAGATGACTGATGCAAGTATATATTTAAATTAAATGAATGCACACAAAACACATGCAACGATGTCGTCAGTATTCATAGTGATGTAAGACTTTTGTGAGTGCATGCAAGAAGATAAATTTTTTTATTGGTGGCCACGTCGGGCCCCCAACCCTTATGGGCCCCGCATTGCGGAGTCTGCAGGGGCGGTAGTTACGCCACTGCTTGAGCCTCGATTTTTTCTCAACCCGCTAAATTTTATTGGCCTCCTACAATTTGACAAAGAGAAGAGCCATGACCTGGTTGGCTCCCTGGATCCGCCCGTGTATGTATATATATGTATATATATATATATATATATATATATATATATATATATATATATATATATATATATATATATATATATATATATATATATATATATATATATATAAATGAATGTTTTTATGTATATATGTATATATATATGTATATCATTTATGCATTGCTACACCATTCATCCGATCGTAATGAAATTTTCACACAGCTTTGAGAGTCAAGGGGAATCAAATATAGAGAAAAAAATTTGAAATCCGTCACAAAATTTATATACCTGGATATTATTTAAAAAATTGCTTTTGTTTTCAACCTTTCTAGTATTAAATATTTATGAAAATTACTTTCCACCTATTTTGAGCTCAGGCACGACCGCAGTGTAACTCAATTTGAAAGGTTTTAAAAAAATTACACTGTTAAAAATTTACATTAAGTAGCCATTGAAGTCAGTGGTTTCTTGAATATTTTTAGGCAAGCTGCAAAATTTTGTCTAGCTATCTTCACAATAGAGCGTGTACTTACCGCATCGCAGAGAGCAACGTAAAGAAACATTCCTGCCGCAATTGCAAATATCCAAACTTGTGCATCATCGAAAGCATCTGTGATTGCAATTCCAAGGTAAAGCCCGATAAATGCAGTGACTTGTGAAAGTACTTGCAAGAGAAGAACTAATTTGTAAGACCACCCGGCGGCTAACATCAGCGCTGCGTCACCTGTATATGTAATAATTGTTAAATCAATATTTTTTTATTTATGCTTATATATATATATGGAGAACTATTAAAAATAGTAGCCAAAGGAAATTTGTCAAAATAAAAGTTTGCTTTTCACTTATTGGTTATTTAGCAACCACACTTGTAAGAAAAGAAAATATTTTGCTTAGAAAAACTTTTTAAACCGAATATATGTGCATTATTTTATTCTAAATAATCTGAAAATATTCAATTAAAAATATATTTAGGATATAACATTAAACAAATTAGTTTTTCAAATAAATTTATTTTTGAGTCTTTTTTCAAAACAAAATATAACTTTCAAATCTTTCTTATTTAATTTTCTAAAAATTTAAATTTAGCTGAGAACATTAGCATTATGAACAGTGATGGAAATAAAAGTCTATGAAAGACGTTTCTTAACCATAAAACGCTAATCGTTGAGCGTAAATTTTGTCAATGACAAAAACCACACCTTGTTCATGTTACTCATGTGTAACAAATTTTAATAAAATGAGTGCAGAAGTATCGATCAGTATAAGAAAACAAGTAATCCATAAAAAAACTAACCCATAAAAACAAAGTTTTTATTATAAATCCTTTATATACGATCCTAGATTTTTATTTTTAAGCCCAGAGCCAAATTCAAAAATTAAATTCAAATTCAAAAATATGGACCCTTTTGACGGGGCCGTTTTGACGGGGGCCGTTTTGACGGGGACCGTTTTGACGGAGCCGTTTTGACGGGGACCGTTTTGACAGGGGCAGTTTTGACGGGGCCGTTTTGACGGGGGCCGTTTTGACGGGGCCGTTTTGACGGGGGCCGTTTTGACTGAAATTTTGATAGATTCAATTGTCTCGCAGCCCAAGTCGATGTGCCAAATTTCAGCTCGATCTGATAACGGGAAGTGAGTTAATTTTGAGACTCAAAGTTTGTGACTGGAAGACAGACAATCGAAAATAATATAAAGGATTTAAAAACGAGGTTTTTTCCACAAATCCCGTAATTAAATTTGAATTTAATTCAAATCTGTTTTTGAAACATCATGTTTTTTATTTTGTACAATGTTAATTTATATTTTTATGTTTAACTAGCAGGGTACCCGGTGTTGCCCGTGGTTTCCTTCCCCGCTTGCTCTCCCACTCCTGGTCGCTTTCCCGTTCACTTTCAAGCAGTAGCGCTTTCCTGGGGGTTAGCAGGGGTTTGCGCAAACCCCCTGATTTATAGTTAGTGTGAACCCTCTTTTAATCAGAAAAAATACTTTCAATTAATCTTATTTTTGGTTGTGTGGGCTAGTCACTATTACCAAAACTTTGCTCTTGATTTTATCTCATACCCCTGATTGCCCGAAAATTATGGACGCCCGAAAGTTGGGAGAAATTTGCTTCCCGCCTCTTCTGCCTATGCTTTTTCTTAATTGGTCGCCCATTGAACACCTGGCAGTTTCCTATTTAACAAGTTGGTTGAAGAACCATAACTCTAGGTAGATGATATCAGGGCGAAAAAATCCAACTCGAAAGATTATAGTGAAGATCAAGTAGTTGTTTGGAAATATTTTTAATGATTTAATTACTTTATAATTATATGTACGACTATATGAAATTTCAAAATTCCAATTTATGTAAATAATTCTATGTTTTTTCCAATTATCAAACAAAATAAAAGTTAATATGAACGATAAATTGTTTTTTTCCTGATAGTTTAATATTCGTCAGCTGTGGTTTGTTTTCTCTGTGCTCTGGTAATGTTTTTCACGGCTTTCTTGTTAGGGATAGGCAATTATTATTTATTAATTGTCTAGAATCTTTTGTCTATGGCCCTAGGCTATATCTAAGCTTCACTGTTTGAGTGTCTTCCTTTTTTGGAGAATAAACATAGTTGGCGATTGTGCGTGTTCGTGTCTTTGTTGTATTAGCGTTGTTTTTCCGTACATACGAATCCACAACATATTTGGCCGCCAAATTTTGGCGACGAGGATGGGATCTCAACAGAATTTTAGAAATTTTGGTTCGTTTGTTGGAAGAAGCGCGACGACGTGACGAAGAAAGTAAACAGCGAGAAGATGCGCTGAAAAACATTCCTCTGTTTTTTCATGAAAAGATTAAAATGCTCTAGATATTCACTTTCATTGACGCATATTAATTTTTAGCTTGCAAATCAAATGAAGCCGATTTCTCTGACACAGCTGCAGGAAAAAATTAAATTCTCTTCTGATTTTTGTATTTTTTATTACGCGTGAATATGCTGGAACGTTACTATAAGATTCTGCTTTTTGCTGGCCGCATCGGTAATGCAGTATATCGTTATTTAATATGTGTTTAGGAATGTGTGCTAAAGTTCTCCATTCCTTAGGTAGGGTGGACTATAGAGTACATGTCACCTGAGTCCACACTGCCTCCTACACCGGTGCCAAAGTTAATATAATGGATTTAAAAAATAAGTCTATATTTCAAATTTTGGCTTGATTGGATGACGTGAAATTGGTTGATTTTTACTTCAAAAAAAGCGGTGAAATTCGTATAAGGGATTTAAATATTTTTTGTTTGTGGATTAATCAATTTAAAAATTGCGCAATAAAATTCAAATTTAGTTTACGTAACAGCGTAACAACGTTTGAAGGTTTTAAGCAGCTTTCAGCAAGTCTATTTTGCTTTTTATGCCCTAAAGGAAGTTAAGAGAAAGTGGAAGAAAAAAAATTAGAGCTAGCGGAAACGGGAACGGGAGAGCAAGCGGGAACTGAAAAGCGACCGTAAACGGGAGAGCGAGCTAGAATGGAAAAATTACAGGAAACGAAAGGGCAAGCGGAGAAAGAAACGGGAGCAAGAGAGAAAAACAATAAAAACATCTGAAGACCCCAGGCAATGCCGGGTAATCCCGTTAGTTACAAATAAATATTGTCTCTGACATAAACATCACCAGGCCTCGACTTTTGTGTTTATGGAACGGGCCAGTTCGGGCCTAAATAACAAACCAGGCCTGGAATTATCTGCTTATAAAATAAGCCGGGCCGAATTTAAAAAAAAAATAGCGTAGGGCACTAAGGATTAGAGCACTGCACGGGCCAGGCCAGGCCATGATTTTCGAGTTCTCAGACGGGCCGGGCCAAACCTGAAGTCAAGTTGGGACGGGTCGAGATTTTTTGCCAAGTATATAGAAATTGTAAGCTTGTAAAAACGGGCCGGGTCAAAATTAGATGGGCCGGACCAAGTTGTCGCCGAGCCGGCCCGAGCCAAGCCGTAAAAAAACGGCACATGCAGTACGCTAATGTGGATGCACGGTTCAAATTCTCTAATGTCAAGCGAGCGAAACCGCGACGGGCACTAATGTATTACACTATAAATGTTCTTAATATTGGTTCATTAAATAATCAAAACGCGCACCAAACTCATGAGGAAGTTCATGACAAAAAACTGCTAAAGATGTTGAGAGGCCCATTGCGTTAGAAGTCGAAAAAGCGGCTCCAATGGCAAGTCCATCTGTGAAGTTGTGAATTCCATCTCCGATTGTTATCATCCAGGCAACTGATGAATGAGCTGCAAAAAAAGTTCAACAAATGTTGCCGTGCATGTTTATGTTTTACCAATCCAATAACATGTTTTTGTATACAAATCTTTTAAAATTTTTCTGTTGGAAAAATTAGGTTTACCATGAACTTTAAGAGAATTTGTATCTCCATCTTCTTCTTGACTATGATTTTCCGAATCAGTTTCTATATTTTTACATATTTGGTTCATCTATAAAAATGAATAACTTTCTTAATTTATATTGAAATAAGAAAAATTCTCCATGTCTCAATTTTTTTGTTACAACTAATCATAAAACATTGTGAGCGACTAGTTCTAGGTTTTGACTTAAACAGATTTGTTTTAAGCATTTTTTTATTTACGTTAAAATAAGCGAGCTTTGAAAAACATCAAATTTGAAGGAGATTGCAATCAAAGGACTGCAGAATTAATGTTAATTAGAGTTCAACCATTATGACTTCCACAGAGAGAAAAAAAATGTCGGCTTCGTGTAAATTTTTAATTTTTATAAATCAATTTTAAGACTTTGCTTACTAAACCAATAAAACACTTAAATCTATTGTTTTTAAAAATATCATTAAATAAAGTATAAAAAATATTAAAAAAAACAACGCTCGTATACTAATGTACTACGAGGTTAAAAATAATATTAAAGTGTGCATATTAAAATTTTTTGAACTAAACTTTTTGTTTGGAAGATTAAAGCGTTGGGCGATAGTAGGTTTTAGATATAGAACTGCGATTTCGTCATTTTTACTTCATGTAATTTGATTGACATATGTTGCGTTATCAACTGTTTAATAATCTACATACATAATTTGCTATGTATGTATGTATGTATGTATGTATGTATGTATGTATGTATGTATGTATGTATGTATGTATGTATGTATGTATGTATGTATGTATGTATGTATGTATGTATGTATGTATGTATGTATGTATGTATGTATGTATGTATGTATGTATGTATGTATGTATGTATGTATGTATGTATGTATGTATGTATGTATGTATGTATGTATGTATGTATGTATGTATGTATGTATGTATGTATGTATGTATGTATGTATGTATGTATGTATGTATGTATGTATGTATGTATGTATGTATGTATGTATGTATGTATGTATGTATGTATGTATGTATGTATGTATGTATGTATGTATGTATGTATGTATGTATATATGTTAGCAATTTTGCGTAACGCTATATATATATATATATATATATATCTTTTTTTGTTTCATTTGATAAAAATCAAAAAGACCGTCATTTTTGACGGGATACTTCTAATAATAATAATGATAATAATAATAATAATAATAATAATAATAATAATAATAATAATAATAATAATAATAATAATAATAATAATAATAATAATAATAATAATAATAATAATAATAATAATAATAATAATAATAATAATAATAATGATAATAATAATAATAATAATTATAATTATAATTATAATTATTATAATTATAATTATAATTATAATAATTATAATTATAATAATTATTATTATTATTATTGTTTTCGTTGTCGTTGTCGTCGTCGTTGTCGTTGTCGTTGTCGTTGTCGTCGTCGTTGTCGTTGTCGTTGTCGTTGTCGTCGTCGTTGTCGTTGTCGTTGTCGTTGTCGTTATCGTTATCGTTATCGTTATCGTTATCGTCATCGTCATCGTCATCGTCATCGTCATCGTCATCGTCATCGTCATCGTCATCGTCATCGTCATCGTCATCGTCATCGTCATCGTCATCGTCATCGTCATCGTCATCGTCATCGTCATCGTCATCGTCATCGTCATCGTCATCGTCATCGTCATCGTCATCGTCATCGTCATCGTCATCGTCATCGTCATCGTCATCGTCATCGTCATCGTCATCGTCATCGTCATCGTCATCGTCATCGTCATCGTCATCGTCATCGTCATCGTCATCGTCATCGTCATCGTCATCGTCATCGTCATCGTCATCGTCATCGTCATCGTCATCGTCATCGTCATCGTCATCGTCATCGTCATCGTCATCGTCATCGTCATCGTCATCGTCATCGTCATCGTCATCGTCATCGTCATCGTCATCGTCATCGTCATCGTCATCGTCATCGTCATCGTCATCGTCATCGTCATCGTCATCGTCATCGTCATCGTCATCGTCATCGTCATCGTCATCGTCATCGTCATCGTCATCGTCATCGTCATCGTCATCGTCATCGTCATCGTCATCGTCATCGTCATCGTCATCGTCATCGTCATCGTCATCGTCATCGTCATCGTCATCGTCATCGTCATCGTCATCGTCATCGTCATCGTCATCGTCATCGTCATCGTCATCGTCATCGTCATCGTCATCGTCATCGTCATCGTCATCGTCATCGTCATCGTCATCGTCATCGTCATCGTCATCGTCATCGTCATCGTCATCGTCATCGTCATCGTCATCATCATCATCATCATCATCATCATCATCATCATCATCATCATCATCATCATCATCATCATCATCATCATCATCATCATCATCATCATCATCATCATCATCATCATCATCATCATCATCATCATCATCATCATCATCATCATCATCATCATCATTATCATTATCATTATCATTATCATTATCATTATCATTATCATTATCATTATCATTATCATTATCATTATCGTTATCATTATCGTTATCATTATTATTCTCTGTTCCTGGCTCATCTTTTTCAGAGTTTTTTCTTGCTGCATTGCTATTGTTGTTTTGGAGAAGTTCATCGCCGTCATGTTTGTTTTCTTCCAAGCTACAATCCAACGTTTTCTTTTCACATTCCAACTCGGCTCTTTCGTCGGTGTCAACTTTCGTATCGTCCAGCGGATCTTTCTTCAAATTATCGCCATCGTCTCTCAAATCAGTGTCTTCTTTTTTTGTCAAGTTAACTTTGATGTATTTCTCCATTGGAGTTTTGTCCGTTTCTAAATCCTCGGTTGCTTCATCGAGTCAGATTCGTCACTAAAATCTGACCCTGAATATTTGGTGCCGTCGTCTGTTATGGAGGCTTCCGTTTCAGAACCGTCGCTGTGTGGGTAAAAGCCATAGTTGTTATTGCCATTATTACAATCATCATCGTCACTTTCATCCTCATCATTTTGCATTTTGTTTTCAACATTCTTCTCATCTTCTTTAGTTTTGTTTTGACGTCCAAACCGACTGTATCACTAACACCATCTTTGCATGGTTCATCTTGAGCATCCTTGCAAGGTTCATTATCATGACCGTCTTTTACAGGCTCATGACCATCTTTGCATGGTTCATCTTGAACATCTTTGCATGGTTCATCTTGAACATCTTTGCATGGTTCATCTTGCAGCACATCTTTGCAAGGCTCATCACCATGACCATCCTTGCATGGTTCATCTTGTACATTCTTGCATGGTTCATCTTGACAGTCTTTTTTGTTTCCGCAATTGTTTGTGTCACCATTGAGGAGTTCAAGAAATTTCTTCCTTTCTTGCTGTGCTGCTCTGTGTGCTGCTCTGTTTTCCTCCGCCATTTTATTCAGCGCCTTCAACAATTCATCTTCTGCTTCGAACTCATACTCTTCCGGATCAAACCCATTGTTCTCCAATGACGTCCGGAGGCGGTCCACGAGCTCAGACTTTCTTCCTTTATCACTGAGCTCTCGTTTTCTAAGTTCCCGACTCAAATCGAGTATCAAAAGCTCATCTAATGCTTTCAAAACCATTCTTGTATCCCACTTCTGATCACCAATGTTACGATATCACCAAATTGTATACCGGGCTCAATAGAATGGTTTTGCAGTTTATTGGAAAATAATAAATGAAGCTTTGTTAAGGCTATTTATATATATATATATATATATAACCGACTATCGCTCATCTTATCTTCAAAACGAAAAGTTTAGTTTATATTATTTTTTTATTTTTTTAGTGTTATTTTTTTTATAAATCTAAATATTATTTTTAATTTTTGGTGAATGAAGGCTACGGGTGAGTGAAGCTGGAAAATAATATAGGTTAGTGGTAAGTAGATTCTGACTTTAAACATTTTCACACTTTGCCCCTATTTTGAACATCACAAACATGAACCAAATGTTTGCTAGAATGGTGAGAAAAGCATAAAGGATGCTAACTTGACAAAATTGGTAATACAATTTTTAGATTCTTCAGCCCCAGCTACAAGTGTCCGAGTAAAAGACTATTTTTATTGTCGGTTAAAATCGTGACCTAGAAATCATGTCTCACTAAATTTAATTTAGAAGTTAGCCAAAACGTTATAACGGCAACATTGATAGATTTAAGTACCAATCGATAGCAATATATATTTTAATAATAAAATAAAAATCCTCTAAAGACGCTTTAATTTAAAACCATTTTTTTGCGGTTCCTTAGCGACAGTTTTATTTAAGGACTCCTCTTTCAGACACTGGTTACCTTCTAAACTGGCGCGTCATCTGTACGTTAAAATCTGTAAATAAATGCCACGAGCAAATGGAAACGTTTTAATAGCGTTTCCATCAGGAAATTGCCTTGATAATCAAAATACAAAAAATAGTAGAGTGAACTATAATAACGAGAGCAAAATTTAGAATTCATTTTAGCGTTAGTATTGAAACAGCTGTCTCACGTTATTTATTTTTATGTTTATGACATAACACTAGTTGAAAATGGTATCTATATATATTTAAAAAATTTTTAAAACCTTATCTTTCAAGGACGCAGTAATTATATGCAAAAAAGAAATCTTCTGATTCACAACTTTGCTAGTTTTAACCCAATCTTTCGATACTTCCAAATAAATAGAAATTTTATCAGTAAATATGAGATTAAATTGACCTACTTGTTGATCGTCATCTGATTTTGAGATCGTGATATTGCCGTCATCATTTTTCATTACATCGTTTCGGTATACCACTTTTTCTAAGTTCACACTCTTCGTTTCCTGAACAATTATTTAACGTTCAAAATATCTTTTAGAACAAATTTATTAGCATGAAAATTCAACCTTTTCTTGTTTCCTTTTTTGGATTAATTGACCTACAGCATGAATAACCATCTGCAGTATGAGAAAGCCCCATATGCTAGCACACACACACAACATCTTCCATACGTAACTTTGATCGTGTTCGTGTTTGTGTTCACCTTCATGTTCGTGGTCATGTTTGTTATGATGACTGTGAGCACCAAGGACCTACAAAATAGGAACTATTATGAAGCTCCGGAAATAAAGTTTTGATGAATGAATGCAAAAATAATTTCGAAAAATAAACGAGTTTGTATTAAATATCATCTAAACACTGTTTTCAGTTTTAAGACTGTGATATATTAGGATTTTTGTTATTTAAAATTTTGGAAATATTTTATTCAGACCAGTCAAATGTTTATATTTTGAAATATTTTCAATAGGTTTTTGTTTAACGTGTTTGAAAAATTGAGCTCATTTCTTGAACTATTGCATAAGTGCTCAATAGCCAAGGACTTCAATGAAATTTTTATCAGTCGTATTAAATCCCACTTGTGAACCCGGAAAAGTATGTTGTGAATACAATCGTCGACAAGTGCCAAGTTATTGAGTACCATGTTTTTATTTTGAAGATCATAGTCACCAGCCAGCAGAGGCGTATGCAGAAAAAATTAAGGGGACCAAAAAAGGTTTTGGGGACGGATGACTTTTAGCGCAGGTTAGCTTAATTGAAAATTGGCGAGGGGGCTTAAAAGGCTGTTTTACAGTGCGCTAAACGTTTTTATCAATTGCTTATCTAACTTTGTTAAATATTTTGATTCCGAATTGTTTTAAAAACATTCTCATACACAAATTAACAATTTGTTAAAATCAACAGATATTAATTGTCTAATATTATACTGTCTAATTTCATCAATAACTTTGTCGTGGTCTAAGTTAATATCTTCATTAATTAATAAACTAATAAAAAAAATTCCTAGAAAGAGAAGCAACTTTGTGTGTATTATTTTGAAATGTTTAATCGATATATAATTTTATTAGTTTTAATTGGAAATATTTGAAGATTTTTTTATAAACAGCATTTTTATTAAAATAATGGCGGAAAGAATAATTTTTTAATGTTCAACGTTTAGTTTACGCAATTTTTTGGTAACATTACAATAAAAATTTAAACACTAAAAAATTAAAAACAATAAAAACTATAAATAATAATTATATTTATAAAAAAATAAGAAGTATAAAAAATAATTTTTTAAAAACAACGCTTGTATACTAATGTACTAAAAGGTTAAAAATAATATTAAACTGTACATGTTAATATTTCTTGAACAACTCTTTGTTTGGAAGATTAAACCGTTGGGCGATAGTAGCTCATAGATATTATATAGATGACGTCCAACGCTATTATATTCAAAACAAAAAGTTTAGCTCAAAAAATTTTAAATGTACACTTTAACATTCTTTATAAATTTTTAGTACATTAGTTTTAAAAAAAAATATTGGCATGCAGCTCAATGTAGTCATTTCTTCAATACAAAAGAACTAAAAATTCGACGATTAACGTCGACCAATCTTTTCCTATGTTCACAACGAAAGGCTGAGACGCATCCGTGTTTCATGATTTCGGTCCGACATGTGATGTGGAGGCGGCACGACTCATCATGTCTCTCCCGAACAAACAGTCTGCGTCTGATCCTATCTCCACATGGCTTCTCAAAAAAACATCTCCCATACTTGTACCATTTTTAATAAAAAAAACATCTTCAATAAATCTCTTATCACTGGTCAGGTGCTGCAAAGTTTCAAGTCATCATACATAACTCAGATCTTAAAAAACAAAACAAAACCTGGATATCACAAACCTGGCTTTATATAGTTCAATCTTAAATCTGCCAGTCTTATTAAAACTCCTCAAGTGCTTGGTCTTATCAAGGCTCACTGAATACGTCAATGGCAACAATATTTTCCTGCCCATCAATCTCTTTACAAACTTTTATTTAGGTTACAATCTTTGTTTGTGTGTATGTGGCTTTCTCTGTACGCAAATCTTGCAAGTAAATTTTAACCAGTTTTTTGACTAGCTAGAAAGCTGAAACTTTCAGCATAGGCTTATATTGGATGGCAATAAATGATTCAATTAAAAAAAACTGAATTTAAACATCTTTCGTATTTGTAAATCTAGTATATTTGAAACTAAAATTTGTGTTAAAAAAACTCGTTTTTCCATTTACTTGTTCTTTTTGATTTGAATTTTTTGTTTAGTCAAATGTTTTGTTGGGCTCTGATGATAAAAATTATTTTAGCGAAACTGCAGTCAGCCCTTGGAAACTACTAAAAATAAAAAGTCAAGTCCTACTCTTAGTCCTTCATCTTCTAAATTTTGTAGTACTGAATCAAATCTACGGCCACTGCTGGCCTGGAAAAAGTACGGCACGCCAAACCACCGTCTCTACCTGTATAGATGACGTTGGATCATGGATGCGGTCAAATCGCCTTCAGTTTTATCTGAAGCAATTTGGCTTACGACAAGACGTTAGACTTTTCATTGTCCAAAAAACCGGGTTGAATTGATCCTGACATGACATGGTGCAGACGACTGTGTCTGAAATTGTAGCATTTATCTGGATGCTGATTTGTCACCAAAACAAATGTCTACAATACCGTCCGTGTATGTTTCAATGCACTACAACAGATAAAACACTTTTTACTCTCTCTCTCTCTCTCTTTCTTTCTCTCTCTCAACATCTTCTTGAAAAGTACTCGTGACTTCTTTCATTTTAACCAAACTGGACTATGGAAACTCATTGTTTTAACTTAAGATTTGCAAAAATTCAGGCAAGCCATAAATCCGGCGGTGAAGTTAATGTAAGGGATATTAAAACGGGCCGGGAAACAAAAATCGGTTTGTGCAGGACTCTAACTAGAACCAAGCAACTTTTAAAAAATATTTTTCAATAAAAAAATATTATCTATAATAATAATAATAATTTATATTACGAAAATTGCTAATTTAAAATCAGTTTGTGCAGGACTCTAACTAGAACCAAGCAACTTTTAAAAAATATTTTTCATTAAGAAAAATATTATTTGTAATAATAATAATAATTTATATCACGAAAATTGCTAATTTAAGTTGAGGAACACAAACATTTATTCAAGCTTTCTTGTGATTACCTTAAGATTTGTTGAGATTTTATTGAATAACGCTTGAGAACATTTAAACGTCATATTAAAATTAGATGTTTGATTAAATACTTGTATTAAAATTATTAGATGTTTGATTAAATGCTTGTATTCTAAGAATGTTTGATAAAAACCAAAACGTAGTTGTGCATATGTTCATGTATGAAATGTTTGTATGAATTTTTATTTTTTAAGCAAAAGCATTCTTTAAACCCACCCATTTTTATATTAGATTGACATTTAAGTTTTTTTAATAATGACATCAAATTAGAATACGAAAAATTATTGTAGGTATTTATTTAAATTCCTATTCAAATAAATTTATTTTTTTAATAACTAATAAACCAACCAGTGGAACTAAATGTAGCAAACAGTCTCCCACCAAAGAACCAACACAAAGACCCAACATAGTAGAGATGATAAATTTATAAGAAGAGCGTCTTCTAAATGCTTCAATGGCTATAGACACTATAGGACATAGGCTGATGATGAACACCGCTAATGTTCCATAACCGTATTCTGAAATGAAGAAAAATGAGCATTTTCGGAATTAATTATATTACATAGATAAAGTAATTTCTATTTTTATTAGTTTAGTTTATACAAGTGGTACGTTTGAAAAACTTTACTTTGAGCGTTGCTGGGTTTGTTGGGGTCGGTGGTTGTGACACCATTAGAGCCACTAGTAGTTAGACCTGCATCTGCATCGGGACCGGCAATGAAAAGTTGTGGAAAAGCGGAGATGCATCGAATGGCTGAATCCATACACGAACTTGATATGAAGGATTGAGTATCCACCATTTTATCAATTTTCTATGTTCAATTTTTTTAATTCTATAGAACCAGCGACTTGTCAAAATTGTAAAACTGAATGATTGTTTTACAGCAGGTAATTGCTCTTTTCAATTAATAGGTTGAAGTACTTGGTTATCAGCAACTGATAAAAACAACTAAAATATTTGAAAATATGAAAACTAACAAAAAGCACCTTACATTTTTGTGCATACCTTGCTAAAAAAAAACTTTTATTTGTTACAAAGCTTGAGACAGCTAGTCGCCTCCCAATTCATTGCCGAACTACTTGTCGCCATTCAACTAATGATTCCCAAAAGTATTCGCTTCCCAATTTGTCCCAAGGTCAACTTGCACGAGTGATAAAAATGAATGCACGCACATGTAGAGGAAAAACATTGTATGTGTTGATTGACGTTCTGAGTATTTGTTTCTGATTTTTAAAGAACCATTAAAAAATGGATCGACATAATATTGGTACAAAAGATAAAAAAAATGTAAACAATTCAAATTAATGAGCAAGTCGATCGTGATTACTTTAAAAGAAATCAAAATCTTCCATGTTAAGTTAATACCCAGTGTGTATCAGAATTTCAGCTAAGTTTTATGGTAAATAATAGAAACGTGTTTGTGGTTTTCTGTTAAGATAAGTTAGATAGATTTGTGTATAAAATTAGATTTTTACGCAAAGAAGAGAAAACAAGCTGTTTTTAAAAGACTTGTACCGACATTTCAGCAGTTTTTAATTTTTAGTACAGGGCGAATTTTTATTTTGCTTAGCTTTGACCACAGGGGCGGTACCACCATTGGGGATGTTGGAGATGCAACCCCCACCAATCTAAGAGCTCTATTTTTTAAATGAATAAATAAAGTTAAACGTATTACCAAACAGCCCACCGCCAAACACCGACTATAAATCTAACCTAGATAGTTATAAAATATGAAGAAATCTGTGGGCATCAGCAATGCGTAATTAATATCTCATTACTATACCTAAGTAAAATATGCTTGACCAACCGAATGCGATTATGTTCTGCAAACCAGCAGCTTATAAATGAGGATATCCAGCTAAGGCAATTCTCATTCGGTTTTCAGTTGTTTTCGGTTTTCTATTTTTTGTTGTTTGATGGTTTTAATCGTTTAAAAAAATTTAAAGAAAAATTAAGTTCGTGCAAGTATAACTATATTAATCTAAACAAGAAAATACACACTGTTTTCTCTGAAGTCTAAAGGTGGTAAAGTACTTAATTTGCTTATCACAAATCAATATTTGTTTTACTAATTCAACTGCACAAATTCTAATTATTGAGTTGAAGATGTCAAGCAAAAAACTTGAACTTCCAGCAAAAAAATTTTGTTGCAGAAACTTTATTAAGATTACGCCATTCTTTAAATCGGCACCCACTGAGCATTGAAAATGCAAAAGTTCTAACCAAACTTCAAACCCTGAACAACAAGATTGTCATTTATTTCTTGTTCTATCAAATTCTCGACGAACGAAATACATTTGAGTCGAACTTGACCAACAAAACTGTCAAATTTGAATATTGCATTTGCGTTTACTGAGGCTGATTGAGAATGCATGTTTGTCACTCTATAGACATTAAACAAATTAAAATTAAACTAAAGACATGTCTTTTAATAAGTTTATGATTAGGAGATGTTTATGAACTGCCCGCTTTTGCGAAAAAAGAATTTTTCATAAGGGCACAATATAAATGTTATTTTGTATTGTATATGTAGAAAGATTGAATAGGAACATACACAACTTTGAAATCTTTAAAAAAGACATATATAACAAAAGGCTCCCAATCAACAATAAATTTATCATCCCCCTCCACCAGAAAATTCTGGGACCGCGCCTGTTAGACCACAACAGCTTTCAGTGGTGAATCTAAGAATTTGGAGCCCATAGGCTAAAGTTTCAATGGCGCCCCCATCGCCCGTAGTAACTGATTGTTTCTTCGGACCCCGATTCATACAAAGTTAATAAAAAATTTATGTGACCAATTATAGTTGGATAGCCTATAAATATAATTATGCAATGTAATTAAATACTTAATAATTATGTTCAAATTTTCCATAATTTTTCTTTTACGATAATTCTTTGCGTTAAAGCATCTAGAAAACATTATTATTATTGACTAAACATATAAGCATATTTGATTTCAGGTCTATATGAAGCTGTATCAAAAACTGCAACAGCCAATCATAACAAAATCATAAGTTCTTCCTTGCTTTGGCAGTAGCAAAATCATCAATAATGTCATCATAGCTTATTTATTTTACTATTTCACCATTATAATTGCCACTTTGAACATTGAGTTTTTCTTGTTGAACTAAGATATTTCTTGACTCTCTTTAAGGTAGAAATTGACTGTCCACCCGAGGAGTTGGTGTGCAAAGAAATATTCAAATAGCAATGTTAACGTTTGGATTTATTTCCTGGATCTTATGATATTGGATGATGAATTATAGTCAAACAAGTTGAAATAAATTAAAGACAATTTACAAGAACAATTCCTTTTGTCAGTCGTCTCCCTTATCCTCGGTCTCAAATCAATATTTCTAACACAAATCAAAATTTCTAACACAAATCAAAATTTCTAACACAAATCAAAATTTCTAACACAAATCAAAATTTCTAACACAAATCAAAATTTCTAACACAAATCAAAATTTCTAACACAAATCAAAATTTCTAACACAAATCAAAATTTCTAATACAAATCAAAATTTCTAACACAAATCAAAATTTCTAACACAAATCAAAATTTCTAACACAAATCAAAATTTCTAACACAAATCAAAATTTCTAACACAAATCAAAACTTCTAACACAAATCAAAATTTCTAACACAAATCAAAACTTCTAACACAAATCAAAATTTCCAAAACTTAATGATTTAAATACCCAATGACTTGTATGTTTATCTTGCGTATTTGTTTGTGTTATTATTTTTCTTATATTTTTGCTTTGAATTTTGTTCGAACGTACGCTTTATGCTGTCCGAGCGGTGTTAGTGGCCTACGGGTCCTTCTGTTGGAGAAATAAATAATAATAATAATAATAATAATAATAATAATAATAATAATAATAATAATAATAATAATAATAATAATAATAATAATAATAATAATAATAATAATAATAATAATAATAATAATAATAATAATAATAATAATAATAATAATAATAATAATAATAATAATAATAATAATAAAAATAATAATAATAATAATAATAATAATAATAATAATAATAATAATAATAATAATAATAATAATAATAATAATAATAATAATAATAATAATAATAATAATAATAAAATTTATATTACTGTTTCAATAAAACGGGAATCAAAACACACACTTCAAGTGAATGAAATGGTATTAAAATTAAATGCAAAAATCTAAAGTTTTGTAGGCGAGGGACTAGGAGTGAGGTAATAAGAAATTAAAGTCATAAAAAACTAAAGCCTTAGATTACTTTACTTTTTTTTAATTATTTTCTCTTTCTTTCTATTTTTTGTGTGTGGCGCCTTTGGCCTCGTGGCGCCCATAGGCTGCAGCCTATGTAGGTTATGCCTAAATCCGCCCATGACCGCTTTCATCAACCTTATTTTCTTTTAACGTTGGAATTTGAACAAATAATTCTAACTTATTATTTACTTTTCATGCTTAAATAAAATCCACCAAACTGTAAATTTCTCATTATCATTGTGGTCAAAAAGTAAAAAAAATAAAGCCACTAATCAATCTCATTCTTTTTCAATTTCGCACGTAGTACAGTGTACAGGCACATATTAGGCATGGAGTAAAAATTTATTGTATGACTGCATCTAGATCTATTGTAACCGGCTTTATTCTTAGAAAATTTCATTTTTGACTTAGTCAAGTTTTTAAATATTTGAGCGAGTCTAGAAATACAATGAATAACGAAATAGATTTACAACGAGGTTGGCTTATATAGGAGAGAGTTGCATAAGATGAGACGGTTCATAAAATGAGAGAGCCTATAAAATCCCGCTGGTTCTGGTTTAAACTGAAATTTCACTTTCGACTGTTGCTTCTGCATTGTTTGCATAATATATATATATATCTATATATATATAAAAGGAAGTCGGGTTTGTGTTACGACACTTATAACTCAAGAACGGCTGAACCGATTTTAGAGATTTTTGATTTATTGGATTTTTCTTAGCTTCTATTAACAGAATAATTAAAAAAAAATTGGCATTGAACCATGGAATGGCCCATGGGGACCGCAGTATATACCCCGGTAGCTATACAGCCTTAACAGTGCGTCCTAGAAAAAAACTTCAAATGGCAAAGTTGTAGAGCACCCTCTATTTGGTCTTACGAAAAAATAAATTTTCCAATTGGAGTTTGGGTTATCGAGATATACAGATGTTTAATTTTCCGCGACATGACATTTATGCGCAAATGGGGTAGAGCGCATGTTATTAAATTTTCTGACTATTTCATTGTTAACAATTAAAAATCACACAGAAAAAATTAGGTAAATATCTTTTTCAATTAAAATATAAAATAAAATAATTGTTTCTGGGCCATAAAAATATAAAAGATATTTTTAGCATAGATATATGATTTTTTGTTTCGCATTTTCCTGTCTTTATAAGGCCAAACAAATTGTTTGAGTTTTTTGGCGGGCATCCTCTCAAATAATTTAAATGTATGAAAAAAATAAATGTACTAAAAATTTTAGTAGAATAAAATATGTTTTAGAGGTCCCTAGCGAAGAATTTGTATCTTAAAAAGTGCCTTCCAAAAGCATATACGCTCAGTTTTCTAAAATACGAATAATTAAGAAACAATTAAGTACAAGGATAACATTGATTTATTGTAGCACATTTAAACAACTGTAAAATATTGTATTAATTGTTATCATTATGCTTTGAAACTATCAAAGTGACAATAATCGTCTAGTTAGACCAGAGTTAGTTTAATTCGCTCTGTCAGGAAATCTCTGGGTGTTCATCTTTACAATTAAGAGCAGTCACTGTTTTGGGTCCTTGTCGTCAATGTGCAGCTTGTGCTTATTTATCTAGGCTACACCATTTTCTATTATGTTTACACCACTCTCATAATATCTATAGTGTTCGTCGCCGACTGGTAATCAGCATCTGCAAATTCAAGTTTCACATCGTTGTTGAGTAAAATGGAAAGTAGGCCAGTGATGGTAAAAATCTGCGACAACTCTTGATAAAAAAGTTTTCTAAGTTTTTTGAAGCTCTATGACGTAAGACTTACAGTTATCCTCCTCAAAAGATGTTTTGCACCCGGTGTTTGCATGTTATTCATCAACAAATTTTTTGTGTGTCGTTAGAAACTACGAGGTCGAAAAAACCAATGCCGTCAGTTTTTCTGAAAAGTGCCACGAATATCTTAGATTTTCAATGCGACCGGAGACACTTTTTGATTTTGTGTCTTGTATTTAATCACCAATAACCAAAACTGGGATTTTTTTAGATGTGGTTCAACAAATGCAATAATTTTGCTTAAAACATTGGAAACGGCACTGTAATCGATGCCATTTGAACTTTGTCTGAAATGTAAACTAGTGGATGCATTTCCAGCAGTGATGGGTAGTTACTAACTATAAATAGTTAACTACTAGTTATTAACTACTCTACAGTAGTTAAGAAATAGTTAATAACTACTTTTTGTTAAACTAGTTAATAACTAGTAGTTAACTACTTTTTCAATAGTTATTAACTACAGTAGTTAACTATTTTTTAACTACTTTACTTTTTGGTGGCTGAAAAAACTAGATCATGAAACTGAAGTGGATGAGCCAGTATATGACATGTATGTAAATAATGAAGATCTATTGGTGAAAGTATATCAGATTTGATAGAAAGTGAGCAAGATAATATTGATAATTCTGACGATGTGCTTCTTTTACCTTCTCATAAGCACTGTGGTAATCTACATACATAATTTCCTATGTCTGTATGTATGTATGTATGTATGTTAGCAATTTTGCATAACGCAGAGGCCGCGGTGGTCAGCAGTCAGCAATTGGTAAAATTAGTGCGCGCAGGCGTGAAATTAAAGTTATTAAGCAATTGTACACTATCAGTTCCAAATATCCAAAACGTTTTTCCTAAGCTTTTATGCAAGAGGTTATCCGATTGCATGTAATAAAAGTTTTAATAAAAGTTGTACACTGTCAGTAGGTAAAGATCAAACACGTTTTTCCTAGGTTTATTATGCAAGAGTTTTATCCGATTGCATCAAACATAATGCTGGATTTAAAGTTTAAAATAAAACATAGCTAGATATTGAAACTGTCTTACGAAGGTACGCATGAAATTCAGTGATTTTAATCTGCTTAAACCTGGTTCGATCCAAAGCATGAACATTTTTTTGATATTGCTGAGCATCCACTTTTAATAATGGTAGAGAAGAAAACCGGGGAACTGTGTTTTTATCGACAATTGACAGTTAGTCGACTTAAATTGAAAAGTCGATTATCCTGCGAAGGAGTCGATAATCCTGCGAAGGAGTCGATAATCCTGCGAAGGAGTCGATTATCCTGCGAAGGAGTCGATTATCCTGCGAAGGAGTCGATTATCCTGCGAAGGAGTCGATTATCCTGCGAAGGAGTCGATTATCCTGCGAAGGAGTCGATTATCCTGCGAAGGAGTCGATTATCCTGCGAAGGAGTCGATTATCCTGCGAAGGAGTCGATTATCCTGCGAAGGAGTCGATTATCCTGCCAGTCGATTAACCAGCGCACGCTTTGCTGTGCATGACAACAAAACGCATCCGCATGGGTCGATATAGGTATATTAACCGAAGTTATCATTGTCTCTGGTCTATTTAAAGATGGCTTCTTATTCATTTGGTGGTGTTTTCATATAGACTGTATGCTAAGTACTACTATATCAGCATAGTTGCAGTATTATTATCTTAAATTAATTTAAACAATTTCTGAATTTTTAATTCAAAGTTGGTAATTTTTATTGACTAATAATTCTGTCGCTAGAGTTACATGCTAGATGACCGTAGGCAAATTTCTGCAGATGCCCACAAGGCACACAAAGGAAATGACCGGAGTCGCTCTATAATTATTCATATTGATTAAGAACTGAATATTCATAGTGCATAGGCTACTATTAACTGTAGTACTTTTCTTTGTTTTCTTTATGCTGTAACTTTTACTAGCTGATAGGCATTGGTGTGTATGCTCCATCGACCGGTCTCAAAATGTCCAGAAGAACATCGGACAACATTTCAATTTTTGCTGCAGAAATAGAAGCAATCAAAATAGCTCCTAATCTATATGGAAATCATTTACTTTCATCAAATGCATTAGAATCTGATCCACTACAAAATCTTGTAATTTTTACAGATTCTTTAAGTGCCGTCAAAGCATTAGACATTTGTCACAATTTTGCAAAATCTTTTTTTTTATTAAAATTTTAATTGTCCGTTTTAGAGGTTTGCAGAGTACATTAAAAAAACCTGGATAGTAGGGCTTTTGAAAACCGAAGAGTGGAGTTCATTTATGATTGAACTCAAAACCAACAATGACGTAGAGGGTTGGCATAGCTCTCTCAACAACAGCTTGAAGGTAGGTTCAATCTTCTACGAAGTTGTTGGTATCCTCTTCGGGAAAGCCCAAGCTATTCCACTAGAAGAAGATTCCCTTGCCACAGGACAGCTTCTCAGGCAGACCAAAAAATTAAGTTTGGAAAAAGACGAGAAAGTGTGGGAGCTCTGGATAGCTTTTGAACAAAAAGAAATAGATATTCAGACGCTTCACAATAGAATTGTAGATATATTGACCACTTATTGATTTTGTATAGCTTGTCTTTCATTTAAAGCATGTAATAAAATTATTTGTTGTTTAAAGCGTGTTCATTTTTTCTCGAAATATGGTATGGCAACTCCCTATCATCAGTCTCATAAGCTGTATATTTAAACAAATAATATGAATAATACTATATTAACTAATACATGTCACTTCAATGATATTAATTTAAAAACGCTTACACTCAACATATTAAAAAAAAGGGTCAAACAAATTTCAATCAATATTCCTTCTAACACATTTTTGAGCGAGATTCATTCCTAATCAATATTTTGTCCAGAGCACATTTTGTCGTAAAATTCTATAACGAAACTTTAAGTCAAGCTGGTCGGAACCTTGGTTTTCGGGGTTTTTTAATAATTATTTTATACTTTCCAATTTTGGTCAAGACAATTTCTGTAATTTGGCTATATATGCATAACAAGTGAATCAAAGAACTAAGTTTTTTAAAAACACACTTTTATATAATCGATTGTGATATGGTTATTTTCTGTATGTGCCTTGTAGGCGTATACAGGAACTTGCCTATAGCGCGTAACTCTAGCGACTGAATTATAAAAAAAATAAAAATTTCAAACTAAATTCAAAATTTAGAAAATTTTCAAATATATTTTTAATTAATTCAGAAAAATTTCTAATATATTTTAAATATTGATACTGCAGTACAGTGCTTATATAGTAGTGTTTAGCATAAAGTCTATGTAAAAACACCACCAAGTGAATAAGCAGCCATCCTTAAATCGACCAAAGAGTTGAGTAAGATCAAATGGTCACTTAGGTTATTATACCTATATCGACCCGTGCGGATGCGTTTTGTTGTCATGCACAGCAAAGCGTGCGCAGGTTAATCGACTTGCAGGATAATCGACTCCTTCGCAGGATAATCGACTCCTTCGCAGGATAATCGAGTCCTTCGCAGGATTATCGACTCCTTCGCAGGATTATCGACTCCTTCGCAGGATTATCGACTCCTTCGCAGGATTATCGACTCCTTCGCAGGATTATCGACTCCTTCGCAGGATAATCGACTTCTTCGCAGGATAATCGACTCCTTCGCAGGATTATCGACTCCTTCGCAGGATAATCGACTTTTCAATTAAGGTCGATTAACTGTCAACTGTCGATAAACCTTACAATAACCAAGAAAACCATCTTTATTTAATATCTGATAGTTCGATAAAAATCACAAAAACGGTCATTTTTGACGGGCTACTTCTAGTTATACCTTAAATTTCGTGGCAAGTGTTGGTGCATTGAAAGTAAGGGATAATTTGAAATACAAACAATTTTATGATAGATCAATGGCAAAAGTTGTATCATTATCAAACTCCATTCATCGCAATGTAAAAAATGCTGAGGTTGTACAGGACATTAGTGGTTCAACATTTATAAAGCCAAATGTTACACGGTGGTGCTCAAAATTTTATTCTGTTATAACTTTCAATAATGTTTGTGATTGTCAGAAGAAGTTAGGGCAAGTTGCATTTAAATAAAGCGAGTTTGCTTTTTTGAAATCGTTCATTCAGATTATAAAAGCAATAGTCACCGCAATGAATATTTTCTAAAGTGAAAAGTCATACATTGGTCACATTATTCAACCCATTATAGGATTTTAAAAAAATAACATCATATTCAGATAAACCATCAATGCTCTTTTACAAGCACTATCTCAAGGTATAGAAAACCGATTTGGTTCTGTTTTGGAAAGTGAAGAATATCTTTTAGCAACAGCGATAATTCCCCAATTTAAATTACATTTTTTGAATAATGAACAAAAAATATTTGATCAAAGAAAATTTGTTGGCATACATAAATGAAATGAACCAAAAGTTTGAAAAACAAGATTTATTTAACTTGTATTTAATTGCAAAGGTTTAAAGGTTTTTTTGGTTAATGTTAAAAAGTAGTTAACTACTAGTTAACTACTAGACAGTAGTTAAGAGGTAGTTAATAACTATTGCTGTTAAAAGTAGTTAGGAAATAGTTACTAACTACTTTTTTTATGAGTAGTTAAGTAAAGTAGTTAACTACTTTTAAAGTAGTTAAAACCCATCACTGATTTCCAGCTGCTTTAAAACCTTTTTAAATCATTATGTCAGGACACTTTAAAAAGCAAAAAAATAAAGATTAACAATTTTTGAAATGTGATGACTGCAAGCAAAATTTTTGCCATTTATCATTTGTTGAACCGCACTTGACGGAATTAGAGCCAAAGCATTTGAAATGATCAGATATGTTTGAAGCTGCAGCTGCATCCTGCAGTTGCTATCGCTGCACTTTCTCCAGTTTCAGATGTAAGCTTCTTTGTGTAGAATAGCTGGTCAACTCCTAATCTAGACACCAGGGCTACAAACCACTTAAGAGTTTCTTTGGTACGGATATTTTTCGATAAATTCTCATCCCAGTGTATTGTTAGTTGAACTGTTGGCTTAAATTCAGCTGTCAAGTTATCTGCGATTTTAAATCTGCATTTAATTTTTTTTCGTCACTGACTCCAAGTGTTTTATCATTGTTAATATTATGCTTAAATTGCTTGATTAAAAATACCTGACTACTAGTAAAATGCATTTTGGGAGACTTAACAATAAGTAAGGAGCAGCATAGTGTGCATTATAGTTAACTAGCAAGGTTATCCGGCATTGCTCAAATTTTTTTGAGTGCTTTTTTGTTTTTTTACGATTTAATGTAAAATAATAAACCAATTTCTATTTTTAATTGTTTAAGAACTTTTTCTTAATAAAAACTACTAACTTGGCACACATTTTATATAAATCAAATGACACAGAATGGCGTGGGGTGAAAAACATTAGTTACACGTGGGGAAAAGACTTTAACTAGGGCAATCTCTCCTGCAATTGTTTTCATATAGTTTTCTAAAGCAAATAAACACCTCAAATGCCTTTAAAATATAAAAATAAGTTAACAAGAAACAGGAGCAATTTAGATATATAAGTAATTAAAAAATAGTTTCGACAAAATCTATTAGAGTTGCTGCTTTGGAATATGGAATTGATCGAGGCACGTTAAAGAATTATTTAAATAATAAAAACAAATTAACGAAAATAAATAATTAAGGAAATCAGTTTAAAATATCTCAAAAAATTACAATAGAAAAAAAACACTTGTTACTATTTTTTAACTTGTTGCAAAATAAATTATGGCTTGACCAGAAAAGAGGTTAAAATTTAAAATTTCCCAAAAAATCAAAAATAGGTATTGGCGCTTTTTAAATGATAATTTAGCTTAACCTATATTGAAATATATTTTCAATTCACATAGAAAAGATGTAAACAATAATTCAGCTGCTGACAACTCATCAGATTTGAACTCTTATTTGTTATCCGCATAGAAGATAGTATTAGGTATCTCTTTATAATTGCTTGTTTGTTAGTGCATCTGTTGAAAGATTAATTTCATTGTGGGAAAATTATTTTCACCACTCCAAACAAGCCAGTGAACATTTTGAAATGTCGTTTTTCCGTTTTACAAAATGGTAGATTATGATTTTTATGGTAATATTTTAATGATATTTTTGTATGATAATATTATATACATTCAATGCAAGCTTTCAAATAAAATGAATTTCAGTAAAACTTGTTCGATTTTGAAAAAGGTGTTGTTTAAAGTATTGGTACTTTCAATAGCGATACTTTAAAAATTTTGTATTGACATTGGTAGCAGTGATATTTTTGTTAACGAAAACTGAATAAAAACGAAATTTTTTATTGTATTCGTTAATAAGAACGAAAAAAAAACTATAATTATTTAAAGAACGTAAATAGAATAAAAAATATATTTAAATAGTACAAACTGAATAATAATAATAACGAAAATTATTTTCTGAACGATAATAAAATAAAAATAAAATTTAAATCATGCAAACTGAATAAAAATAAAAATAAAAATTAATTTTCGAACGAAAATTATTGAAAGTTGTGTACATAGATATTCGCCAAGATAACCAATATCTGTGGATATATAATATCTATGATATAGATTTCTATGGTTGTGCAACTGTTGAAATACACAACCCTTTCTTTCTTAACTTTCGTGTTATCATAAACGTTGTAATCATTGAAAATAATTATGAGTTCTCTTGCGAAAATGCTTGCTGGGCGAAAAAAGATAGTTCCGTGTGGGAATTTTTTTTTACGATTCCAGCACCAACAAATCTAAATGTAAGGCAATGGATTCTACAAATAAAAAATGTAGAATCCAACTTAGCGGGGAAAATCCCACAAATTTGAATTCGCATCTAAAGAGATTTCATAAATCTGAATTTGTTGAGCTCGAGATTATGGAGAAAGAAAGAAATGTAAAATCAAGCCTCAAACGTAAAGCCGAGGCTGAATTAGAAGGAGACCAGCAAACAATCAAGCAGTGTTTCCAACGGAATTCAGTTGATTGGCATTGGCATGTTGATTCAATAGAACACAAAGATCGAGTGAACAGCATCGTCGACATGTTAATCGAAACTTGTAATCCGGTGACGCATGTCGATAAACCCTCCTTTCGGTACATGTGGAAAGTTGGGGATTCGAAATTCAATCTGCCAGGTAGTCAGGTTTTAGAATTATTCTTTAAACAATAAAGTTACACTAAATATTTAATTCATATTATGTTTTTATGATTTCTGAATCATTTTCAATTTTAAACATTTTACTTTGCTTTAGGATCTGCTTCATTTTCAAAACACATAAATGATCTCTTTGAATTAAAATCAGAGCAATTGAGGAACCTTCTTGCAGTTACAAGACATGTCACAATATGTCTTGATAGCTGGACAAAGAGAGGTCTCACAGCCTCTTTTTTAGAGATATCAGCATGTTTTTTTGATAAAATGTCAGAAAAGCCAGTCCATGCATTCCTTAGTTTGATGGAAATCAAGCACCCACACACTGGTGAAAAACTGGCTGGCTGCCTGGATGAGTGTTTAAGAAAATGGGGCATCTCTTCTGAGAAGGTCTTGTTGGTTGTGACAGACAATGGAACCAACATGATCAAAGCTGTCAAATTGCTACAGTCACAGTATTCACAGCCTTCCGGTGAGATTTCTGATGAAGAGGAAGAAAGTGATTATTTAAATAAAATCAAAATTGTTGACTCTATATGTATATTTTTGGTTTGAAATTTTGATCATACCCTCTTCCTGTGTTACAAAATTATTATTTTTCCGTACTGCATGAAATTGGCTATAGTAAGAAAAATAATTAGAGCATGAACTAAAATTGAACTAAAATCAAATAAAAACGAAATTTTTTTTATCTGAATAAAATAAGAATAAAAACGAAAATTATTTCAAGAACTGTAATAAAATAAAAACTAAATTTAATTTTGAAGAGCTAAATAATAATAAAAACTAAAATTATTTGATGAACTAAAATAAAATAATAATAATAAATAAAATTTAAGAATAGAATAAAAATAAGAACTAAAATTATTTACTGAACTAAAATAACACTGATTGGTAGTGACAATAGCAATACTTTTAAAAATATGTATTGATGTTGGTATTGACAATACTTTGTGTTTATGACATTGCTATTGGTCAATACTTATTAAAAGTACTGTTATTGCTGGATTTTTAAATCTGGGTAATGTCTCCCTACTTGATTTTGCTAAGAAAAACAACTTTGTTGAGATGACCCAAAAAAAAGAACATGAAGCCATCTTAAAAAATCAGTACGCACGCCAACAAATTGCACAGATATTTATTAATCAGCACCTGCATCATAACCTGAAACCAGGTCCGTAGCCAGGATTTTAAAACAAAGAGTGCTCTGCTAATTTGAAAGGGTGAAAAGTTTTTATCTTATAAACTACCAGTCCCTCACGCAGGACCAAAACTGGTGTCACCAGTGAAATTAATACAAATATTTAAGCATGAAATTATTTGTAAGCTAAAATTTATTTTAGTTTCCTTATTTAGCTACTAGGTTCTAAAGGTTTGGCGAGGTAGCAATTTCAGCCACCTCCTTGAAGTTTGCTTTGTGCGGCATTATAAATTGGCCCTCTGCCACACAGATATCTGCATCCAGTTGAGCTACGAAAACCATAGCACTGGTTTGCAGTGTCTCGCACACAGCATTAGATAAAAATAAATAACTGCATTAAAAAATGAAGTCCAAACACAAATTTTAAAGTTTTCACTGCTGACAGTAAACACGAAATCATCTACATCATTTGGATGTTGAGTAAACTAATGATGGCCGGAAGGCACTTGTGAACTATTCTCAAATTTACACATCTAGCTGACCATCTTGTTGAGGATAGTGTTGTTATGGACGGTCTAGTTTTATAACTTCTTTAAAACCGCCTTACTTCTTTTCTTATTCTCAAGAGCGGCACATTTATTTTTAACATCACTAGCTGCTCAGCTTTTTGGCAAGAGACGGTAACGAGTGTCACTCAACACATTTCCTGCACAGCTAAAAAGGCGTTCACTGTCAATACTTGCTGGTGGCGGCGCCAGAAACTTTTTAGCCATCATAGACAAGAATGGAAAGCGATCGCGATTGGCTTTCCACCATATCAATGGATCATCGGTAGAAGTAATTCCTGAGGTTGATGAACTGGCAATAACTGGCTCAGAACAGTAAACTTCTTTATCATGCTCTGCCGATAAAAGCTTCTGAATGGGAGACGCATCAGTGGCATCACCTCTAACAGATTGTGGTGGTTGAGCTGAGGTCGATGAGCCGTAATTAAAATCGTATACTGAAAGATCTACCTTCTACCTACACATATAATAAAATTAAGTTTTTTTATATTTTACCGGATATCAAACTGCCGGATACCGGATGCCGCATAGCATCCGGATAGCCGATATCCGGTCGGATATCCGGATAGCCGATATCCGGTCGGATATCCGGATCAACCGGATATCCGGCACATCCCTATTTTATACCTACACTGATTAACTCAATGAAATTCAAGTACCCCCTTCTCTAGTAAAAAAAATTCGTCGGATTTCCAAAAATCTCACGGGTGGTATCTGTCGGAGCTGAGGGGTCCGGACCCCTGGACCCCCCGCTCAGCGCTGCGCCTGAAGACCCCGCAAAACCTCGAACCGACACGGGCACTGCCTTTATGATTTACAGCCCTGCAAAAATTGACTAATTATGTGAACAGATTAAAATGCACCCTCTCAATTATTTCTAGATCTATTGCTGCCAATGCCAACGGAGATAGGTTAGAGAAGCGCTGTAAAGCATAGACTTGAAAAAGGGTGATAGTAAACATGTAAGTGTGGAAAAGTTATTTTCACGTTTAACTGTGGAAGTCCTAGATGTTACAGCTGAAACATAGAATGTGTAACAAACAGGTAATTTAATGTTTTCTTATATGGAAATACCATGTTTTTCATCACAACAATGTCACAAACAAAAAAGACAAAGCAACAGCCCTTATTTACATCTTGCCTTTTTAAATGAGATTGAGTTAAATATTTTCTATGTGAAGTTTTATGTTTAAATCAATCAACTTGTGTTTAGGAATAACTATTACATAGAATAAAATCCTGTGATAACCAATGTTCATGGGGCTAGGGTTAGGTTAGGGTGTAAATGTAATTGTTATTTTGTCAACATAATTATAAAAGGTGCAAATCTCTATACCTTTTTCTTGAAAAAGGTGAAGGCACTCTTTTTTACCCTACCGGGCAACGGGTCTACCTGAAACCGAATATAATTTCTAACAACGTTGAAGAAGTTTATTATCCGTTTCTTGCATTGGTTAGAGAAGTTAATATAGCTCTGTCACCTCAGAAAAATTAAATGCATTCACTAGCTTGGTTTTATTAAGATCCCAACACGGTTCATACGTTTAAGCAAGAAAATAAAATTCCAATTAATGGTGTAATTTCTCAGCATTGTCGTGTAATGTAACCAGAGTAAATCAATTTTTAACCAAAAACAGGTTTTTTTCAAAAGCTCTGATACAATAAAAATACTTTGTTTCAAATTTAAAATTAAAAGAGATAAAATTTATTTTACAACACGTAACCACAACAAATAATAGTCAATGAAATAGGGAGAAATCACGACTCCGAATGTAATTTTATTTTTTTGGATATTGTAGCAACAACAGTTGGCTTTATAAACTGTGAAAATTTTATAAAAAAAATTATTTTAGAAATTGACAGTAGCTCCTCACCACGACATTATTAAGTGCTTTTTATTAACTTTCACGGATGTCCTGGGGATGTCTTAAAATTTCCTTGGTGATAATTACGTAAATTACGACAAAACTTTTAACGACATAGTAAATATAAACATCTCTTGTTAAACATTTTTTACCATTTGTTGGGATAATATTTTTACAATAGTTTCTACTATGAAATGTTGTCACCGTTAGAGTATTTTTAAAAAATATGTTTTTAATTTATTTAATTAAGTTTATATTCCTCTACACCAGGTGTTTAAAAACTAAAACGGTTGTACGTAGGAAGCATCTAAGTACTTCCTGTTGTGGATCATAATTTTATCCTTTTAATTTTTCCCTTCTTCCATCTCCAGGATAGGGACTGGCTTGCAAAAGCAAGGCGGAGTTATTTTTTAATTATATATAGATATATATATATATATATATATATATATATATATATATATATATATATATATATATATATATATATATATATATATATATATATATATATATATATATATATATATATATATATATATATATATATTTATATATATATATACTAGCGGACCCGGCGAACTTTGTTTCACCTTAAAGAGTGTATTTTTTAAGCAATAAAGAACAATAAAAACAAATATCCTATATATAAGTTTAAAAGAAAACAAAAATAAAAAAACGTTCATTTTAATAGTTTATTAGAAAAACATTGGTTGAACTCGGGTCGATTCTTTTTAATCCAGCACTTTATGATACACTATGTTTTTTGTTTTATTATCGGGCAAAAAAACAAATAAATCAGATGGTCTGCCGACACGTGAACACGCCACATACAATTGACCATGAGAAAAACATGCATTATCCAAGTTCAAACCACAAACACTCAAAGATTGGATTTGTGATTTGTTAATCGTCATAGCAAATGCTAGGCGAATCAGAAATTGAATTATTTTAAACTCAAAGAGCAAATCGGTTGGGATCATAGGAATCCTCGGAATGAGTATTTCCTCGCCTTTGAATTTCCTTTTGAGGATCGTCGCGTGAAGCACATTGACCATTAGTTTTTTTAAAACCAAACACGTCTAATTGCAATACTCAACATTGCAATGTGTCTTGAATGTTTTGGAACGAAATGGCGAATATGGAACAATCCAACTGTTGTCAACCACGAAATCGTTTCCATTCACTTTCTTTGTGACAGTTCGACCGTTATCATCGGGTGATCGACGTCGATATAATGGATAGCCATCAGTGCCAGTGATGGTCTCTGTCGTAAATTTTCGTGGATAACGTTTGGAACACTTGCCGTAGACCATGCACGGTGATTGGGGGTTGATGGCGACACACGGTCCATGAATCATATTTATAACTACAACATCATGTAGGTCTGGATCGATTTCGGGATCAGCAATCTCGGCATTTATGATATCATCTATTTGGTCAGATCTAATATATATATATATATATATATATATATATATATATATATATATATATATATATATATATATATATATATATATATATATATATGTATATATATATATATATGTATATATATATATATATATATGTATATATATATATATATATATATATATATATATATATATACATACGTGTGTGTGTGTGTTAGCGTAGACGAATATGCTTTCTAGCGATTTGTAACGTTAAAGCTTGAAGTTATTTATAGCACAAACGGGAACGGAAAAGCAACTGAGAGCGAAAGAGCAAGCGGGAAAAGGAAAGTGACCGGGAACGGGAAAGCAAGCGAAGGCGGGAAAGCGACCGAGATCAAAAGAGCAAGCAGGAAAGAGAAGTGACCAGGAGCGAGAAAGCTTCCGGGCTGCGAGAAACCAACCGGGAGCGAGAAAGCGACCGGGAACGGGAAAGCGACCGGGAACAGGAGAGCAAGTGAGGAAGGAAACGGGAGCAAGAGAGACAAGCATTAGAAAAACTTCTAAAAACCCCGGTCAACGCCGGGTACACCGCTAGTTAAAAATAAGCAATAATTTATGAAAATATTGAAGAAAAAAACAAACCAGTTGCTTACAAAATCTCTTTAAAAAATTCCAGAGATGATCTTGAATGAAGTTTTTTTTCTAAATTAAACTTTTTCTCTAAGAGATATATGACAACAACAATTATAATAAAAATTATTTATGCGTATAAAGTAAAGCATCAATTTGTGGAAAAAGAGAATCACAGGAGCACAAAAACTAGTTACATATAGGTACAGCTAGTAAAACCAGAAATAGAGTTTATAATTTCTTTTTTTTAATTGTTTTTATTGTTTGTTTTTATTTTATAGAAATGTCTTCTTCAAAAACCGCTAACAGAACCATAACGGCAAATCCAACAGCGACTCCGATATTCGAAAGTATTCCTATCGAAAGTGATTCGTAGTGATTGGTTAACTCCAAAATCTCTGGTACCTAAATGCATTGTAAAAATTACAAGTTTAACCTTAATAAATGTTGTTAATCAACTTTAATTAAATATTATAAAATTTATTTGTTATCTTCTGTAGCTGTATTTTTCTTTGAACATTTTTTCAAATGCATATGTTGTTTATTACAGTAGCAAATATTACCAACGTAGTAGTTCTTACCGCATCACAGAGAGCAACGTAAAGAAACATTCCTGCTGCGACTGCAAATATCCATACTTGTGCTTCTTCGAAGGCATTGGAAAGAGCAATTCCAACATATAATCCAATGAAGCCAGTGACTTGTGAAAGCACTTGCAAGAGGAGGACCAGCTTATAGGACCATCCTGCTGCTAACATTAGTGCAGCATCGCCTGAATATATTTTTAAGTGTATTAGTAGAATTATTGCTTACTAATAAATATGTATTTTTAATATTTTAATATGTCATATGTCAAATTTTACATAATACATAAGATATAGCAAATTACAATATTTTATTATTTTGTTTTATTATTAAACACTAAAACGCATCTTGATGCATATATCTGTTTGCGATAATTCCTTGTTACTTTCCAAATATTTTAAAACATTTTAGTGTAACGGACAACGGATGTAAAGCGAAGGCGCATTTAGCCGCATTCAGCGGACTTTTTCAACTCATTTTTCAGTGTGCAAATTACCACGTTCTACTTACTTTCGTCTCTTTCTGTCCCGATAAATCTTGCAATCGAACTTTCGACCATTTCGTGACTGAAATTTTTGGAAAAGCTTTGCTTTTGATGACAATACAATAATCTACTAGAGGCGGCAATTGTGGAAGCTAAGTTGCTTCCCACCCAAGGGTTTGAATTTTTTTTAAATCTATATATATATATATATATATATATATATATATATATATTAGATTATGTGTGTGTAAGTTCTCTATCCCATTGCTACACCATTCATCCGATCGTAATGCAATTTTCACACAACCTTGAAAGTCAATGGAGGAAGGTTTTTGTGAAAAAAATTTAAAATCGGTCACAAAATGAGCGGAGCGGGAGCGAGAAAGCGAGCGGAAACAGGAACTAGAGAATGAGCGAGAGCGGGAACGGGAAAACAAGCGGGAACGGAAAAGCGACTGAGAACAAAAAAGCGAGCGGGAAAAGGAAAGCGATCGGGAACGGGAAAGCAAGCGGCAATTGCCCCCTAGAATTTTTGTATGCTTTTATATAAAATCTATAAAGACGGTTTAGAAAATTATCGAAAAATGTACCTCCGACTACCCATCACCTCTTTCAGTTATTGGAAAAGGCAGTGGGAGATTGCACTTTCAAGGATTTTTTTAAATACTTTTTTTTATAAGATAAATAAAAACGAAGTTTTAGACAATTGTTGGAAAATGTACCTCAAACTACACTTCTCCCGGTCATCAGCTATTTGAAATATATAAATCGCCGCAATATATTTAATACAAAAACTCAAATGATTAAAAAAATGTCACCCATCAAAACTAAAAAATAGAAAATACATTTTTTATAAACAAATTTTTCTTGCGCGCGAAAAAATATAAAATAATTTTTCTATGAGCTTGGCATAGCTTCTAAATAAATTGTTCACATTTTGGTAAACGACTTTATAACAGTTTATAATTTTTATAAAACGAAACACGTTGGGCGCATATGCCAAAACATCATTTTGAAGAATTAGAAACTGCTATAAAGTCTTTTACCAAAATGTAAACAATTTATTAAGAAATTTTGCCAGGCATTTTAGGAAAATATTTTTTATTTCTTATTGCGCAAGAAAAGGTTGTTTTTTTAAAAAAGTATTTTTATGATGTAAAATTTTTAGAGACTCAATCACAAAACTTTGTGATTGAAAGTACTGAAAATGTGTTCCAACGCTAAAAACTGCAATTACAATAACAATTACAGGAACTGAAAATTTTGAATATTTTCAAAGCACTAACCAAACTCATGAGGAAGTTCATGACAAAAAACTGCTAAAGACGTTGAGAGGCCCATGGTGTTAGAAGTCGAAAAAGCGGCTCCAATGGCAAGTCCGTCTGTGAAGTTGTGTAGAGCATCTCCGATTGTTATCATCCAGGCAACTGATGAATGAGCTGTATCAACAATTTAACTACATTTAATGTAATAAGGGATTTTTACATGAGAAAAATAAATCTTATTTCTTCACATAAGTTTAAACGAAAAAACTTGTATGTTAAAAACGGTTCACCATGAACTTTTAGAGAATCTGTGTCTCCATCTCCTTGGTTGTTGTGCTGATGATTATCAGAGAAGGTTTCCACATTTTTGTCCATATGGTTAATCTTAAAAACCAATTTTCTTTTATATCAAAAACTTAAGAAATTAAATATTGCCTCTTTAAAACGTGATTATATTACTGATATGGGTAGGTATGGATGCTATCAGGGCACAATTTTAAAACTAAAGCGGTACATTCTGCGTGCCAACTTGTGGCATAATCAATGAAAAATATAATTAATTTAACATTTTATAGTTCTTAATCCTTTGTATTAACTTCACCGTGTTTGCTTGTTTTAATGGTGCGCTCATAGATCGGGTATGCGCATATTATGAATATTAAGATTTTCAAATATTCACGAATATCAACGAATATTAAAACCGACAACAAATATTAAAATCTCTAATATTTACTTCTTCAAAATACAGAACCAGAAGAAACTACTAAGCCATACAGCAAAATGCAAATTATAAGTCTATGCCTATCTATTCAAATCGCAGTTCGCAGGGTTAATTTTCGGTTTCGTTCTGATCATCCTCCGATTCAGAATCATCAACAGCCCATTCTTCCCACTGAACAGTTGTCTCAGTGTAATCGACAACTTCTATATGGTTCAACAGCTTCAAGTTGCTATGCACATACACCAGATCTCTGGCTCTCGCTTCAGTCAACCTATTTTTACACACTTTTACTTAACTTGACTACTCTGTCTGTCGATCTGTAGTCAAAATTTGCAATTGATTTTAAACTAACTTTCCGATGAGCTAGAAATTTAAAAATTTATACATACCTCCGAACTGATTAACAATGCATTTTATCAAATTTTTGGATCGATTGGACAAAATTTAATTAAATAATTATTTGTGATATTTTCGTCCAACTATTTATTGTCTATGCTAATATACTCGTTGTTTATGTAACAGAATGTGGCCTACACAATCGATTATATAAAAGTGTGTTTTTAAAAAACTTTGTTTTTTGATTCACTTGTTCTTTTTACTGTAAATGAAATCATAGGTAGATTTAAGCCTGTAAGCAGGGGCGCAACTAGGGGGGCAGGGGAGACGCAAACCCCCCAGACCAAAATCGGAGGGTCCTGCAATTTTTAAAAATTCGATGAGATTTTCTTTCGGGGGGGGGGGGTGGGGGTGCTACATTTATTTACAAACTTATTTTTTTAACATTTGCTTTAACTGGTTTGAGACTGAGTTTGATTATTTTCAGTTTGCAATCTTTCTTTTCTATTATTAATAAATTCTTAAAGATATTAAAAATACTGCAGACTGATGATAGTCACTTTTTCAAATTTGAGCAAGCCCTTCCAGGCCAAATCGGAAGGCCCTGCAATTTCTCCAAATATTATGAGTTTTTCTTTGGGTGGGGGTGTTACACTTATTCATAGGGTATTTTTTAACAATTACTTTAATTGGTTTGAGACTGAGTTTGCAGTCTTTCCTTTTTTTCCTTAATAAATTATTAAAGATACCAAAAAAACTGCAGACTAAAGATAGTAAAAAAAAATGTTCGACTGCGGCAGGCTTTTTTACATTTTTCAAAGTTGAGCCCCCCAGCATTTTTTGCTGGTTGCACCCCTGCCTGTAAGTGTCGCTACATTTACTGCTTCGTGGTTTTTAAGCGGTAAAAAAAGCCTACCTGCCCTAATGTGAAACTTTACCTTCAATTTAAATTTTAATTTACATTAAAATTTTAATTTGCTCTGCTAGTAAAACTTAACACAGTGACGTCAGCAAGCTTGTGGTGTTGATTACGGCAAATTGTTGTCAGCCACCTTTCGTATAAAAGACGCCCAAAATTCGCCGCAAGAATATATAAGAATATTTAAAAGTCCCTAATATTCACGAATATTTACGATTATTAAAACATAAAGTCACGAATACTCGAACTATGGTGCGGCTGAATCTTGTGACGGTTAAAAAACACTTCCAGTCATCCAATCAAGCTCATGTTTATGCAATTGTTGTCGACGACAATGCATTTTATCAAATTTTGGGATTAATTGGACCTAATTTAATAAAAATTTAAAATAAAAATAATTAAGGTTTAAAAAAATTAAGAACAAACTTGAAAAAAAAATAAATTTAAAAAAATTACTTATTTTTCTCAACCAATTAAAACCATCTCTTTTAAGTTTATTCAAAACAAGTAAGCCTTAAAAACAGGTTTTTTTAACTAATACCTTATGTTTCTGAATTTACCGGCTTTTCATTTACTGCAAACAATTTTTTTAAAACAAAATATTTTTGAATTAATATAATCAAACATTTATTTAGTTTGATTTAATTTGTTTTTGTTTCAAATCATAGATAATTATTATTTTTAATTACAGTTTTTTCCATAACATTTTCAAACTTTAGTAAAATGCATTATCATAAGAAGCGAGCACATAGTTCAAATTTCAGCTTGATTGAATGACAGGTAGTTAGTTAACTTTCAAAACAAGCAAGCAAACAAACAAAACCGGTGGTAAATTTAATATAAAAGACTTAAAGAGCGTGAATTAATTTTGAATAAAGTTTTTATAATAAGAAAATTGTTTTCATAGGTTGATTTTTTTAAATTTCAGGCAAGCACGCCAAATGATTTTCAGGAAGTTAAATGTTTGTAGATCTGTCCCAATGCTTATTTATCGTGTTCTAAATTTTGATACAGATATATTTTAACATCAATATTAACAAATTTTTCAATTTTATTATTTTGACTTAAAATTCAATCTAGAAATTAGACTCAGGTGTCTGGCGTGGCTTTCAGCATCCCAAACAAGATCTGGATTCGTCAGAAATGTCATATTGGACATTTTTTTTCTTTTTATTCAGGCTTGGGACTAACTCACAATTTTGAGACAACATTTTTTTGTAATGTTCAACAAGCCATTTTATATTCATGCGAACTTATTTAGTCGCTGTGGTTGGCCAGACGTTTTCCTGTGTAGGTCAAACATTTTGGTAAGGGACGACAGCTAAGAGTAGGGAAGGACGTTTAACTAAAACGAAAAATTAAGTGTCAAAAGAATGATGTTTAACAAATAAATAAAAGAATTTAAACAACATATTTTATAGAAATTCTTTTAAGGAAACTATTTTTACACAAAAAAGCTTTTTTTTTAAATTCCTTGTATTAACTTCAACGCTGGTGTATGAGTAGGAGGTAAGGTGGACTCTAGACCGGAAATACTCTAGAGTACATAATAACTAGGTATGACGTTGTTTTATAGCGTCTTCAGCTGTTTCGAACTCAAAAATTGTGTAAAAACATTAAAATAAACGAAAATATGATTAAGGTGGATGATAACAATTTAAAACACAAAATGAATGAAGGTGGTGCAGGTGATTTAAAGAACAAATAAGAAAAACTACTTGATGACATTGATCGATTTTTAAGAGATGGTTCTTATCCAGCACACATGAATAAACGACCAGGTCAGTAAGCAAACATGCAAAAAATGTGCAACAAATACATATTAAACAACGATGTTCTGCATTACCGATACGGTCATAAAAAGCAAAATCTAACAGTTTGGCCCCAGCATATTTACTCGTAATAAAAAGTGATCAGTAGAGATTATTGTAAAAACGTGACCTCAAGTCAGTTGTGGTAACAAATTAACAAATCTTCAACTAAACCATTCTGTGCCAATGAAACTAATGATACTGAAAGGAGTGAGGAGAATCAGACAACTCAAGCGGCAGCCATGGGTGGACATATTTTGTGTTTTTGTGTTTGCTTTGCTGGAAGCTACTCTCATCTTTACGCTCCGTTGAATTATAGATAAAAATCCAATTTAAAAACCCTAATTAATTGAAATTCTAAAATAATTAAATTAAAAATAATCTTCTGCTTCTTTTAAGTTAATTTAATTATTAAATTTTGTTAAAAATTAGAAGTTTGTTGTTTGCTTGCCACCGATTTATTGGTGATTCTCTTCAAAAGAAATACCTGGAAAAAGAAAGAAATCACATCTCTGATCAAACAATCTGACCACAGACAGGTTGAATCTTTTGGCAGGATCACCAAACTTAAGCGAGATCATCATCAACATTTTGAATTCTTGAAACGTTGACGCTACAAATTCTCAGCTTGGTCATACTAAAGAATTGATTCGAATTTATCAAAAATTTCAACGACAATTCTATGTATAACATTTTATGCAGTGAATTGCTAAAATACTGCTTGAGCAGAAGGAACACATCCAAGAGTTAAGAATAAAACTAGAAAGTTTTAGCAAAAATTCAATAGATAAATTAGAAGAGTCCAGAGCAACAAATAGAAAGTGGTCAGAATTGTTTAAGGACAGGGTTGAAGTATTAACATCAAATGTCAAAAGTATCCAGCAATCTGTAGAATATACAGGTACAAAAATAATGCAGACAGACAGAGAAGAGTAAATAACATTGTAATATATAAAATGCCAGAGAATGCTAATAATTTTATTTATGAACTCTAATTATGTTAAACAAGAACGTTACTATGACATAAACACAAACACGTACGATCGTCAACTCGTTCACTCAAAAATAGAAGACAGGTTTTTTTATAATAGTTTATAGTCTTTTACACCAGGTGTTTTAAAACTGAAAATAATTGTATGTAGAAAGCACCTAAGTACTTCCAGTCGTAAATCATAATTTGATCTTTTTAACTTTTTTTTTCTCTTTTCTCCAGGCTTGGGATTAGCTCGCAATTATGAAGGCGGAGTTAGCCTTTTCCATTTTTTAATATTGTTTATAGTCCTTTATACCAGGCGTTTTAAAACTAAAATCATTGCATGTAGGAAGCACTTAAGTACTTCCTATCGGGGATCATAATTTGATCTTTTTTACTTTTCATTTCTCTTTTCTCCAGGCTTTGGATTGGTTAGCAAAAACAAGTTAAAGTTTTTTTCATTTTTTTAAAGTTTATAGTTTATAGTCCTTTACACTAGGTGTTTAAAGACTAAAATGGCTCTATGTAAGAAGCACTTCAGTACCCTGTCGTTGATCATAATTTTATCCTTTTAACTTTCCCTCTTCTTTTCTCTAGGCTTGGGAGTGGCATGCAAAATCAAGGCGGAGTTAAGAAAACAGTTTGCCAGTAAAGCTTTATATAGCCTCTGGCCCCAAACACTCAACCTTTGTTTATTGCAGGAGCATATCCGGCATATCGATTTTAGCAAGTTGAGAAAGGGAGTAAGAAAGAGGTAGAAAAAAAGGAGTGATATGAAATAATTAAGAACGTAACAGGCCATGCTGTCTTTATTGAGGAGATAAATAGTAAAAAACAGTTAGGAATCTGGCAAAATGGCTGGCCACGTGGAAAAAAGATGAAAAATTCTAATAAAATTACGAAACTAAAAAAATTAGCTGTTATATAGAGAAAAAATAAAAGAGAGAACAGCAAAGGAGGCTGATCCTATGGGGCTTAGAGACCTTAAGTGGATGCTGCAACATGCTTTAGCAAAACTTTGGCAGGTTGTAAGTTTTATTTTGAACGTTTTTCTGGTTCAAACACTTTATTACTGTTGATGGTAGACAGTTAATATTATATTATATCTTTGATCTTTGGGTGAGTCATGGCCCGGTTGGCTCTCCATAACTCTGTAGGTTTATTATTTGTTTTTGAAACTTTTTGGGACGCAATTGCGGATTTTGCCTCCATGCGGCACTGCAACAACAATTATTGTTTGTATTAAAAAGCCTTGTTAGACGGTTTGTATTGTTTAAAAATTGGGGAACCAATCAATGGGAAAGCCCTTCCATCTTAACCGGATCCACTGTACTTTGATAGATCGACGCCTCTGCTTCCCACACCCATTACGACAAGCAAACGCTTAACCGCAGTACCACCAGCTTTTCATTGCTTGTCGTTGAGCTCACATATCACCCCCGTTTTAAATCCGTATTGTAATTCAGTGGTACGATTGATCTGCCAATGAGATTAAAACTCGTGCGTTGCTTACCTGTGATCGGTTATATAAAAATACTAGCTGGGTTACCCGGCGTTGCCCGGGGAATTTAAAGGTTTTTTTATCGTTTTTCTCTCTGGCTCCCGTTTCCTTAACCGCTCGTTTGCCCGGGCATCTTTGCATCTATTGAAACATTTATGCAGATACTTTTGATTTTTAATTAAAAGAAATACAACAAACACATACAGTCATTTTATTGCAAAGCTTTCTTATACACAATGTTTTTTGTTTTTCCATAAGGTGCATTAATAGTTATACTATTATACTTAAAATACATTAATAGTTATATTGATATACTCACTCACAATAAATTTTTCAATTTTCTTGTCTGTAAGCACAAAATAATATCTGTTAGACTAAAAGTAGCACAAAATAATATCTGTTAGAGGTTAGAGTGGTTAGATTGGTTAGAGTGGTTAGAGTGGTTAGACTGGTAGAGCGATAATGATAGCCTGACACACAACGACCGAAACAATTTACAATTTAATATATACACAACAATAATTAACAATTAAATAATATAAAAATAGTAGCCTAAGTAAATAATATAAGAATAGTAGCCTAAGTTTTTAAATTACTTTGATTTCGAGAAACCGAGACGATAAACAGCGAATGTAAACAAAACATAGCTCTGATACAATAGCGAAAATATTTAAAAAAATTAATTTTCTAAAACATTCAAAAACATTTGAACGATATACAGTAATTAAAAAAATAATAGTATAGTATATAGTATATTATATATTACTTTTGATATATTGATATAATTGATATAAGTAAAATAATACTCACTTTTGATTTTGAGAAATCGCGACAACCAACAACGACGGAACAGAAGTCGAAAGCAACCCTAAGCTCGTTAAGCCGCGATATAATTGCATAGATAAAATATTTCTAAAAATTAATTTTCTAAAATTGCATAGATAAAATATTTCTAAAAATTAATTTTCTAAAAACATTCAAAACAATTTTTTTAAATAAATGAGATTATTTGTTAGGTGGTAAATGTTTATTATGTAAAATTTCGTGCAAATCCCTTCATTGGTTTTGGCGTTATTAATGAACATACGTTGCCTTTTATATATATAGATTTGATAAACTATAGAACTCTTTTTTCATATTGTTCAGCTGTTGAACCAATTGTTGTATGAACCGATACTTATAAATGCGTTGTTTTCAAAAGCTTTCAATACAACAATATGTATTCTACAGCTCTATAAGGAATTGAACCAACAGTCATCGGCACCACCACCTCCCCCACACGCAAGCACTCTTATCTTTGCATTACTAATATATATATAATAGCCCATGTCTGTGTAAGACGTCTGTGTAAGATGTCTGTGTAAGACGTTTGTGTGTGACGATCTGCTATCTTTGGCAAATTAATTTATATATAATATATAATAAATAATTATATAAATACATTTGATATTTATTTTTATATAAATAAATAAATTAAAAAATATTTACCTTACTTTAATTAATTCAAAATATAAAAAATATTAATATTTTAATCTATTTTTTTCATTTGTTAAGGAATGCATACGAACGATAAAACAATTTTTTTATAAATAAATAAATAAATAAATAAATAAATAAATAAATAAATAAATAAATAAATAAATAAATAAATAAATAAATAAATAAATAAATAAATAAATAAATAAATGAATGAATGAATGAATGAATGAATGAATGAATGAATGAATGAATGAATGAATGAATGAATGAATGAATGAATGAATGAATGAATGAATGAATGAATGAATGAATGAATGAATGAATGAATGAATGAATGAATGAATGAATGAATGAATGAATGAATGAATGAATGAATGAATGAATGAATGAATGAATGAATGAATGAATGAATGAATGAATGAATGAATGAATGAATGAATGAATGAATGAATGAATGAATGAATGAATGAATGAATGAATGAATGAATGAATGAATGAATGAATGAATGAATGAATGAATGAATGAATGAATGAATGAATGAATGAATGAATGAATGAATGAATGAATGAATGAATGAATGAATGAATGAATGAATGAATGAATGAATGAATGAATGAATGAATGAATGAATGAATGAATGAATGAATGAATGAATGAATGAATGAATGAATGAATGAATGAATGAATGAATGAATGAATGAATGAATGAATGAATGAATGAATGAATGAATGAATGAATGAATGAATGAATGAATGAATGAATGAATGAATGAATGAATGAATGAATGAATGAATGAATGAATGAATGAATGAATGAATGAATGAATGAATGAATGAATGAATGAATGAATGAATGAATGAATGAATGAATGAATGAATGAATGAATGAATGAATGAATGAATGAATGAATGAATGAATGAATGAATGAATGAATGAATGAATGAATGAATGAATGAATGAATGAATGAATGAATGAATGAATGAATGAATGAATGAATGAATGAATGAATGAATGAATGAATGAATGAATGAATGAATGAATGAATGAATGAATGAATGAATGAATGAATGAATGAATGAATGAATGAATGAATGAATGAATGAATGAATGAATGAATGAATGAATGAATGAATGAATGAATGAATGAATGAATGAATGAATGAATGAATGAATGAATGAATGAATGAATGAATGAATGAATGAATGAATGAATGAATGAATGAATGAATGAATGAATGAATGAATGAATGAATGAATGAATGAATGAATGAATGAATGAATGAATGAATGAATGAATGAATGAATGAATGAATGAATGAATGAATGAATGAATGAATGAATGAATGAATAAATAAATAAATAAATAAATAAATAAATAAATAAATAAATAAATAAATAAATAAATAAATAAATAAATAAATAAATAACAAAAAAATTAATAAACTTATTTTAATCCAAAAAATGTATTCAAAGTTTATCGTAATTTTAAAACATCCGTCCTTGGGACGGGCAAAACCACTAGTTGTAAAATATTAAAGCAAGACATGTAGTGAAGTTCATTTATGAAATTTAAAAAAGCGGGGCTGGAATCGCAAAATATTTAAAAAATCCGTTAATTTTGACAGGCTATCTCTAGTGAATAGAATATTTGGCTACTGAGTGTTCTTTGTTTATTCAGTTAAGGATTTTTTGATAACAATTGTTTTTGTAAAAATTCTCAAGTTTTTTAATAAATCTTCTTATATAACGTATCCTTCACTAAAACCTTTTAATTTTCGTAATATCTTCCTTGAGTTGACGCTACATACAGTTGACCATAAGCGAAGACTGGCTTTAGAAGATCTGACGTGATCAAAAGACTGTCCTTGACTCCTATTAATAAATTTGAGGCAGGCAAATTTCTTTGCCTTTATTACTTCCTGTTTCAGCTTTAATGAAATTTTGAAGAAGACTTCTGACTATCAATCGCGTTCCATTTAACAAACTCTCTTTTGGGTTTAAATTTCGAAGAAGTATTATAAAAGCACGGCAATGTGGCGATTGTGCAGCTGCAGCAAAAGTCTATCGGCCGACAGTGTTGATGTATTATAAATCAGTTAAAATAATGTGCCTTTGTAACTGGTTTGTTTTCTAATACGTTTATTAACATATAGAAATAGAAATAATAATGAATATAACATAAATACAAGAAAAAAGGTGTCGATAATTATTGAAGAAGGTGTTTTAAGTGTCAAAAAATCCTAACGCATTGCTCAAACATGCGAGCAAGCAAAGTCGATGAAATTAATACAAAAATGTAATTGCTAAAAGTTGATTTCACTTACTGGTTTTTAGTGCACATAACAAATAACAATTCAAGTTGCATTGTTATTAAGTAGTTTCACAGTGACGATAAAATGGCATTGCTAGCATTAGATAAAAAAAACTTCGTAAGTTTAGGAAGAAAGATGAGTGAAATAAAAATGGAAGAAAAACATTTATTCAACTAAGATGTGAAGGGGTTGAGAACTCATACTGGGTAGCATTACGAAGTTGAATTTTAGATTACTATTTAATTATATTAGGAATAATCTTAATTTTATGTACGCAAAACACACGCCTAACTATAAATTGAAACTAAATAAAATTATTTAACTTATAACAATTCCAACTAATAGACTATCAATTATTTCATACTCTTTTAAAACCTTGAAAAAATTCAGTTCTTGAAATATACGATTAAATAAAATAATCATGGCAAGAGCTTCAACGCTAGCATCATCAATGCCGTTTTATCGTCATTGTGATACTACTTAATAACAATGCAACTTGAATTGTTATTTGTTGACTGAAGTGTCATAAATAAATTATCGATAATTTTGATATTGTTAAAAATTGTAGTTATAGAAGAACTTGTAATTAATCCATAGTAAAGTGCACTTGACATCGTTTTTGACCAAACTAATTAAATGGCAGTTAATTTATTTGAACTCGTTTTTTTGTAAATAGTGCTAGGTAAAAATATACCACCGAACAAAACTTGCCAAGACAAAATGTGCCTGCACAAAGTTTGTTGAATCAAACTATTGTTTTTCCAGACATTTTTAAATGCTTTTATTTAACTTTACTTTTCTATCTGTTTGTTTGTTTGTGGTAATTAAATCTTATAAACAAAAATTCACTTACTATTCAACCACCTAGAGCTCTTAAACTTTCAGGAAAGCTTTATTCTGGATGACAATACATGAATTGAATGTTTCCGACATGAATTAGGCTTTAAATCAATTAAAATTAATCCAATTCCATTTTATATGTAAGTTAGTGTTGTTGTAATAAACAAAATTTTGAATTTCAAGTTGACCATTACAGGTAAACGCAAATTCGACTAATATTCATCTACTTAGAGCTTTGAAACTTTCAGAATAGCTCTATTCTCGATTACAATATATGAATAAAATGTTTTAGATAACAATCCATACATCGAGTTAAATTAATATAAAAGAAATAAACAATGTACAAGATTGAGCGTAACACGAAAAAAACTCAAAAAACTCAAATGCTTACAAAATTTCACCCATCAAAAACGAAAACGTAGAAAATAATTTTTACATCATAAAAAATAATTTTTTTTAAACAAGTAAAAATAAAAAATAAATTTTAAAAAATGTTTTTATTTGCCTCTTTATCTGAGTCAACGAACTAAAATTTTTGAATCTTAAACAACTCTTACGCTCAATCTTGTACAAAAATGTTTAAAAAAACATTCAATTCATGTATTGTCATCCAGAATAAAGCTTTTCTAAAAATTTTAGAGCTCAAGGTGGTCGAAAAGTGGGTGAATTTTTGTTTCTAAGATTTGATCACCACAGACCAACAAACAAACAAACAGAAAGACGAGTAAAGTTAAATAAAAACATTTAAAAACAACGTTTTTCTTGCGCCCTAAAAAATATAAAATAATATTCCTATAATTTATATACAACAGAAACCGTTGCGGGCACATTATAAGCTACAACATCAAAACTTTAATAAAACAAATGGCTATAAAAAATAATGCGCCCGCAACGTTTTTCGTTGTATATGAATTATAGAAATATTATTTCATACTTTGTAGGGCGCAAGAAAAACGTTATTTTAAAAAATGTGTTTTTTATGATGTAAAAATTATTTTAATTTCAAATTGAAAACTAAATTGAAGAAAACAAACAAAAAGAAACAAATCTAATTTTTCCATGCTACGCTACTCCTATCAAAATCAACAGTATTAAAAGAATTCAACTTGATGGACGTTTCCACATGAAGCCGGTCGTGCTTGAAATATGTTTATTTTTAAACACTTTTATTTAACTTGAATCCTCTGTTTCTGTCTGTGGTCAAATTTTTTTAACTGATTTTTTACCAACTTTTAGACAAGTTAGAATTTTAAAACTTTCAGCATAGATTTTATCCACCCGCCATAACAATATTCAATAGTTTCCTAAGCGATTTTTTCATTATTTTGAATAATTTCCCATCATTCCTGCTTACGCGATGACAATAAACAAATCACAAGGTCAGACCATTGAATATGTCGGGATTTATTTAAATGAACCAGTGTTTTTTTATAGCCTGCTATATGTTGCTCTTTCAAGATAAAAAAATTCCAAGTATTTGAAAATCTTCATTAAGGATTCCCATATGCAAGGAAATCTTTTAAAGACATTCACGCAAAATATTGTCTATCGCGAAATTTTCCAAAAACCTAAAAAATTATTAAATAATTACAAAATTTTTCCAAATTTTTTTCTTCATTCAAATTGAGTCCATTTTTATTCAAATTTTCATTGTCGGTTTGACTGTTGTTTTTTATACAAATCCAAACCGCAGGACCAATTTTAAAAAAATTTGGCAGAGAGAGATTTCAAAGAGCAGAATGTCAAATTTAGTTTACGTAACAACGTTTAAAAGTTTCAAGCAATTTTTAGCAAATTTATTTTACGTTTTATATGCAAAAAGAAGTTAGGATAAAAAAATCTCGGGCAACGCCGATAAAACCCCGCTAATATATTATAAGACTTACAAAGTTTTCCAATTTTTGAGTTTTTGTTATTTTTTATACGAGTGCTAAAGTTGAGTAATTATGGTTTGTTTTATTTTGAATTTGTTTAAAAGTTATTGTAAAGTAGTTAGGTAGTTGTGGAAAGTTTTAAAACCATCCACTTAATTTTACGCGTTGATAATTGTAGGAAACATTTCTTTTAGACCTTTTCCTACAAGCTACAGCTCTGAAACTTTTAATATAGCTATAAACCCGATGGCAATGCAATATTTTAGTATTTTAATCATGATTTGAAAATGTTCTCAACTATTTTCAGCAAAATAAAATAAAATATGGTGATTTGTTTCGAAAGTCGCCACCGCAATTAAAAAACGTCGCTGCAGTTGCCAAAAATCGTTGTAAAAACGAAA